>CM076575.1:1120480909-1120807163 GCA_034641835.2 Pinus albicaulis | reverse complement strand
TCCTTCTTTGCTAAAAAATTATTTGAATTCGCCAGAGATGTATTCACCACCATTATCGCTCCTTAGAGCTTTCACCTGCTTCCCCGACTCCTTCTCCACCAATGCCTTGAACTCACAAAACTTTGAGAACATTTCACTCTTCTTCTGCATGAAGAAGATCCAGCATCTACGAGAAAATTCATCAACAAATATCACATAATACCTTTGTTTCGTTTTTGAAGCAACCGAGAATGGTCCACACATGTCTGTGTGAATTCTCTCCAGGATCACCAAAGCACAGTTCTCCTTCTCATGAAAGGTGGTCTTCACAAAATTACCCATTGTACATCCTTTGCACTAATCTGACTGCGCAAGAGTACCCTTGGGAAGTCCAGTAGAAATTTTCTGCAAAATTTTCTAAGTGCCATGGTGAAGATGGCCCAATCTCCTGTGCCATAATTCGCCCTCATCCCGGCTCACCACTTCTTCCACTTTTCCTACCATTGCAACGCATCCATCTACCTCTAGCTTGTAGAGTTTCTTAATTATAACCCCTATATTCTTGTTTTGACCCCTTTTTTTTATGTCGAAGGAATTCTTTTCCCTCACTGAAAACAACATCATAACCCCTGTCTTCCAGCATTATAACTGAGACCAAGTTCTTCTTCATACATAGAACATGCATGAAATTCTTCAACAAGAATGGATTACCGGAATCCCTCTCAAAGGTAATGGTCCCAATGCTAGTCGCCCTGTACCGATCATCGTCGCCCATCTCTATATGCATCTGGAGGTCATTCTCCTCCAAGTCACTGAACAAATCTTTGTCTCCCGTCATATGTAAAGATGCACCACTGTCAAGGTACCACACCATTCCCATGCAGCTTGAAACCAAGCATGCGATCAAAGAAAAATCCAACTCAAATTGTGAGGCTAAGGCCTCTCCAGCTGCAGATCCAGCAGCCTGCTTATTCTTCTTCTTCTGTCGACAGTTAGTGGCGAAATTTCCATGCTCGTGACAGTGAAAACACTTCACTTTGGACAAATCCTGCTTCTTGCCTTTCGCACCGGATTTAGAAGGATTTTTCTTTCCCTTCCCTTTCCTTGATTTGGCAGCCAAAGCACAATTCTCTTCATCTTTATTCTTCGATGAAGATCCATCCCCGGTACCCTGCCTTATCTCCTCCTGCACAAGATCTGACCAAAGTCGCTCCCATCCTGTCAGTTTCTACCGTCCATTGACAGAGTCTTTGTATCTATGCCAAATCTTCAGAAGCCCAAGGAGAGCCAAGCTCACCAAGTCTTCTTCATCAACAGTAACCCCCACACTTCCTAGTTCATCCTTGCAGTGGACAAACTTCGTGAGGTATTTTGGAATATTGTCGTCTTTCTCCATTTTTATTTTTCTGAGCTTGTCTTTAAGCGCCAACTTCCTCTGGTCACTTCTGCTTTGGAACAAATATATCAAAGCATTCCACATTAAGAATGGAGTGGGTTTCCCATGAAGGCTAGACACAATGTGGTCCTTCACACCTTCCAACAGAATCCTCCTCATATTTTCAATCTTATTTTTCCATGCATCAAGTAATGCAACATTTCTAGATCCCGGCTGAGGAACATCGTTATCGATGAACTCCTTCAGCCCATTATCCTCCAGCACCACCTCCATCCTGTCCTTCCATGCTATGTAAGTCAAGATTCCATCAAGGGCATACTCCAATCTCAACCTGTTGAATGACATTTCAATGTATACTTGATTTCTGCACCAAGAATCTTCTGTAGCAAATTCGAATTGTCCACCAGCACAAACTCACTTCATAATTGCAATCTTCAATCAACAATTCTCTGATACCATGTAGAAATTATATGCAATAAGCATGCATATGTCCAAGATCCACCTGATCTCACACTATTTAACTTTATGCAAGATACTGAATCTATTCCACTTGTTAATCTTTTGCGGAAAAAATTAATTGCACACACATGTGAAGCATAAAAAAAAATATTCAATCGCACATAACACAATTTTTTAACTGGGAAAGACTAAAGCTGAAAAACCCAACTATATATTATGTAACATGGAGATCATATGACAATCTCATACAAACATACAAAGCTTATCACAAGCTCTCAGTATGTTACAATAATCATAAACTAATCAGGCCCAATCTTGCAAATCCATGCACCGATCTTTGCCACCTGCTAGCCTGCCTCCACTGCGCAATATATGATTAAGAATAGCTCTAAATGAATTCAATTTACCCTTGGATTGACTGCACAATCCTCATTGGCATCTCCACTGAGTGTTGGATGTAATCAATGCATCACTATAGTCACAACAGATAGTCTATCTTTCCCTTTCACCTATCTCTCCACTGATATCCACTAAAACTGCAATGCACTGTAGTTAACTGTTGTATTTTTTAGTTGATTAATGAGTTATTATTTTTGAATTAATTAACTAATTAATTCACTCCACTCTCACTAGTGTATTAATCAGTTAGACTAGGTACAACTAGCTCAACTGAGTCTAATTGAGTTAAACTGAATACAACTCCATAACTACTTCTTCCAACTGTATCATAACTTTTTCACTTGAGTTCTAACTAAGTCCTCCATGCATTAGCTTCAGTAAACCCTCAAGAATAGTGTAATTCCTTCTGTCAGCTGTTGTGCCACATCTGTGCACTGAACTGAAGTGCTCCAAGAGAATAAGTTGTTGTTTAGAGTCTGATTATTATTAATAGCTAATAATAATCGACATGCATCTATTTTTAGATGGACGATCTATAAATAAATTCTAAAAATAAAATTTCATCTATTTTTCCAACTTGATCAACCATCCACAAATAGCATCTTGCAACTTCTGAAATATGATTGACATGTCTAAAAATAGAGATAGTCTAAAAATAGACTTGCGCCAAAAATAGCTTGCAGGCCCACTTAGTGAAGGCGACTCTTTTCACTAAGCTCATCATCTTGTTGAATCTCAACAAAATATTATTTTATTGGTTTAGCTATTATTTTATTATTTCCTTAGGAGGCTAATCATTTTATCATTTGAGTGAAAACTTATCCTATAAAGAAAATTTCTCATGGAAGTTAGGGCTTATGACCAACAACCTAGAAAAACCTTATGGTATTTATCAAGGAATCCTCATTTCTTGTTCTCACCACCCACATTATTGTTGGAAATGTTTTCATTGATGGCAATGGAGGCAGCAAAGACAGAGACAGACAAAGGAGGTAGCAAATAAGCGAACGAAGGAAGAAAAGGAGACAGGCAAGGGCAGAGGCAGCGAATAAAGAGGCAGAGCCATTATCACAGCAGTAGAGGCAGAGGTCGAGTGACAGAAGCAGCAAATATAGAGGCAGAGCCATCATCAAAGGCATCAAATATAGAGGCAGAGCCGTTATCAGAGGCAGAGGTAGAGGCAGAGTTGTTATCACAGCAGAGGCAGAGGCAGAACCATTATCACAGCAAAGATAGAGGCAGGGCCATTATCAGAGGTAGAGGCAGCGAACATAGACGCGTTTTTTATGGAATGGAACCATGTGCAAACATCCATAATATTCTGGGAATATTAAACCCAAGCGGCAAAGTATATATATATAAATTTCGAGAATCGCTTACCCCGCTGGAGGATATTCTAAAGCTGAAACATAAAACTTATATATATATATATATATATATATATGCAGTGCCTTATATATAAGTTTCATATTATTGAGCCCGAAATAAAAAAGAACCAAAGGTAACAAAGCCTTATATGGTGGGACCCTTTCCCAATCGCATCGGAGAAAAAATATGCAGCGGAACATATAAACAAAGAATTGCGATTGCGATGAAGCCCGGACCCGATGGGTTTATAAACCATAATTGATATGTGTCGGAACATGCAACCAAAGAATTTCGATTGCGATGAAGCCCGAATCATATAAAAAAAGGTTCAAAGCATATATATATATGTATTTATATGGAGCGCTTTAATGGACAAGGGACCAAAGGTATAAAACAAGGCATATGTTTCATATTATTGATCCTGAAATAAAAAGAACCAAAGGCAACAAAGCCTTATATGGTGGGACCCTTTCCCAATCACATCGGAAAATTGATAGTGGAACAGATTAAAAACAGGTTGCGATTGCGATTGAAATCCCGGACCCGATGGGCATATAAAATACATTTCATATATACTTGAGTTCCAGTGAACAGTGACTGATCACATTGGAAAAGGGTGGAGTATCGGAACATGCAACTAGGAGTTGCGATTGCAATAAATCGCAATCGGAAGCAGTCGAAGGATAATGCACTAATCGCATCGGAGAAAAACTGTGCAGCAGAACATATAAACAAAGAGTTGTGATTGCGATTGGAAAAGCCAGACACGATAGTCATATAAACTCTGCCATATAAAACATGGTCGGGTCCGCACATATCAAATGTCAATCGGGCAAAATAAAATTGCGATCTCTGATTGGGATCAGACCCGAGACCAACCAAAAACTGTGGCACATAACCTATATCGGGTCCGCCTTTTGGTAGTGAAATCGGGGCATAAGCAAAAGTCCTCCCAATTGCGTTGTTGCGATTGTATTGAAATGTGCCACATGGTCTGTGGACCCACGAGCCTCGGCTTAAGGTGGAGGGCGATTGTTAATATCAAACGATTGTTGCAATTGTATTGAAATGTGCTGCATGGTCTGTGGACCCACGGGCCTCAGCTTAAGGTGGAGGGTGATTGTTAATATAAAATGATTGCGATGTGTGCAATCGCATCGGGCCATAAAACAAAGGCCGTGGTGTATGTATGTTCCGCTTGCGGAACTCACCACATCAATAAGACACTTGCTGTGTGTAAAGCATTGGAATTTGCCCAGATTTGAGTCAACAATTACATATATATATAAAGCGTTGATATAAAAAGCACAGTTACAAATGTATGGAATATGGCCATTACCCTGCGATAGTGAATAAGGAAAAAAACAGAGCCAAAAGGGACAAAGACATAGTCAAAGAAAAGACAAATGCGCAGCTAGCCAAGAGGCTGAATGAGTGAGCTAGAGTTATCATTGTAATTGAATGTAAATAATTTTAATTTATATTGTTGTGATGCATTGGCAAGTCTCCGGAAGAGAACAAATATCCCACTGTAATGTTAAATTGATACCTACAGTTATATTTTCTGAATGAGCAGATAAAAGGAATGAGAAGACAGAAGCCAAAGAGTCATGATTGTTCCCTCAAAATTCTTTGTGAAATACAAACAGTCATGTGAGGAACTCTATAAATAATATCAACTGGATATGCATAAAAGAGGTTAGAGAGAGTAACAATAGAGAATGAAAAGTATAGAAGATTGAGGCAGAGAAGATAAGGAAGAGAGGAGCAGAAAGAGATGCTACAGAACAGAGCTGATATCTGAGGTAAATCAGCAAACACTTCTTGTGATAAATTGAGGAAGTTGGAGCTTCCCTATCAAGTTGAAGCTTGATAGCTGTCAGTTGTAGCTGACTGAGGTTGAAGCCTCCTGTAGGTTGGTGCCTGTAGAAAAATTGAAGGGAGTTGGAGCTTCCTTGCAAGTTGTAGCTTGCAGAAATGAGGTTGGAGCCTCCTGTAGGTTGGCACCTACAAAAAAACAGTGGTGAGAGGGATTTTGAGCTTGCCTTTGCATCACAACAATAATAAGATGTGGTTTTCTCCCTTTATGGGTTTCCACTTATATCTGTTGTCTCTATCTGTGTTGCCTGTGTGCTGAGATGATTTATCAAATCTGCTTAATGTTTACTACTCTCATAATAAGTTTAATGTCACATTAATTTAATACTTGCTGCAACATATTAAGACTGTTCATATGCTAAGGTTGAATACAAAAGTAAGCTGTAAATAATTTGATGAAAAAAATCTCATGTATGTATTGAACTGATTCACCCCCCCCCCCCTCTCATTTCAACTAAGAATTCAACAATTGGTATCAGAGCAGGTTCCTTTGTACCAGTTTAACAACTGAAAGGAGATTCTAGGATGGCTAGTAAAGAAGGATGCTCAACCAATAAATCCTTTTTCTTTACAGGTGCAAATTATGCCTTCTGGAAAATCAGGATGAGGACATACATAATGTCTCTAGGAATAGAAGTTTGGGGTATTGTGGAATTAGGATATGCCCCAAAGGCAACTGACTCAGAGAAAGAATCCAAACAAGATTTTGTAGCTAATGCAAAAGCCATGAATGCCATCTTGAATGGATTGTGTGAAGCAGAGTTTATCAAAGTAATGCACAAATACACTGCCAAAGAGATGTAGGACACTCTGGAGAACATCCATGAAGGAGACAAGAAAGTAAAGACTGTCAAACTTCAAGTCTATAGAGCCCAGTTTGAGAACTTAAAAATGAATGATGATGAAGACATTGTCAGTTTCTTCCTAAAAGTTGTAGAAATTGTTAACAATATGAAAGCTCTTGGAGAAACCATGCCAGAAAGTATAATTGTGCAAAAGATTCTAAGATCTCTTCCATCCAGGTTTAATCCCAAGGTGTCTGCAATAGAAGAAACAGTTGATTGGGAGACCTTGACCATGAACCAACTACTTGGAAATTTAACAGCATACGAGATGAGGCTCCCATAGAAGAAGCCAAGTATGAGGGAGGCAGCCTTTAAAACAGAAAAGAAGAAAGAAGAAGAGGAAGACATATGATCTTGCTCGGATGAAGAAGAGGCAAATTTTGTCAAGAAATTGGATAGAGGCTCAGGTAAATACAAAGGTAAACTTCCTTTCAAATGCTTTAACTATGGAAGAGTGGGACACTATGCTACTAAGTGTCCTCACAAGAAAGTAAGGAATCAGGCTCAAGAAACAGAGAAAAATGCATCAAAATACTGGCAGAAAGGAAAGAAGTTCAGCAGAAAATCCTTCTATGCTCAACAAGACAACAGTGCATCTGAAGACTTAGATGAACCTTCAAGTGAAGAAGGAACCTCTGAATTCTTATTGATGGCCATAGAAGAACTTGAAGGTCTCCTGCTAGAAGATGAAGAAGAAGAAGGTGAAGTCGACCTTGAGGGGGAGCTAAGAAGTGCTCTGGAAGAGATTGATAGACTCAAGCTGAAATGCAGAAAACAAAAGGACATTCTCCTCAAGTATGTACGAAAAGAACATAATTCATAAGTCCTTATGCAGCTAAAGATAGAGCTTGAAGAAGCCAAGAATATAGAGGACATGTTACTTAAGCAAATCAAGGAGAAAACTCAAGAACAAGAGAAGTTGGAAGAAGAAGTAGTATGTCTCAGGAAGAAATTAGAAAATTCTCAAAAGAAAGTGGTTATAAATTCTTCTCAAACAACAAGCTCTAGTAAGTTGAATGAAATTCTGGTTTCTCAAAGATCTCCTATGATAAAAATTGGAATAGGCTATGAAGGAGAATCAAGTAAAAGAAAAGAAAAGGAAAACAAAAAGATTATTTTTGTAAAAGCAAAGAAGGATGATGAAGTAGCTCAAATAATTCCTACAAAAGAAGAAACTTGTAAGGAGGGAGACAGAACCCAGAAAAATCCTCTAATAAAAAATAATGAAAGAAATACTCAAACAACAAAAAAAGATTCATATACCCCTGAGTATGTCAAATTTGGAAGCCATCAAAGGAGATTCTTCCCTGCTATGAAAAATGCGACCTGTTATGTCTGCCACAAGCTGGGACACATTGCTGCATACTGTCATGCAAGGAGGAGTGATTCAAACCAGCAAAAGATGCAAACAGTGAAGAGACTGTCTCAAGCAAACAAATGGAGAAGACAACCTTACATCAGGTATGCAAATAATTTCTATGGTTATTGTTTTTATTGTAAGGAATTTGGCCATAAAATTATTGAATGTAGAAAGTATGGAAAAATATTGATGTTCAACACCTCAAGGAAGTTTATGAATCAAATAAATGTTGTTCATACTCACAATTCTGCAAAAACTATGATCAAATTCTATATATGCAATCAAGTTGGACATATGCCTTCCAAATGTCCTCTCAGAAGAGGTATTCTATCATCTCACAAAAGATACCAAAAAAAAGGGTGCTACCAATGGATAAAGAAGGAGAACAAATGTGACTTGGCTCTAACTGCTCAAGACCTAAAAATCCAGTGGTACCTGGACAGTGGCTGCTCAAAACACATGACTGGAGACAAAAGCAAGTTTATAACTCTTGATGAAAAGAAATCTGGCAATGTTACTTTTTGCAATGATAAATCAGGTAATATTAAGGGAAAAGGCTCAGTCAGCATAGACAATGGCAGAGGAAAGGCCCAAGATGTACTATTTGTAGATGGGATGAAAGCAAATTTACTGAGTGTTAGTCAGATGTGTGACAAAGGCTGTGAAGTTCTTTTTAGAGCACAAGATTGTGAAGTCAGATCAAGCACCACAGGTAAGACTCTGCTCAAAGGAGTTCAAACAGAGAGTAATGTTTACATTGTGAAAGAGGAAGATGAAGCATGTCATCTTAGCAAACTTGAGGAGTCATGGTTATGGCATAGGAGATTGGGACATCTAAGCTTCGATCATATCATCAGACTGAGCAAGAAGAAAGCGGTCAGAGACATGCCTGAAATAAAAAGGCCTTCTAATACCATATGCAAATCTTGTCAATTGGGTAAACAGACCTGCACATCCTTTAAGGCCAAATATGAGTTATCAACAAGAAGACCACTCCAGCTTGTGCACATGGATTTTTGTGGACCTGCAAGAACTAAAACACCAAGTGGAGAATCCTAATTCATGCTGATAATAGATGATTTCTCCAGAATGACATGGGTTGCATTTCTCAAGAATAAATCGGAAGCTCTGGACAAATTCAAAATATTCAAATCATTAGCAGAAAATCAAATAAGATGCAAGATAAAATGCATCATATCGGATAGAGGAGGTGAATTCATTGATTATGACTTTGCAGATCTATGCAATGAATATGGCATAAAACAACAATTTACTATTGCAGGGACACCTCAGCAGAATGGAGTAGCAGAGAGACAAAACATATCCATTCAACAAATTGCCAGAGCCATGATGCAAGAGAGTAATATTCCTCAAACCTTCTGGGCAGAAGCAGTACACACAGCGGTGCATATCCTTAATAAAGCTCACTTAAGACCAAGCAGTGAAAAGACTCCCTATGAACTATGGCATGGAAAGCCAGCTTCAATCAAACATTTTAGAATTTTTGGAAGCAAGTTTTATATAAAGAATAATGATGAAAATCTTGGGAAATTTGATGCAAGAGCAGATGAAGGGATATTTCTAGGATATGCATCCAAAAGTAAAGGGTACAGGTGCTACAACAAGACTCTTCGAAAAATAGTAGAAAGCATTAATGTGAGATTTGATGAAGAACTTCCAGACAATACAAGAGATACAGACTGCTGCAGCCCATCAGACAACCATGAAGAATAAAACCAAGATGATGAGGAAACAAGCAAGACAACAAAAGATACAGAGCTGAGTTCTAAAGCTCCCTCAAGATATACTCAGAAGAACCATCCTGAAGATCAGATCATTGGAGACAAGAGAGTAGGGGTCCAAACTAGAAGGCAGCTAACTGAACAGACAAAAGAGGTATACATAGCCATGTTATCACAAATAGAGCCAAAGAGATTTGAAGAAGCCAGCAAGGACAAGTATTGGGTGAATGCTATGAATGAAGAATTGGACCAAATTGAGAAGAACAATACCTGGGAACTAGTTCCTAGACCCACTGAGAAAAATGTCATAGGCTCAAAATGGGTCTTCAAAAATAAAATGAATGAAGAAGGACATGTAATCAGGAATAAAGCCAGACTTGTCTGCAAAGGATACTCACAAATTGAAGGACTTGATTACGATGAAACATTTGCCCCTGTAGCTACAATGGAAGCTATCATAATGTTCCTGGCATTTGCATGCTACCAAAACTTCAAGGTATATCAAATGGATGTAAAATTTTCATTCCTGAATGGAGACTTAGAAGAAGAAGTCTACATGGAACAACCAGAAGGCTTCTCATTAACTGACAAAGAAGACTATGTATGCAGACTGAAGAAGGCTCTTTATGGACTAAAACAGGCTCCTCATGCTTGGTACTCAAGACTAGATAAATATTTGCAAAAACAAGGCTTTAAGAGAGGTGGAGTAGACAGCAATCTATACATAAAATCCCATGAAAATGAACTCCTGATTGTTTTAGTATATGTTGATGACATTATGTTTGGAAGCAACAGAGATGAACTTGCAAAAGGGTTTGCTGAGGAGATGAAATCAGAGTTTGAGATGTCCATGATTGGAGAACTCAGTTTCTACTTAGGACTTCAAATTCAGCAAAAGAACACAGGCACATTCATATCACAGGAAAAATACTTAAAATAAATGTTGAAAAAGTTCAAAATGGAGGACTGCAAACCTGTGTCAACTCCCATGATCATGGGATGCAAGCTGTGTGCTGATGATGGGTCTGCAGATATAGATCAAAAACTCTACAGATCCATGATAGGGAGTCTGTTGTATCTGATAGCATCAAGACCAGACATCATGCTAGCAGTAGCACTAGTGGCTAGATATCAAGCAGCACCTAAACAAAACCATCTTCTGGAAGTCAAAAGAATATTTAGATATCTACAAGGAATAGCACAGTATGGACTTTGGTATCCTAAAGGCAAAAGCTTCACTTTCACAGCATACACAGATGCAGAATGGGCCAGCTGTGTGGATGACAGGAAAAGCACAAGTGGAGGTGCTTTCTATCTAGGAGAAAGTCTGGTGGCATGGTTAAGCAAGAAACAAACATCTATCTCTCTGTCTACAGCAGAAGCAGAATGTATAGCAGCAGCAGCATGTTGTACACAAGTCATGTGGATGAAGCAAACCCTCCAAGACATGAAGGTAAGCATTGATGAACCTATCTCAATAAAATGTGATAATACAAGTGATATAAGTATATCTAAAAATCATGTGCTTCACTCAAAAACTAAACATATCCCAATCACGTATCATTTTCTCGGAGAACAAGTGGCTCAGAAGATAGTAAAACTAGAGTATGTACCAACAAAAGAACAGACAGCAGATATATTTACCAAACCACTTGCTAGAGAACCATTTGAATATTTGAGAGATAGACTAGGGGTACTATCTGTAGATGCTACTCTCTGATAAGAAGAGAAAGCACAGTTTCAGGGGGAGAACAGAAACGAAAATATCATTCCAGGGGGAGATCAACCAGCAAGGGAAGCATGAACCAGGTCCTCAGGATCAAAATACATCCAGCATAAAAGAATCAATGAAAAAGGCTAAAGGGTCAGTATTTTAGATCTAATCCAAAGTTTGGAGCAGCAGCGTACAAAGTCAGAAAATTTTAGAGAGAGGAAATGCATGAAATGTTGAAAAAGGATAAAGACACAGGATCAAAGAATAGAATCTACACTAATAATTCAAACCCCTTGCCATTGATGTCAAAGGGGGAGGAAGAGCAAGCAACAGGAGAAAGGATCCTAACAGGAAAACATAGGAAGTGTATTGCCATCAATGCCAAAGGGGGAGACTGTTGGAAATGTTGTCATTGATGGAAATGGAGGCAGCAAAGACAGAGACAGACAAAGGAGGCAGCAAAGAAGCAAACGAAGGAAGCAAAGGAGACAGGCAGAGGCAGAGGCAGCGAATATAGAGGCAGAGCCGTTATCAGAGGCAGCGAATATAGAGGCAGAGCCGTTATCACAGCAGTAGAGGCAGAGGTCGAGCGACAGAAGCAGCGAATATAGAGGCAGAGCCGTCATCAGAGGCAGCGAATATAGAGGCAAAGTCGTTATCAGAGGCAGAGGTAGAGGTAGAGTTGTTATCACAGCAGAGGTAGAGGCAGAACCGTTATCACAGCAAATACAGAGGCAGGGTCGTTATCAGAGGCAGAGGCAACGAACATAGATGCGTTTTTTATGGAATGGAACCATGTGCAAACCTACATAAAATTCTGGGAATCGTAACCCAGGCGAGAGGATACATAATATTCTGGGAATCTTAAACCCAAGCGGCAAAGTATATATATATATATAAATTTCGAGAATCGCTTACCCCGCTGGAGGATACTCTAAAGCTGAAACATAAAACTTATATATATATGCAGCGTCTTATATATAAGTTTCATATTATTGAGCCCGAAATCAAAAAGAACCAAAGGTAACAAAGCCTTATATGGTGGGACCCTTTCCCAATCGCATCGGAGAAAAACTGTGCAGCAGAACATATAAACAAAGAATTTTGATTGCGATGAAGCCCGGACCCAATGAGTTTATAAACCATAATTGATATGTGTCGGAACATGCAACCAAAGAATTGCAATTGCGATGAAGCCCAGATCATATAAACAAAGGTTCAAAGCATATAAATATGTATTTATACGGAGCGCTTTAATGGACAAGGGACCAAAGGTATAATACAAGGCATATGTTTCATATTATTGAGCCTAAAATCAAAAGAACCAAAGGAAACAAAGCCTTATATGGTGGGACCCTTTCCAAATCGCATCGGAAAATTGACAACGGAACAGGTTAACAACAGGTTGCGATTGCGATTGAAAGCCTGGACCTGATGGGCATATAAACTACAATTCATATATACTTGAGTTCCAGTGAACAGTGACTGATCGCATCGGAAAAGGGTGGAGTATCGGAACATGCAACTGGGAGTTGCGATTGCGATCAATCGTAATCAGAAGCAGTCGAAGGATAATACACTAATCGCATCGGAGAAAAACTGTGCAGCGGAACATATAAACAAAGAGTTGCGATTGCAATTGGCAAAGCCAAACGCGATATTCATATAAACTCCGCCATATAAAACATGGTCGGGTCCGCACATATCAAATGTCAATCAGGCAAAATAAAATTGTGATCTCCGATTGGGATCGGACCCGAGACCAACCAAAAATTGTGGCACATAATCTAGATCGGGTCTGCCTTTTGGTAGTGCAATTGAGGCATAAGCAAAAGTCCTCCTGATTGTGTTGTTGCGATTGTATTGAAATGTGCCGCGTGGTCTGTGGACCCACGGGCCTTGGCTTAAGGTGGAGGGTGATTGTTAATATAAAACGATTGTTGCGATTGTATTGAAATGTGTCGCATGGTCTGTGGACCCACGGGCCTCGGCTTAAGGTGGAGGGAGATTTTTAATATAAAACGATTGCGATGTGTGCAATCACATTGGGTCATAAAACAAAGGCCGTGGTGTATGTATGTTCCTCTTGCGGAACTCACCACATCAACAAGACACTTGCTGTGTGTAAAGCGTTGGAATTTGCCCAGATTTGAAGTCAGCAGTTACATATATATATAAAAAGCGTTGATATAAAAAGAACAGTTACAAATGTATGGCATATGGTCATTACCCTGCGACAGTGAATAAGGAAACCAACAGAACCGAAAGGGACAAAGACACAGTCAAAGAAAAGACAAATGCGCAGCTAGCCAAGAGGCTGAATGAGCGAGCTGGAGTTCTCATTGTAATTGAATGTAAATAATTTTAATTTATATTGTTGTGTTGCATTGGCAAGTCTCCGGAAGAGAAAAAATATCCCACTTTAATGTTAAATTGATACCTACAGTTATATTTTATGAATGAGCAGATAAAAGGAATGAGAAGACAGAAGCCAAAGAGTCATGACTATTCACTCAAAATTCTTTGTGAAATACAAACAGTCATGTGAGGAACTCTATAAATAATATCAACTGGATATGCATAAAAGAGGTTAGAGAGAGTAACAATAGAGAATGAAAAGTATAGAAGATTGAGGCAGAGAACATAAGGAAGAGAGGAGCAGAAAGAGATGCTACAGAACAAAGCTGATATCTGAGGTAAATCAGCAAACACTTCTTGTGATAAATTGAGGAAGTTGGAGCTTCCCTATCAAGTTGAAGCTTGATAGCTATCAGTTGTAGCTGATTGAGGTTGAAGCCTCCTGTAGGTTGGTGCTTGCAGAAAAATTGAAGGGAGTTGGAGCTTCCTTGTAAGTTGTAGCTTGCAGAATTGAGGTTGGAGCCTCCTGTAGGTTGGTGCCTGCAGAAAAATAGTGGTGAGAGGGAGTTGTAGCTTGCCTTTGCATCACAAAAATAATAAGATGTGGTTTTCTCCCTTTATGGGTTTCCACTTATATCTTTTGTCTCTATCTGTGTTTCCTTTGTGCTGAGATGATTTATCAAATCTGCTTAATGTTTACCGCTCTCATAATAAGTTTAATGTCACATTAATTTAATACTTGCTGCAACATATTAATATTGTTCATATGCTAAGGTTGAATACAAAAGTAAGTAGTAAATAAGCTGATGAAAAAAAGCTCATGTATGTATTGAACTGATTCACCCCCCCCCCCCCCCCCCTCTCAGTTCAACTAGGAATTCAACAATTATCTCATTATTTTTGGAGATTCTCTAATCCTCATCTCACATATTAAGAAAGGGACTCATGCCAAAGAATTCCATATAGAGGTTATCCTCTCTAGGATCAAATATTTATCATCCTTGATGGGGTGTCATATTGGCTAGTTCCAAGTCCAAAGAACCAACAACTATGTGGCAAATAAAAAATAAAAAAGAGTAATACATATTTGTGCGCAAGGGATTTATAGTTTCAATGGGAAATGTGGCCACATTCCAATTCTTTAAACATATGAAAAAAGTTTTAATTCTTCAATGACCACAGCCAAGGATTAGTGTCATGCCACAACCCTATGGGGTTTTAGCCCACTAACTAGGGTTAGTAACTTGAAACATGAATATCTCTCAAACCGTGAAGAATTATGTGTCGTGCCATATATCAACGGAAACATCTAGCGAAGTAGAAGCCATACCAAATATCCTTGAATTGGAATAGAGTAATTTTTCATGTCAAAATTCCCATGCAATATTAGGGTAGCCCCTAGCACTGCTTGGGTTGACATCAATGAAAACCACTGTTCAACAAATATGTTGGCTTTGTCCTTTGTTTTGTGGTTTGGGGGCACCTTTCCCTTGATTTTGATTCACATATATAAAGTATCACTTCTTCTTTTTTAATTTCTATTTAATATTGGCAGCATACTGGTATGTCGTACCAAGAGAAGAGATGTTTAGGAACTTCATTTCCTCATGAATGTATATGTGCAAATAGCTGTAGTACCTCAGCACCAAATGTTTCTCTGAACCTTTGATACCAAAATTTTTGCACAGGATAGAACATATTCATCAACTCATGCACATATTTATCCCTTTCTTGTCGCAATGTATTCCATTGTATGTACTTATCCTCATATCTCCCCATAGGATAATATTGTTCCTTGATGGCGTCTCGAAAATGAATTCCAGGTGGGTACAGTCGAGAACAGAGAGGGTTACCCCTTGTCCTTTTTCTCTCAGTAGGTTTCCCACTAGCCCTTGACATGGGGGACGACTTTGAGGAGTGCAAAAAAAATCTTCTCCCGATCGGAAAAGTCATGAACTAATAAATATCCTTCTAATAGATTCAACCATATATCTACAATGTCTGCATCTATTTGGCCCTCAATATGGGAATTTCAAATTTTACTTGTACCTTAAAAGGAGTGGCGCCTCCAAGGCGACTGTTGGATGTAGATGCGCCACCGGTGGGTAGTCGTTGAAGGATTTGAGAAAAGTTATCCATCATTGCATTCCTTGGTTTCTCGAGGGTCTCGTTGAGGAATATTTTGATAGGATCTCTTGCTCCCTCATATTTATTTTCTTCCCCCTTGGGCATTCTTCAGGGTTTGCGAGGCTGATCTTGCAAAGGTTCAACCAGATCGAGCCCTAACTCCTTATACCCCGACCTCGTTGGGGACATGCAAAGAAGGATCGAGAAAGATCAGACCTCTCTTATACAACTAATCCAACAAGAATATAACTTCATTTCATTATTAAAAACATAGATGAAAAAAATATGCAACAGGAATGTAACTTCATTTCATTATTAACAAATAATTGAAATATGCTTACAGATAGAATGGAAATAAACTAGCTAGGGCGTTGGTAGCTTATTTCTTAGAAGATATGTGGTGGATACAGGCCTCTGAATTGTGTTACAATGAGTCTCGAGGGCCTATTTATTATTGATAAACAATATAAAATCATAAACATCCAAAAACCTAACCCTAGGAGATGAAGCGTCAAAACTATGGGCCCCGTTTGGGTAAATTGGTACCTCAATCTTCCCGGGGATGTAACTTTGGCATACGATCTTTGTTTGATGCGCACAATACCTCATTTGAAATATCTATCCGAGGACTATATGGAACTTCCTTATTTTTGTCTCCCGATGTTTCCAAAAAATGTCATTTGGGGCCTCAAAACGGCTCTAGAAGTTCATGACCCAAAAAACTGCTAAAATAGTAAATTGTGCTACAATTAAGGAAACTGAAAAAAATGAAAGACACAATGGTGAGGCCCCAAGTGGAATAGGTTGGTGGCCACCAATATCCACCTAGATCATAGATTCATGATACTCATGAGTCATTACAAAAATAAATTTTCTTTTCTTTTTTTCCCTTAGAAAAATTCTCATATCAAACTCTTTCAAGTGGAAATGGTTTTTATACATATAGAAATTGTTTCCATATCGGCACACAAAAACTGCCATGAAATGACTTTAAAATAAATAATATTATTCTTATTATAGTTGAGCTAAAATATCCATGTAATTTATCATCATCTAGTAATAAACATATAAAAACATAGAAATATTTGTCCAGAAACATCGAAAACATTTTAACATGAAAAGCAACAATCAACATGATCTCTCTCTTTCCCTGCTTGTGTGTTTATTTTGTGGTTTTATTGGTGGGGGGTGGCGGGGGATTTGTAGTGGTTAGGGGTAGCCTTGAGGGCTTTCTTAATCAGCTGGTGCCTTTTTTTGAAGACATTGTTGTGAATCTAGTGCAATGTAAAGTTTCTTGTCTAATTCTAACATAGTTAGATGCTTTAAGTCGATTATGCTCACTTTGCATTGGTTACCATCCCCATAATGGGGGAAGTGCCAAAATGTTTCTAGGGGATTATTTCAAAGGAACACACACACACACACTCCAAATAAAATTTATGGAACATCGAGGTGACGAGGCTCACCCTCTTCCATCCATGTAGCTTCTTTTCTAAAAAAAGTAGTCCTTTCATCATGCCAATGACTACTTATAGACAAGGAATGAAAAGGATTGAATTGAAAAATTTTCAAAGCATGGAGTTTGGTGGTCTCATAGACTATTTTTAGTCTCGTGGAAATTAAAATATAACTCACTCATTCATTCATTTGACAACAACATTCATATCTTTCGAGCATGGCAACAATGATAAAATAGAAGTGAAGTTAGGGTTACTTAGACGAAAAAATTCATCTATTTCTAGCATGAAAACAATGATAATTGGAATTTTTTTGGGAAAATAATTATCATCCAAACGTCTTATGAAGAAACGAGATTGTGTTGAGGTTTAGTTAGAGACAACAAGGGTTTCTTTGCTCATATTTGAGATAGCAACCCATCTTAAGCATCTTCATGGCAACTCAACTATTGTAGAGTTAAATCCTCATCAATGTGCTCTCCTAAGGTTCAATATAAGGTTCATTCATTCCTCTATGACAAGTAAAGGTTGTAATAAGCCCTATTGTTGTAGCAACTACCTCAAGAGGATCCTTGATGCTAACAACTCAGACTTAGGGTCAAATTGGAGTTCTGTTGAGAGTAGCAATTTTGACTATTGTAGCCATTAAACCCTTCTGAGGTATGGCTTGGGTAGCGAGGATCTATTTGGGATAACGTAGGATGATGAAAAAATAATGGCATCACTTTTGTAACCTTCTCCAAGGATTTTTGTGGTAACATATTGAGACTGGGGCATGATCTGGGCATCAAATCAACTCTTTGTGGATTCGTGGCAACCGAAAAATTCTGAGGTGTGTTTGTAGCAAGAATTAATGCCTTATCTTACATCCCATTGTTAAATCCCTTTCCCCATTTTGGGCTTCAGTACTAAGTTTCGATGCAGTTTATACTCTATTAGGTCCGACTAGTTATATGCATTATGTGGTTATCCAATTTAATGAATACCACTTGCTCACATTTTGTAATAAATTGTTTAATCGAGTCATATAGATATTTGTGTCATAGTTTGTAGGAGAGTTGAGAATTTCGCAGTCATCTAGAAATTTATCATTTACATGCAGATGAGTTTAGAAGTAACCTATCCTTCATTTATAATCATCTGGCTTTGGGTTTTGAAAAACTCCTTAAGAATACTAGTGTAAGAAAAAAAAAATTTATTATATGTGCTTACTTGTCATTGTCATATTTATTCCCCATTGATTAATATGTTAAAGTTTTCATTTTTCATAATTATATGTTTATGTATATTCCCTTAGTTAACTTGTGGTGGATGCATGCTTAATGATTATATTCTACTGTTTTCCCACTTAGTATTCTTCTGTTCATACTCTCTAACCTTGCCATAGAGATTTCTCTTTAAGATCTAGTCATTAAGCTACCTCTCCTTCTTTGTATGAAGTGTAGTGTGTTTTCTGGTTGACCTGCTATTCATATACTCTCAGTTTGATCCCTTTTTTATTATATGTGCTTACTCTCCATTGTCATATTTATTCCCGCATGGATTAATATGTTAAAGTTTTCACTTTTCATAATTATATGTTGTTGTATATTCCCTTCATTGGCTTGTTGTGATTTCATGTGTAATGTTTATATTCTACTGTTTTCCCACTTAGCATTCTTCTATTGATACTCTCTTACTTTTCCATAGAGATTTGTCTTTAAGATCCAGTCATTAAGTTGTTTGTCCTTCTCTATGGAAACTGTAGTGTGTTTCCCGATTGACCTGCTAGTCATACACTCTCATTGATCCATTAACACAATATTTCTCTGGTTTAATATGTCGTAGCTACTTTATTCATGTTTCTGCCCATATTTCCAAACCTTTTTACACTTTTTAGCTAAACTCCAAACTTTATTAGTTTTGTTGTGGTGCATCTTTCTTTTATGGCTGAAATATTTTCAGATCATGTGTACTTTTAAATACTTTATCTTTCTCAATTTTCTTTTTCATAATTATTTTCGATGGGGATTGTCATTTTAGATTATAATTGATATGATTTTTTTATCGATTGTGCAGGAAAATCCTGTGATATTCAGTATGGAAATGGTGCAATCTATGGATATTTGTCTCAAGATGATGTCACAGTATGGTACCTTATTGTGAAAGACTAGGTTGGAATTTTTTTATTTCAAAAATATCTAGCAAGTTAAGTTTTTTTTTTGTCACCAAGATATTTTGAAAGTTATATTGTCATTTTTTGGCAATGGGTTTTATGGAGACAACAAGTGAGCCAAGTTTAACATTCTTACTGGCTAAGTTTTATGGTCTCCTCTAGCTTGGATTTCAAGAAATTGTAGTTGACAAAGTTGTTCCAATTCGGTGAGTATCTTCTTTGAGTAAAATCATGAACTAGCTTAGGTTTATCTTCTAAAATGTGTATTTTTTTTTTCTCTTGGAGTTTTTTAATAATGAAGGAAGCTTTCATTAATATACAGTAGGATTTTAGGAATATTCATAGTGGAGACTTCAAACTAGTTCATATGATACAAATCAAATTGGACTGAGGAAGCTTCCCATTTTTAAAATTGTCCATAGCTTCATAATTTCAAAACTTAAGGGTTTCAGATGTATTGGATTTTTCTCTAAGTAAATAAGTTCTAGAATTTTTTTTTGTGTGAAAATTATTAGGAGCTAGATTCCCATTTCCCCTGTAAAATATAAATATAAAGCTAAGATATCAGTAGTGAATCTATGCCATGCCTATGACAGCAGAAACGTAATGAATTCAAAAATAAATGTTCATTTATGGGCCTGATTTTCTGATCAATGACAAGGCAGTCTCTAAAATTGACTTTAAATCTTTGTTGGAGGAATAATTTTTTTCCCATAACTTTTAAGCTGGTTGATGTCAATATTTTCAAATAATTTACTTAGTGATGAAGTTAATCTAAAAACATCACTTTAATGAAGTGTGTGGGTGAATTACATTTTATAAATCCTTTCCACCATCGCAACTTTCTGCAGTCTTCTTTGTTGGAATAGAAAGCCACATTGCGTGTAATTTTTTATACTTATTTCCATCTACAAATAGTGTCCTAATGGAAATTATTAGCAAAAATTTATTGCATTGGGGTCAAGAAAAAATCAATATTTTTTCTCATGTCTCTTTGTGCTACACATATTTTCTTTTTCCATTCCATTCATCATATCTTATAAAAACCATTTCATGCCCACAATTTTCTTGAGGAGCCCCATTCCTTAGCATCCTTTTTCTTTGAATCCTTTCTCAATTCCGAACCTTCACCCTTATAGGAGATGGGTGGTAGGCATTGTAGGCTACATAGTTTCCTTCATATTTGATTTTTTCTATTGGTCCTATTGACCTTCACTCTCCTAAGGAATCCTATACCCTCTAATCTTAGTTAATGAACTACTGGGGGGATGGTTCTACTCTTATATGGAATCATAGTCAAGCTCTCAAGTGGTTTTATTCCCCAACCTTCAATCATTGATTGAGTTGGATACATTTTCAAAACATAAAATTTAATCCTCCTCAACTCTTAATAGTCAAAATCTAAATTCATTTAATTCCCCAAACTTTAGTCATAGATTGAGTTTTCTTAATCTGTAGAACAAGAAAATTATACAATCCTCCCCAACTCCTTGTAAATCCACCTCCAACCCTACTGCCCAAGGGGGCCTACAAGTTGGTATTTTGAGGTGTTGTTGGGTGATGGAAACCCCAATTATGATGTCCTCCGAAATTCCTCACATTGGATTTGAACCCCCACATCGGAGCTTATTCCTACACCAATTGGATCCTATTTTTTCATGATTGTCACTCCCCTTTGTTGCATCATGATTAATATCTATCGAGATATGCAGGGAAGCGGTTCATTGTGAATTGTACTTTGTGCATACCCTCTACCATCATATATATCCTTGCTTATTTTTTAGCTCCTAATATGATCGTATGTACCAGTCCTGTCTTACATAATTAGCCAATATTGAGTCCTTTTTTTGGCTTTTGAAGGAAAGTGTTTTCTTCTCTAACAATCTAGAAAAATTTACTCTACAAAATATATATTTTTTGGCTGAAACACTCTTTCTACTTTGAATACGGTATAACATGGTCAGCCAAGGCGTTGTCAAAGAACCAGTATTTTCATTTTGAATGAATAGGAATGTAGATGAGGAAGCTGGAGGAGAGAGATTCTTTGGCAGTGTTGATCCTAAACACTTCAAGGGTGAACAACAATATACACTTGTTACTTGAAAGGATTATTGGCATATATGTTATATAATCATGTTAGCTTCCCATGCTTGAGATTGAGGTTGGTATCTTGAGGTGTTGTTGGATGTTGGAAACCCCAATCACGATGGCCTGATAAATTCCTCGCATTGGATTTGAAACTCCACACTTGATTTTCTTCCTACACCCATTGGATCCTCTTTTTTCACTCCCCTTTGTTGCATCATGATTAATATCTATTGAGATATGCAGCGAAGTGGTGCATTGTGAAGTGTCTTCTATGTAGCCATCTAACACCCTATATTTCCTTGCCTATTTTTTTGTAATAGAGAATGCTCCAAGGGGCATAAATGTAAAGGAAGGAAATTGTTCAGTATGTAAAATAATCATGGAGAGGAAACATAGGCATCCCCATAAATGAGTGAGCAAGAAATTCTGAACCTAAAAGAACAGGGAAAAAGTAGTAGAACTTTTTCTCAACATAGATCAAGATATTGAGAATGAAATATCAGTTCATTTATTGTTAGGTGTATCAAAAAGTCAAACCCCTGAGATCACGATATACATTAAGAAGAAAAAATTCATAGTGCTTGTTGATTCTGCTAGTATCCATAGCTTAAATGATCAAACATTAGTAAAGTATCTCATTCATTTTCTATACCCAATGGAAAATGTTGAAGTATCAGTTGCTAACAGAGGAAGTATTGATTGTGGAGGAAAATTCTATAAACATAAAACTTAGTATAGGAGAGTTAGAGACTATAACTTATCAAGTCCCATGTATGTCATTCCTATGGGAAAATTAGATGTGGTTCTAGGGATTAAATGACTGCAAAATTTGGGCATAGTTCTACAAACTATAATGAATTATTTATGAGATTAAAATTAGAGGGAAGTGATTATGAACCCAATGGGCTAAGTTCTCCACTTTCTCAGATGATTAGCTCACACCAAATGGAAAAGTTCCTAGAAAAGAGTTTTCGTGCAGTCATTTCTATACTTTAATCGATGGAAGTCAAGAAGGAAGATGATATTCCATTAGAACTAAAATTATCTATCTACGGATAGAGATCATGAACATCAAATTGAGCTCATACATATAAGTACATCTCCTAGTAGAAGACCTTATAGACTATGAAAAATCTGATCTCGAAAATCTAATTTGATTCTCTGATTTCACTGAATGTTTAGGGGTTTACAAATCCCCAATTCCCCAAGCTGGAAAACGCTAGGGACATGGCCCCAAACAATGGATTAAATCCCTGTGTTACACAAGTTTCCCTTTTTTTGAAATTTTAAAGTTATGTTTTTACACCTGTAATAGTTTCCCTATTTGGAGAGACATAGCCCACATGGGAGGGTTGCTACCTTTGTTGTTTATTGTACTAGACAATATATTATTATGAAAACACTAATTACTTTTACACCATATTTGGATCTATGTATCTATAATTGATGTCAGAAAAACATGTGCTCATTAATCTTCCTAGTAGTTGAATTTGCAACTTTCCAATTTTTAGGGAAGAACCTCTATTATAATAAGGAAAATTTTCTCCTTTTTCTTGGTTTGGATATAATAGAAACAAATTCTAATTTTCAGTTTTCTCTACTTGACATATTGGCTGATAAATTTAAAACGCATGATAACTATTCAAATATTATTGTTCACAAAATGACAAAATTAGACTTGGATTAAATCAACTCAATCAACTTCTTAATCATTAGAGTCGCAACAACTTATGTTTTGCAAGAGTAATACTATAATGGTAAAACTATACAGTGTGTATTTTGCATACAAATTCCATTTAGATTACAAAGGCTAATAAAATGTCATACCTTTCCAAAATCAAGGTCAAGAATAACATCATCTCGATGCATATAAAGTTGAATCAACACACTCCTCATTTGTGAAAAGATAAAGTGAGTAAGCACTTAATATCAATTAGAAAGCACAATTTGTAGTGAACATGTATACATTCGAATCAACACCCTTGATCTGTGACAAGTAGAATTAAGTTAGAAATTAGGAGCATTAAAATAGGTAGTCCTTGTATTTTTCTTTATTGCTCAACCCGGGAGAACCATTCAGGGTTTTTTTTTTCTCGTTATATACTGCTTATTTCCTCACTGACCAAGTTTTCGATAATTTGGGATGGTTCACCATAAATCTTTCCTGATCCTCCCACAAAGGGTTCATATCTCAAATTGTATCTAGCACCAAAGTGTAATGTTTTATCCTAGATTTCTTTCTTCATTAATATTTTCAAGGGATTCCCATGTTGGCTATATATTTCAATAAAATGAAAGTTGAAATAGTATATAGCACAAAGAAGCCTTGTCTCTGAAATATTCTATTATTGTTATGTTTATATAAAGCTTCCATTTCATAAGTATTAGGCTTGTCTTATATAATTAGCCAATATTGAGTCCTTTTGTTGGCTTCTGAAGGATAATGTTTGGTGCTCTAATACTATAGGGAAATTTTCTCTACAAAATATATATATTTTTGGATGAAACACTCTTTCTTCTTTGAATAGGGTATAACATGGTCAATGAAGGCCTTGTCAAAGAACTAGTCTTTTTATTTCGAATGAATAGGAATGCAAATGAGGAAGGAGGAGAAGAGATAGTCTTTGGCAATGTTGATCCTAAACACTTGAAGGGTAAACATCAATATACACCTACTACTCTAAATGGTTACTAGAAATTATGTTATAGAATCATATTATTTTTCCATGTTTAAGATTGACTATACATAAGGTTAACTGCATTCATATCATGTTCTTGGTATGCATTATAGTTACTGGTCGGTGCATTATAGTTACTGGTCGGTACATTATGTGGTTATTCTACTCTTCAAACTTCATGTTGCTATTTCTTTTAGCTTGATATGGGAGACTTCCTCATTGATATTCAATCAACAGGTGTGCATAAAGTCCATCTTATTCAATTTATTAAAGGATTGCTTCTTATGGAACCTTATGAAAATATTGGTGGAATTTTATGAACATTTATGTGTTGTGGGTTGTGTTGCTATTGTAGATTCTAGAACTTCTATGTTGGCTGGTCCATCAATAAATCCTACAAAACTTCGATATTTTTATGTTTTTATATACAAGTTTGTGTGCTTATCTAGGTTTGTGCACCAAAAATATTATAAATTTCAGAGAGTGAGGCACATTTGATGCAAGCTTGTGCATTCACAAGTGACAAGTGAATGCTTAATAATGCTCAATTGATATGTTATCTTTGTAGTATGAAAGATAAATAGTTAAAGCTGATTTCGAATTTTCTCAGGTTTGAGGTTCTTTTTGGTTTTTTTACATTATTTAAGCCAAGAATGTCTATATTTTTTTGTAATTTTATATACAAGGTAGGGTCTTTACTTCATTTGTTTCTCTTATGCATTGTTTTGATAAACTTATGCCCTATATTCTCTGGTTTATAGATAGTGTGTTGCTTTTAAATTTAATTATATAATAATATATAATTTTGATGTAAAACTTTCAATAGGACTTGACATAATCAGTGCTATAGAATATTTGGAAGCATATATTTCTCTTATGATTCTAAGGAATTGATAAATTGTGTGCAATTATTTATCTAGTGACTTGAGTATATTTTTCCTTGTGTCAAATAGAAGTTATTAACATCCCAAAATGCCACTTTGAATATTTTTTCTTTTTTTTTTATCTATAGTTGATGCATTCTGGAAAAACATTATGCATATTGGGTGAGATCTGAAGAATAGAAATGATGTAGAAAGCTTCTATAGACCTTATATTATGCTCAGAAATCATCATTACGCCTTAAATTTTCAAATGTAGCAGTAAGGCTCAGACATCCCAAAACATAGGAATTGCACACCAATGCTTTATCTAAGATGACATTGACTTAAAAATAAAAATAACAAATGCTAAAGAAAAAACTATATTTAAATTGTGTTATTGAATCAGTATTTCCAAAGCGATAGGGACCCTCTTACATCAAACTCCCCTAGTTAATATAAACATCTTTCTCATGAGGTTGTTGGAAAATCAAATATTATAGGATGCCTTGATCTTTCTCTTCTGCCTTCTTCCTCCTACTACAAACTCATTAACCACTCACCACTCTCCTCTGTCTGCATTCCTTACCAACGTAGGCTA
The DNA here is from genome assembly GCA_034641835.2 of Pinus albicaulis. Taxonomy (NCBI): domain Eukaryota; kingdom Viridiplantae; phylum Streptophyta; class Pinopsida; order Pinales; family Pinaceae; genus Pinus; species Pinus albicaulis. Next base: position 1,120,781,699 of record CM076575.1, on the reverse strand, counting down.
GAATGGCCAAAATATTTGTTACTTACTCCCTATTTCCTATTTTGTTTTTTTGTAGGGAAGCTTATGTAGAAATGCAAAACCAATTATTTCATATAAATGGTTTCTTTGTATATTTCTCTGCAAAGTCATGAGAATTTTCTCTTCCAACATAGGCCAAAAGGGAATTTTTTTTTTTTTCACAACTATTTTTGTTTGTTTGTTTTGTACTACTAGCTTACAAAAAAAAATGTGTAGTTGTTTTCCACATATAATGTATTATATTTGTCCTTCTCTGGTTTTTTTATTAGTTCATTATTCTTGACACATGTATTTCTAGGGTTTTCTCACTAAAATTGGTTCAAGATTTCTCCCTTCATATGAAGAGAGCCTTCTTGCTGCAGTTCATGAATTACTTGCCAAATGTTCCTACTTTAACAAAAACAGAGGTTCCCCAAACTCTCAAGAAGGAACTTTTTGATATTTTTAGGGGTTTTTTCTGAGTAAATATTGTGAACAAACATGTTGAGTTTGTGAATAAGTAAAAATGTGACTTCGAATGTGATCTTGATCCTTACAAGACATCAACATTTTCACCTTTGTTATATGATTTAATTTACAATTTAATAATTTGGAATAATGTTCTACAAATTGATATCTAAGACAGATTTCATATTTCCTTCAAACTCGAGGAATAATGCAGGGAAATGTGTGACTTTCATGCAGTTAATCTTGAAGTTCTGGGACTATACTTTGCAGATCAGGTATGATGTGTTTTAATCATATTCAACTATTAACAGTCTATGCCTGAGCATTTGTGGAATATGAAGGCAACATTTTTGTTTTCCATTAACATACAAGAATGCAGATTTTGAAATGTCTTGTACACATTTATTGAATGTTCTAGAAATTAACATGAATTTATTAAAACAAACATTGAAAATATATAGGAAAATGAATACCAAGACATGTGTAATTTGTTATATTTTCTTGAATTTTCCGTATTCTTATTAAATTACTTTGAAAAAATTATTTTTATGACATTTTTTGAGAAGTTTCATTTATATTGAAACTAATATTTTGTGGGATTTTATTTTTGTATATAACATCCATGAGGAAGGGATGATGGCTTCTAAATCACCTTTATTGGTATCTTGTAGGATATTTCACCTAGCATGTTTCCAGTGAAAGGAAAAACAAGGTTACAAATACACACTAGAGGAACATTCCCCCATCCCCCATCCCTCCCCACTCCCTTAGCTCTCATGAAATTACAACTCCCTCCCATGGAAAAAAATTTTCCCTCCTCCCTCGTATGATTTATAGATATGATACCTTTTTTGTGTTCCTTAGTTCTATTCCATTACCATGCAAGTTTATAGGTATGTGTGTAGTGCCTCCCTCCACTTGGACTTGTTTTCTTTGTTCTTTGAAGAAAAGGAGTCTCAGGGATTGTCAAGGTCATTCCTCCTAGCTACAATGGATTGCAACGATTTCTGATAGAACCATGCCCAATTGCATTCTCATGGAGGGTTCATCCAAGAAATTTTCTTAGAATTGGAATATATCACTCAATGACTTATAGTCTTTGAAGAAGATGAGGGTGTAAACAAGCTTGATGGGGAATGTGGCTTGTGGAACCCCTACACTTAAAATGTTGTGTCGACCTATTATAGGTTGCGGTGCTCAAATTGGTGAATGACTTGACCTAATCCTCTATCTATCACAAGTAGGATTTATCAACTTCCTCCTCCATATTATGTAGTGTGTGACTCCCTAGCTAAACCCTCACACTTTGGTCCTCCTTCAATTCAAGGGCCACTATAGTTGTTCAAGGATGATTCCATGTATGCTTTGAACCATCCTTGTCCTACAAACTCTAAGTAATTTCATCATTGTCTACTTCTTTTTGGTAAATCCTAAGTGTCATAAGTACCCTTCTCAAATTCCCTTGTTTTTAATATTTCACTTGCCTTACACTGGAAAGAACCCTATAATTTTTTCCTCATCAATGTGGTTTGTTATATCCTCACAACTCTTTAGTTTTTAATGTAACAACTCATCAATTCTAGTTTCTCATTTTAATTTGCATACCTCTATCATATAATCCCTATGTGCCTTAACCACAATTTTTATAAATAAATAAAATATTCCAATTTGTGAAAAAATAATTTGACGTGTTTTTTCTTTAATGAGATATGATTATGTAATTCATTTCCAAATTTGTTTTAAACGCTTGCAACATTTTTCAATGTTTTTTGGAAATTGGAAGCTTCCTCACTTTTCAATTCCTCTAACTATGCAAAAATGGGTTCGAGGTTGTTAAGTCTAATTTATCAATTTAAATTGGGACATGATTTTATATCGATCCGGTGTTCATAAACTTTGAAGCATGATACAATATGTAGTATGAGTTAATTTATATTGTGTGTTACTTCTAAGTCAAAATTAGAAACTAAATTCAAGAAGCAGGAAACAAAAATATTAATCTATTCACACAAAAGTGAAATAAAATCACTCTTACTTGACTTAAGAATACTTTGGATGGGGCATATACTAGGATCTCTCACACAAATCCAAATTCTCTACGCAATCATATCCAAAATTCCAAGTGTTCACTCAAATGATGGGAAGATGATCAAAGGGGTTTTAAATCAAAAGGGTTGACTAACGCAATAGGGCCTTCCCTGCCGATGCAAGAAAGTGGACACTCAGGTAGTATTTTACTCAATTTAGTCAATTTAAACCCAATACTAGTTACTGTTGAGAAATCTAGGGCAACTAGATTAAGTGATTTCTCTTAGTTTGATAATTTTTCGTGATGTATTTTTACTTAACTTTATTAGATTATTATTTCACTTGATTATAATTAGTGTTATTATCATAAAAAAACTACCAAAAAAAAAAGAAAAATGTGACAAGAGGACACAAGATATAGACTATCAACCAGGGTAAGAACCTCTCCCCTTGAGAGGAAAACCCACAAGGATTCTTCTCTTTTATAGAACTTCAAATGATGAATTCCAAGACCTATGACCCTTTCCCAACACCCATCCAATACCAACTCAAACTTCTCCTTGAAGTGCTTCCTTCTCATAAATTCAACCCAAGTCAAACTTGCTTCACAATTGTTGCAACTATCTTCTTTGACCTCAACTTTGGACCTGCAATTATAACTGTAATTTTGGCTACTGCATTAACCCTAGTTTATGCACGTGTGGGGAAATATGGTGTTTTACCCTTCTCTCTCCTTCGTTTGAGATGGCTTCTTCTCTTAGGTGATTCATCTTGAAAAGGAGACTTCTTTTAGAGACAAATATTAACTTCCTAGTGGGACTACAATTCGGTACTTGATGGAGCAATATTGATGCCCTAACTTCGCACATGTGAGGAAAGAAATCCCAAAACATTCCTTGAAATACTTCGATTTATCTCTCTTCTTTTCTCCCTTTTCTTCGCTTGATATGAGACTTCTTATTGTCTTGTGATCGAACTTCTTGATGATTGATTGATGTCCTCAAATGAAGTTGAATTCCCTCTTATATATAGCCCACTACGATGCCATTAATAGGACAACATGTTCCTCTTGGAAGGTCGACTTATCATCTTTTGAAGGTAACTAACTTGTTGCAGCATGTTTGACTTGTCTTGGAGGGACTCTTATGACTCAAATAATTTTTGCTTACATAATACATGATGCCGAAATGGGCCTTCAACATATTCCAATGATTTTTATGACTTTTTGACTCAAAAACGAGCCCTAGAAGCACTCAATGGGTGCTTTACCTATAAATAAAATAACCTTGAGCATGAAACCCATGCCTTAAGAATAACAATAATAATTTTATTTTTTCTCAAATACATAAAATCATGATTATACATGTCATTATGAAGACCAAACCTAGTTGCATATTTCAACAGTTACGAATATGAGAATGCACTAATACCTTCCTCATCTATGAAAGCAAAGACGAGAAATCACCCATAGTATTCTACTCATCTCTTTAACTAGTATGTACTTGAATCATCATTGTATTCTAGAAAAGCACTAAATGAAAGCAGAGAACTATGACGTTTGAAATGTTTAAGAGAATGAAGCAAAGTCCTCTAGAGGTTGGAGTCTTCTTCTCCTAGAAAATTGGTAAATGACACTCCCATTTCTTTGGTTACTTTGAGCACTTAAGTTGATTTTCAAAAAAAAACTCACCTATGATAATAAATAATAAAAAATGACATTGAAATCTAGGGCTATGGGAAGAAATACAAGTTCAATGATGCAATGGAATTTTCACTTAGCTCTTTTAATGCAACTATGATATCTATGATAGTCAATCCAAAGTAGATCAAACCAATAAAACCAAAATATATTTAAGCTTATAAAACCTTATTCAAATCAAAATATCATTCTAATTAAATCCAAGTATGCTTAATCAATATGTAATTTGATAATTAATTTCTAATTAAAATTTAAATACCTAGTAACAAGGAACTAATAACTAGTACTAGTATAGAATGTTTAATAAATATTTATCTAACCATAAAATTTACTCAAATCCTTTAATTACTAATTAATGCTCCGTAAATACATTTAAATTACAAGTGATGCACTCAATTAAGGAAAAATTAAATAAGTATGGCTATTCATTCGAGGCTAAAAGACTAAGACTATTCTACTAAATAATTTATCAAATAACTAGTTTATAAAACTCGCGTTGGAACAAAATTAGAACCTTTAATAAATGACTATGATTTTCACACAATTAGAAAAAGAAACATATGTAAATAACAGCGTAGAAACTAGCTTTTTAATCTATCTATACACCATCTAATGAGCTACTTTGTAACCTAATTTAATCCTGAATGTACAAAGATGTGATCAATAGATATAAACATGAAAATATAAAGGAAATCAATAAGAAATGATAAGTATTTACCATATATTTTCAAAAAAAAGACAAAATGCACTAACCTAAGATATGGGGGCCCTCCATGGCTTAAGCAAGCACACAAAATGAAAATTAAGAGCTAAAACTTCAACAGCACTTCATTACTTTATGAAAATTACTATCAAGAGGTCTGGAACTTGATTTTAATCCCACAGACCGAAATATGTGTCTTATATCAAAATAAAACTATAACATGTGTTTTGGCAAGTCAAGTCTTTTTCCTTTATAAGCAAATTTCTAACGAAATATACACAAATCATGCTTATAATTTGTTGCTAGCTATTTTCACACTACTATATGATATTAATGTCTCGTTTGATCACTTAGATGGTAGATTTGATATGAAAAACACAAATTTGAGCATTTTTGGAAATTTGTTCTATGTTTTAGCAACTTATATACTCGTGTTGATCGGGAATTCTGAAGTAGTTTTAGCTCAAACAAATAGGTGTTTCACCATACTAGGATACTTATGAGAGAAAATCGTGTCTTTCATTTATATATGAAAACTAACTATGAATTTCAAAATCTACTAAAATTTGTGATTTGGTTTTCACAACGCATTTATTTACAAGAAATTTAAAACATTAAAATTTAATAAAAATACCTTGAGGAAGTATTATTATGGTAAAAATATAAGACAATATCATAAAAGAGAAGATGAAAATGGGTGTTTTCAAAGGAAAACAAAGGAAAAAACCATAACAATATTTTTAGCCAAAATGAGTGGAAAACTCCAAATTGTGCAACTTATAAAAAAATTTGAGTATAGATAATAAAGGTCATCTGATTGAATAGAGATAATAAAGGCCATTTTATTAACCATTGATAAAAGTCAATAGTCTTATCAATTTGATTTCTTCTTCTTAATATTTTAAGGATTTTATCAATTTATATGATTTTTATTGAAATCAAAGTTTCTCACTTTTGGTGCATTGTTTATCTTCAATTGTGATAAAAAAAACTTTTCTATCTCTTGATTTATAATGATTAGGGTATAAATTTAAAATGGAAATTTTTTCTATATCTTGTAGAGATTTAATCTCAGTAGGAGAAAATATTCTCATTGAGCTATCATCAAACAAATTTTCCCAAAAACAAGTTTGTTTTTTGTTATTGTTTTTTCTACTAAGAAATATTGAGTTTTTCACTCTTGGAAAGTTATTTGAAATTTCCAATGAAAAGAAGCAAACAATTTCTATGTTAATCTATCCTCCATAAAGGGATCTTGTTAATAAATATTCAACTCATTTTAAGTTAGTTAGATTTTTCCACCCAACCTCCTAAACATAAAATTTGTGTATTTTCTCTAAATTGGTATTGAACTATTAAAAATCCTACAAGGATTTTCTTTCAAGAATAATTTCATTTTGATTTCCTTGAAATATTGGCTTAATTCAACTCCATTTGTGTTTTTGTATGTGTTTGTTAAAATTTTCAAATTTTTCTCCTTTCTCTTCCTTTTTCTTTCAATCATTGCAATTTCATCCTAAAAGTAGTTGTATTGTTTATTTTCCTTCTTATAAGTTGACAACCCAACACCAGCCAAAGTTGTCCTATGAATAGAATGACTCCTAGTCATTTTATAGCCAAAGATGTCTTATGAATAGATGACTCCTAGTCATTTTATTCACACCATCATTTTTATTCTCAAATGGAATGGATAACTGAACCAAATGGAAAATAAAATTAAAAAAATAAAAAACAAAAAATTTATGCTTATTTTATTTTCATTTGACCTCTACTTTTTCCCTCATTAATGGTAGGAGACTTAACCATTTTTTTAAAATGTTAATTGCACCACTTCTCCACAAATGAAATGCAAAATCATTTCATTTTTGTCACTTAGTATAATAGTCTAATTGTGTCATTCTAATTATAATTCTCCAAACTTTTACAAACTCATTCATTTTTCTAACTAATAGAAACAAAGTGTTAATAACTTTGGAATAATTATATCATTATGCTTAAACTTGAGAAAAAAATTATATTTCACCTCTAACATAATGATAGAATAATTCTTATTTTTGGAAAAGAAATGATTTCACATTTGCAACCATGTTGTCACCCTTATGTTTCTAATGATTAGTAACTCATTCTATTTTCTCCATATACAAAGAAATGCTTAGCTCATTATTAAGTTTTCAATTATTGCATATAAACTAAGATAGAATACTTCACCATTGATATGATTTCAATTTTTTAAAACTCAACCATTCCATTTTATAAAATTCAATGACTCGCATTTAACCAATTTTACTAATTTTGAATGTGTTTAATGGATGTAGACAAAATGTTTACAATTAAACAAGTAAACAGAATTTGAGCACCATATTTCTCCACAATTGCAATAAGGTATTCCTCGTAAATGGAATTCCACTTGGGAATGTTCTCATGAATTAAGATATTCTCTCCAAATTTGGTGTTCCTAGTTACCATTGACATAATTTTATTGCTCAATGATTAGTTATTCACAACAATAATATTTGTCTTTCAATTCTCTCCTAAATAGTAATTGTTAACCATTTAATTCTTTTTTCCAAAGGTCTTAATTCTTTATACCACATGTGGTGTACCTAGATCCCTCTTTGATGTCATTGAGGATATAAAATATTAATCCCTTTATAATTTAACAGCAACCCAGTGATTTTTTTCCAAGTCTCATTGGCCATGGGTAAGATCAAGATCTCATTTTCTATATAACTAGTATACAACATGCCAAATATTTATATTGAACAATGATATATTCCAATAGAGACTAAATTCACTGTAATGACTTCAATATACAATATTTACACTATATATGCATGCTAAATAAATAAACAAGATAGTCATACAAGCCACATCCATTAATTATTTATGAAAGGTCATTCATCATAACAGTAAGTTACCTAAACCATGTAAATTCACAAATGAAATGTAGATATAAAAAAATAATATTTATTTTCAATGTGTTCAAATGGAACCAAGAAATGGCACCCAAAGGGGGCTTCTGATTTAATTTTCCCTTAATTAGATTGGCAGAGAAATTGTAATTTCATCTCATGACAACTTGTATTAGTTAACTGAGTGAGGAAGACTTAGTTAGCTTAGGAAATTTGAGTTGAGGGTGAGAGAGGAGCCATGTAGAGTTCTCCAATGATTTTAAGGGGTCCAGTTACAGTTATTTGTGAGTTGTAATTAGTTAACTAATTTAATTGAGTTAAATTAGTTTAAATAGTTCTAATTGAGAGATGACCTTGCGATAGTTCCAGTGAATTAAATTTGATTTAATTCATTAGTAGTGGTAAATCGGTTAACTAATAATTCGCTATAAGTAGATGTTTCATTTCAGTTCTAAGGAAGGCCAAGTTGAGTTTGAGGTTAAAGGGAAGATAATTATCAATTGTATAATTAGAAAATTGTACAAGTCGTGCATGAGGTCATCAGGATACCTTGAAGGAATTGCATAATCAATTCTTGGGAATATCCTTATTAATAGGGACATAATCCTTCCAAGAATGTGTAAGCAAGGCTGGTAAGATAGAGGATGAGTAATTGTTAAGTATTTAACTAATTTGTCTTAGATCGGAGTGAGACAGCCAGCAGAGTGCAGAGGTGTTGGGCAGGGCCCAACTTGGTTTACTTTTGAGTTAAAGACTCCACATTTTGAGGACATGGGGTGCGCGATCCAATGGAAATAAGTAAATCATGTGGAGTTTAAAAGCTTCACGTGGAGTTCTAGGAGTTTCAGGGGCTTTGGGGCGGGTTAAATCCCCTCTTTTTGTAAAGAGAATGGGTTTTTTTTTAATATTTTGAGCTGCACCCATTGTTTGTGGACCATGGTATTGTAATAAAGAAATTTGTATAAATAAATGATTTAGTGATTCATAGATATGAATGAAATGATGATTGTATGAGTGAAAAGTGTGAATTATCTCTTTTTTAGTCTATTTTGGGTCTTTGGAGAAGGCTTCATAGCTATGTGTGCAGAGGCCTTGGTCTGCAGCTATGTGTGCAAACCACCCACAACTGAGTGCATGGGTCGAAGAAGGATTGTACTAGAAAGACACATTATCAATAAGGAGAAGGAATATTTTGAAGTATATCTGTGTAATTGCATGATTTTACTATGATTTATCTTTCATGTTGTTTTATGCATTGTGAAGTAGTGTATGATTGTTTATACATAGCGAAGTCTTTTATGATGTTTATATGTGTTGTATTGGGTTGATTAATGCATAAAACTGATAAAGGCGTAGTTCATGATAGTAGTAATTGATGAATAGGGCATAAACTATAAACATATATAATTGCATCTGTGCAGTTTAGGAAAGCATAAAGAATAAGTGTAACATAAAATCCATGTCATAATACCCCTCTAGATGGAAAAACCTAGTTCTAGCATCCCCCAATATTGCCTCGAGTGAGACTTCGATATAAAGCATATCGTTGCTAAAAGGGTAGGTAATAGAGTGTTTTGTTGGTAGCAGAACTACTCTGAACCTAAGTCTAGACCCCCTTAAGCCAACAACTAGTTCCATTGCCAGGACCGGGATCCAATTGAGGGATATGTGGATGTGGCATTTGACAAGAAAAGAGATCCAAGATTTCATAGATCTAAAAGAGCGAGAGTTCGCAGTTCAAGAAAACAAAAATCCATGACTATCGATTGAAGCTCTATTGCAGAGATATATTTTTACAGAGCAACACAAGATATTCTTCTCAACATTTGTGAATGAGTTTCACGAGTGGTTTTCAAGATTGGTTGAGAATAAGACCTATTTTAGGAATGACGAGCCTACTTTTTGTACCCCTGAATTTTTGCAGTGACTCAAGGAGACTAATAATAAGATATCAAGAGTTGTTGATTTCTAGATCGATAGTATTTTGCGAGGATTTATAACTAAGTTTTGCATAGACACATATGTATCCTACAACGAAGTTGAGCGAATATTTTTCAAAGTTCCATGAGGTAAGTACTTGAATTCTTTAAAGTTGTAGATTAAGATGCTTTTATGTGAAAAGGGTGTGATGCGCATGAAATTAGGTTGATGTTTGGAAGAAGTAATTATGGGTCTACGTGAAGTGGTAAAAGATTTAGGGTAGATCGTGAAAACTTCATTGAGACTCATTACAGTTCATTATTGAGTGGATCTGAAAGAGAAGAAGGAGAAAGTAACCCCACAACCCCTAGAGGTGCATCACAGTTAGAATTTGGAGATCATCATGGCACCTCTCGAATTCCCCATCCCAGCACTCCCCTTACTCTGCATCCACTTCCCCATAATTTTCCTCCACCTCCACCTCCTTCAAGATACATGGCTAATGAGGTCAATATGCCTATTTTCAGAGGTTAGGGATCAAAGGATCCTGATCAATTTTGGTTTGTCATTGAAGAAATATAGAAATCGCGACATGTCACAGATGATGACATAAAGTGTTGGAATATATTATATTCCTTTGAAGCTATTAATTTCTTTTTATTATGTCATAAGTTTAATACAATCTTATGTAAAAGAGTAACACATTATATCCCATATTCATTATGACATAGTATACTCTTGTACCCATTTATTATATAAAGAGGTGTTATTTTGGAGAATTATATTATCCCATATTCAATATGTGAGAGTAATTCCTCCACATATTTGGGTATATAATAGGTTCAAGGGAGCATTTTTGAAATCTATCACATCTCATCTTGTGCTCATACTATTATTTGTATCGGGTTATTTGTAGTTTCTCTCTTTGTAAGATTGCAGGAGATTTCTGGAGATAATAGAAGACAACCTTCCCGTGGAAGTAGCCTAATTGGGTGAACCAAGTATATCTGTTGTATTCTTTTTCCTTGTTCTCTTTCTGTTCTTGTTTATATACTAATATGTTGTTGGTTTCTTAGATAGATAGCTATTTTAGTAGATCTAGTATTCTCACATGGTATCAGAACCATGGTTACTATGATCTAACATCTTCTTTGAATTTAACCATCAACGTGTATATTCATTTTTTATTATCTGGGCACTCATTTTTTTGTATATTTACTTTCTATCTAGTAGCCATTAGCCTTCTCTTTAGATCTAAGCATGATTCTACATATTTGAAATTTTTTTTCTCATAACCCTAACTTTGTTGTGTTGTTTTTTTTGCAGATTTTTTTTGAAGGGGCTCTTGATTGTTTTTCTATAAGATCTATATGTTTTTTATATTTTCAAGGGGTTCTTGATTGTTTTTCTATAAGATCTATACTTTTTTTTAATCCTCCTCAAGGAGATCTATCTTCCAGTTTTAATATTCAGTTATGACAGTTTTTGTTTTTTTACAGGGTAGAAGATTGATGAACTGAGGTTTCATATCATAATTTAGGCCGAATAGGTGGATGCATAGTGGTTGCGCCATTTCTGAAACTTGGTTATAATAAGCATTTGTAGCATTATTGAGTTTTACTTTTTTCCACCTGAATTTTTTGTCATATATGTTACCATTTGTGGATAATTTCCAAGAAACGAGTATATATTTGGGTTCCTCTAACTGAGCTACCCAATTTCAAAAAAAAAAATCAGCTCAAAGGGAGTATCAGAAGAAAATTTATTGTTGATTTAAGATTGGTAGTTTTTTTTTAGGTTTTTTGGTGACGGAAAACGAACTGCAAAAATTTACAGTTTTCTATCCACTTTTTATCTTGTCATTTCTTGCATTTCGGTTTATATTTATTGTCAAAATTTCTATCATTATGACTTCAGAAGTAGCTTATGTTCCTGAACTTATTGGCTCCAACTATCTTGCATGGAAAAGGAAAATGATTGATGTTCTCAGGAATAAGAATCTATGGAGGTTGGTTAATGGTGAACACAAGAAACCTATAGATGCTCAAGCCTTGATTATATGGGAAGAAAATTTTGATCAAGCAAGAGGGCTCATTGTTCAAACAGTTTCAGATAGTCTTTAGGTAAGTATTGAGGCAAAAGACATCCTGATTGAGGTATGGGAAATTATTGCTTCTTTATTTGATAAATCTGATGATGTTTCTACTTATTACCTTGAAATGAAGATTCATGAGCTAGATCCTACTAATTTTGATAGAGTAAAATTATATCTTTCTGAATTGACAACCTTAAATGAAAAGTTAAATAACTATGGTAAATATTACAAGAAGACGGACACTACTCTTATCATTCTTGTAGAAAAAAATTTCCATCTTGTTTTGACATGTTCATCCAAACTAGGAATAGGGCTCTTGAATTGTCTCTAAGTACCACAAAACCTAATTTTGATGATTTCTGTAAAGGGTCGATAAATGAGCAAGAAATGTTGATCGCTTCTAGACAAGTCTCACCTAATAAAGCTCTTATGGCACATAATAAAAATCCTAAGAAAAGTTTTAATAATTCCAAAGGTTCTTGTTCACACACTTCTAATCATACTAATAATAATGGTCATGCTTCTCATGTGCATCATGAAACTAGTAAGAAAAAAAAAGTGTATGATCCTTGTAAGCATTGTGGTAAAACTAACCATCCTGAAAAGAATTGCTTCAAAGTGAAACATTCAATGACTAAAGCACTCAAGAAAAATTCTAATGAATCTCAAGTAGCTTTATGTGCATCTATTGTTTCATCTAATAATTCTTCTTCTAATGTGGAATGGATAATGGATTCTAGTGTTTCTAAACATATGACTGGTAATGCTTCTTTATTTACATCTTATGACACTAATAAGCACTCATCTCAGAAAATTTCTATTGGTGATGGTAAACAACTTTCCGTAATTGGTTCTGGTAATATTAATGTTGCTAATGGTCAATTGGAAGATGTTTTTCATGTTCAAAACATGCCCATCAACTTAATTTCTATTTATCGTGCATGTCATAAAGGTTTTAAATTTGAAGCTTGGCCCGATAAATATGTTCTTAAAGATATCAGCCAAAATTACAAAGTAGTTTCTTTTGGCTACAGTTGGTTTATATAAATTTGCAGGTTTTTATTCAAATAAGAGACAACCCTTTTATTCCTATGTTTCTCATGCTAATGAACTAAGTAAATTATGGCATGAAATATTCGGTCACTTGAATTATGGTAAATGAAAATACTAACTAAAATGGTTCATGGTTTTCCTAATATTTCTTCTATTACTGGTGTTTGTGAAGGATGTGTTCCTGGTAAAAATCATAGGGAAATGTTTGACAAAGGTAAATCCTGGTGTGCTAAAGAACCTTTGCAATTAAATCATAGTGATATATGTGGTCCTCTTGAAGTTCCTTCAATATCCCATGTAGTTTATTTTTTTACCTTTATTGATGACTTTAGTAGAAAATCTTGGGTTCATTTTTTGAAAAATAACAGTGAAACATTTGTAAAATTTCAAGAATTTAAATCCATGGTTGAAAATGCATCTGGTAAGAGTATTAAAAATTTGCGATCTGATAATGTGGGGGGGGGGATTTGTTAAGAAATAATTCGATGCATATTTATATAAACATGGTATTCAAAATCAAAATACTGTTGCTTACACACCTCAAAAAAATGGTATTGCTGAAAGGAAAAACAGAACTTTAGTTGAAATGGCTAGATGTATGCTTTATTCTAAAGGACTGCATAAGAAATTTTGGGTTAAAGCCATCTGTTGTGCTAATTTTATTTTAAAAATAGAGTTCCTACTAAAGTTGTTAAGCATGTTACCCCTGAGGAAAAATGGAATGGACGTAAACCATATATTAGTAATTTTAAGGTGTTTAGTTGTGAATGTTGGGCTCATATTCCTAATGAAAAACAGAAAAAGTTAGAACCCAAATCTCACAAGTGTATCTTCATTGGTTATGATGATAATTCCAAGGCTTACAGGTTGTTTGATCCTTCTAATCAAAATGCCATAATCATAAGGGATGTTCAATTTCATGAAGTCTCTTCCCCGCCTGAGTTTGTAGAAACTCATGTTACCCTGAATTTACCAATACCACCTATTACTCCTATTCATGTTACTCCTTCTCCAGTTAGATGCCTCTTATTGATCTTGATTATTACTCTCCCTCAATTATTCCACCTGAAACACTCGAAGCACCTGAAGTGACTCATGTTCCTTCTATTCTTCCTGTTTGGGCTCTGAAAACCCTTGAATCTGTAGGTAGTGAGGTCAGAAGTCCTTCTAGCACTCGTCAAACTATATCTAACTTTGCTCTTATGACCAAAGTTTTGGCCACAGATGATCCTACTACTTATGCTCAAGCTAAGGGTAATCCTCACTGGGAACAAGCTATGTCTGCTGAATATGAATCTATTTTGAGAAACAAGACTTGGTCTCTTTTTCCTCTTCCTTTAGGAAAGAATTTAGTTGGTTGTAAATGGGCTTATAAAACTAAGTTCACTACAAAAGAACAGATCGAAAATTATAAAGCAAGATTAGTTTCCAAATGATTTAATCAACTTAAAGGTATTGATTATAATGAAACATTTTCTCATGTTGCTAAAATGAACAAAATAAGAACCATTTTATCACTTGTTGCATATTTTATGTGGGAAATTCATCAAATGGATGTTAAAAGTGCATTTTTAAATGGTGATCTTACTGAAGAAATTTATATCCAACAGCCTCCTGGTTTTATTTCGGTTGAATCCTCAAGTTTAGTATGCAAATTACACAAATCCTTCTATGGTCTCAAACAAGCCTCTAGGGCTTGGTATGATAAAATTGATGCATATTTCTTGAATAACGATTTAAGCGTTATATATCTAATCCAAATTTGTATGTTAAGAACTTTGGTGATAATGTCCTCATTGATGTTTTATATGTGGATGATATAATTAACGCTGACGGCTAGCTTGTATTAATTCAAGATAGAAAATTGCCCTTCAGAAGTAGTTTGAGATTACAGATCTTGGTATCTTACACTATTTCTTGGGTCTTCAGATCTGGTATATGGCCGATGGTATTTTTCTCTCTCAACCTAAGTATGCAACAGATCTATTCGATCATTTCCATATGAGTAATTGTAAACATGTTCCTACACCATTTCAATCCAGTGCAAAGTTAACTATTAAGTTTACCACTCCACTGGTTGATGCTACTCTTTATCGTCAGCTCGTTGAAATTTTAATATATTTAACTCACAGTAGATCAGATCTCTCTTTTTCCATAAGTATGATTTCTCGGTTCATGCAGCAACCTCGTGAAATTCATTGGTAGGAAGCCAAGAGAATTTTGCGATATTTACAGAGGACATTCCATTATGGTGTATTTTATTCGAGTAGTGCTACAATTTTACTCTCTGGTTATACAAATTCTGATTGGGCAGGTGAAAATTTTGATTGACAGTCAACTGCTGGTTACATATTTCAACTTGGTTCAGGCCCAATCTCTTGGTCCAGTAAGAAGTTGAAGACTCTTTCTTTATCTTCATGTGAAGCAGAGTATATAGCAGCCAAAGAAGCAACTAAAGAAGTCATTTGGCTACGACATGTTCATACTAAGCTTGGTCTGGTTCCGAAATCGTCCACCATGTTGAAATGTGACAATCAGGGTGCAATTCAGCTTACTTACAATCAGGTATATCACTCCAAAATGAAGCATCTCAACCTTGATGCTCATTATATTCGAGGTCTTATCGTCGATGGTATTATTTCTCTGGATTATTGTCCTACCGAGCAGGAGGCAGCTGATATCTTCACCAAATCCTTGATAGAATCGAAGTATGTGTATCTTCGTTATTTGTTTGGGATGATGGAAGTTTTCATCAAGGGGGAGTAGTAATGACTCCTTCCTTCCTTAGTGTTAGTATGGGCCCTTCTCCCAGCCATTATTAAGGGGCAGTGTTGGAATATAATATTCCTTGGAAGGTAATAATGTCTTTCTATTATGTCAAAAGTTTAATACAATTTTATGTAAAAGAGTAACACATTATATCCCATATTCATTATGACATAGTATGCTCTTGTACCCATTTATTATATAAAGAGGTGTTATTTTGGAGAATTATATTATCCCACATTCAATATGTGAGAGTAATTCCTCCACATCTGTGGGTATATAATAGGGTCAAGGGAACCTTTTTGAAATCTATCACAACTCATCTTGTGCTCACACTATTATTTGTATCGACTTATTTGTAGTTTCTCACTTTGTAAGATTGCAGGAGATTTCTGAAGATGATAGAAGAAAACCTTCCTGTGGGCATAGCCCAATTGGGTGAACCACGTATATATGTTGTATTATTTTTTCTTGTTCTCTTTCTGTTCTTATTTATATATTGATATGTCGTTGGTTTCTTAAATAGATAGCTAGTTTAGTAGATCTCATATTCTCACATAAAGAAGGCACAGTGGTCATAGTGTTGTAGGAAAGGGTGTTGGGATGGTATATGAAGTACTTTGTGACACATATGGTTGCCACGTTGGATGAGACAAAGACAATGCTGAATGTCGAATTTAATATGCCAAAATCAGAGTTGCAATGTATTACGGAGTTAAAAGAGATCAAACAAGTAGTAGTTGAGTTTGTATGGGAATTATATCAAAGGTTCAAGATGTTACTAGGACAAGTGAACTTCCAAATTCCTGATGGGTAGCATAAGGAGTAGTTTATAGATGTGTTATTGCCACATATCAGGCTACCTTTGACACAACAGAAGATAGCAACACATGTCGAAGCTCTGTAAATTGCAATGAAGTTGGAAGCTTTTCCAGTCATAGATACCCAAGTAGGGGTACAACAGATTTAGAGAGAATTAGCAGCAATGCAGATGGATTATAAGATCTAAAGAAGAGTAAGGAAATCCGATTAGAAATTCACTCAGAGGTATAGTGTATCAAATTTAATACATAAGGCCATTATAAAGATCAGTGTCTTGTATTTAGAGATTACATCATGGTGGCATGACTAAGTCGTTACACCTAGGATCAAGTGTATGGTGTGACGTGTAAAACTTTAGGTCGACATTGCACAGAAAAATGGTATGATGTAGAAGTATGTGCAGACCCTGAACAATTTTTTTTGTAACTTATGTAGCTTTGTAGGAAACGATGAAAGGAATTGTCACAGTTACGAGTTAATGATATATGAACAGACTGTGGATGCATACAAAATGCAATTTGAAGGGTGTGTTCATGAAGATCATGGTCCACCAGTAGAGCGTGGAGGCTTCCAAGGTCTAAGACGAGGATGAGGAGGAGGCACAGGTCAAGGACGTGGTAAAATCATATGTTACAACTGCGATGAAGCATGACACTTCACGAGGGATTATCAGAATCCTACTACCCCCTCTTGCAAGTATTGTAGATCTCTTGAGAATTTAATAGAATATTTTCCAATTCTTATAGTGAAGATGTAAGAGAAAATAAATCAATAGCCTATGAAAAACTTACAGATGATGAATGCAGAGCCATGTGAATAAGAGCCTAGTGTCAACATAGTAACCCAAAGTGGTGCAACTACGGGCCAGGAAGGTAGCGCAACAGGACAAAATCCTATGGAGGAAACATGGGTCAAAAAGGTTGGAGATAAGAATATTGGGTTCAACATGTAAAGAGAAAAGGAGACATTTTTGGAGGCAAAGAAGAGTTTCATGGACCCCAGAGCTTCAACATATAGGACGCAGCCACAAACTCAAAAGAATTTGATGCTTCAAAAGAACAACACCCAGGTGATTACTGCGACAAAGGATTTTGATCTAACTATATTGAAATCATTTTTACATACCTCCATGAAGTTATTAGAAGACCATAAGGTTGTTGAAAGTATCCAGGCGTTGATAGAATCCTGCACATGAAGGGAATATCTGCACAATGAGCATTGTGCAGTAAATAAATTTCATCGACATAAGAGGAGGACAGGAAGAGAAATGAGATTAACTGCAAATATTGGGGACTACGACATGGATCAGGTAATCCTAAATTTGAGATCTAATTCTACTGTATTGCCTAAGAAAACATGGGAGCGCATGGGAAAACCAAAGCTGCAATGGTCACTGATCTAGTTAAGAATGGCTAATCAGCAAAATATTATTCCTATGGGAATATTTCCTGATATAGTATTAGACATTGACAGAGTGAACGCAATGGAAGATTTTGAAGTAATTGAGATTGTAGATGAAAACAATCCTTATCTAGTGTTACTTGGACTGGGTTGGGATTTTGATATTTATGCAATAATTAATTTGAAGAAGAGAAATATGGTTCTTAAACAAGGAGATCTGATGGTCATTGTTCCCCTAGACCCCTCAAAAGGATTACGGTATACAAACCTTGTTCGCAATGTGAATACTGTGATGTGAATATTGATAATATCTACAAGCTCACAACTAAATAGGAATAGTGGATCAATCGTACTAAAAATGTAAGGATAAGTTGGGAAAGGGATAGCTCTTGTATTTCAGATTTTGATGAAGAATTAGAGAACTGGAAAAATAGTTTGCACGAAGTTTCTACTAAGCGATGTAATAACATTACAAGATCACTTCGTTGCATCACCATAGAGGTATGTAATTTACCTTACTATTATGGGATGGGAGATGTCAATCTGTTTCTTGATGAATTTGAATGAGAATTACCCGAAGAACAAAGGTTTCAAGCTTTGGACATAGCGCTAAGATGTACACCTGCTAGATGGTGGGGTACTCATAAGGGAAATATTAGAAGTTGGAGAAAAAATTGTAGATTGATAAAGATCAGATTTGTTCAAGTAAATACTAGACTCAAAGTGAAATATGATGGCGAGGATGACCCTTGAGGGAATATTTTTCGCTGGACTATGATGTGGGGCAAAGATCCAACACTAGAATGGGTACATACATTCTTTCAGACGTTAGATGTGGTACCTATGAAATGCTATCTTGAAACCAAACTACGACATGGAACAGTGAATTGGAAAGAACTAGTTAAAGGATTTTTAATTATTGTTAGCTTTGAATATGACTGTTAGTACATAGACGAATATCTTCAAAAAGTTAGAGAAATTATTTTCAAGACTTTAACTGTGATAACCTGGACACTGCTTGATTGGACTGCATAGTTTGAATGTTATGAAACCAGCTCCAAAAATAGAAGAAAAGAGAGATAAACGCCTTATAAATAATCCACTTCGAAGGAGAAACCTCCTTTACATTAAATAAATGAACAATTATTTGATGGTACAAATGAACAAAACCTCCTTCTATATATAGGAGTCCATGGGATCACAATATAATCCTACCCGACCTAACAATAATAATGTAAGGGCACAATAATAACAATATTGGGGTTACAGGGGTACAACAATAACAATAAGGGGGTTACACTAACAACAATAAGGGACTATACTAGTAATATAGGGACCTAACATGCCCCTCTCCTTCAAAAAGGTGTTTTCCTCAGCGCCTGAGTAGCTTCGGATGCTTCCGTATAAATTCTCATCCTCCCATGTAGAATCTTCAATGGGTAAGTTCTTCCACTTGATGAGATACTTTGAAATTGATCGATTTTGTAGCTGTCGAGTTCTTGTTTCTGTGACTGCTTCAGGTTCCAATATGATTTTTCCTTCCTCATAAAGTTCTGGCAATATTTTTTGAACTGGAAGTGTGTCCCCTATAACCTTCTTTAAGCATGAAACATGGAAAATTGGATGCACTCGTGAAGAAGCAGGAAGCTCCAATTTATACGCCATAGTACCAATATTTTGCATCACCTTGTAAGGACCATAGTACTTTGGTGATAGTTTATTATCCTTCTTAGCTTCCTTGAGGGACATTTGTTCGTATGGTTGTAGCCGTAAAAATACCTAGTCTCCTACATCAAAAATTGTATCGCTGCAATGTTGATCTACCTGTTGTTTCATTTGATTTTGTGCCAAATTTAGGTTATCCTTTAAGAGTTGGAGAACTTCTTGTTGATGCTCGATGTGATATTCCCCTGCTTGAACCTTGGAATTTTCTCTTAAAGAAGATGTGATGGATGGTGGATGATATCAATAAAGGGCCATAATTGGGGTCATTTTTGCTGCAGTATGAAAAGAAGTGTTATACCACTATTCAGCGAGAGGTTACCACTTGAGCCATTGTGTTATCGTATCAGATATAAAACAATGAATATATCCTTCCATACATTTATTCACTATCTTTGTTTGACCATCTAATTGAGGACGATAAGATGAGCTATGAATTAGTTGAGTACCCAAAAAAGAAAATAATTTCGTCCAAAAATTTCTAGTAAAAATGGGATCTCTGTCACTTACAATAATCTTTGGGTTTCCATTTAACTTTTGAATTGTTTCCATAAATGCAGTAGAAACTTTACTTTCTTTAAATGGATGAGATAATGCACAAAAGTGTGCATACTTGGTAAGTCTATCAACTACCACCATGATGACACTCTTTCCTTTGGACTTAGGTAAACCTGTGATAAAATCAATTGAAATATCCTCCCAATGTTGACTTGGAATGGATAAAGGTTGTAGAAGACCTGGGGTCTTAATTGTCTCAACTTTATTTTGCTGTAAAACCAAACATTCTGCGACAAAATTTTGAATATCAGATTTAAGGCCATCCCAAAAAAATCTTTCTTCACCCTATGGTAAGTTTTTAAAAATCCCGAGTGTCCTCCTAAAGGAGAAGTGTGCAATTCCAAGAGAATATTTTGTTTTAGTTGGGAATTCTTGCAAATATATAAGCATTCTTTGTACCATAAGGAATCATTTTTCCTACTAAATGTATCATATGTACTAGTATCTTGCTGCAAATTTTGAATGAGTGTCCACACTTCTTCGACCTTCTTCCATTCATCCCTTGCTTCGGTAATCCAATCTGGTTGGATAATAGAAATGGCACAAAGAAATGCTTCCACCTCTTCATCCATTCTTGAGAGTGCATCTGCAAAAACAGTTAGCTTCCTTTTTTTGTAGCTTATTTCAAAGTCATAACCCAACATCTTTGTGACCCATTTTTGCTACTCTTCTGAAGATATTCTTTGTTCCAAAAAGTTTTTAATACTATCATGATCATTTTTTACCTTGAAGTGTCTCCCCATTAGGTAAGGTCACCATTTCTTTAGTGCATGTAGTATTGCCAACATTTCCTTATCATAAATAGCTTTTTGTAAATACTTTCCTTTGATTGGACGACTTTCAAAAGCAATGGGTCTTCCTTCTTGCATTAAAACAACACCAATTCCATTTCTTTAGGCATCACATTCCACAATAAAGGTTTTTGTGAAGTCTGGCATACCTAAGCCTGACGCTAGGCACATTTCCTCTTTAAGATGTTCAAAGGCCTTAGTTTCTTCAGGAGTCCATGAAAATGCATCTTTCTTCAATATTTTTTTTATAGGTGTTGCAATTATCCCATAATTCTTAACAAACTTGCGATAATACCTTGTTAAACCGAGAAATCCTCGCAACTACTTTATGGTTGTGGCGACTTTCCATTCCTTAATGGATTTAATTTTGTTAGGGTCTACCTTAACACCCTCGTGAGATACAATATGACCCAGATATTCCACCTCTTATACTCCAAAGAAACATTTGGATGTTTTTGCATATAATTGTTTCTCCTTCCAAGAAATGTTGTAGATTAGTATGTCATCAAAAAATACTAGCACAAATTTTCTAAGGAAGGGTTTGAAAATGGAATTCATCAACCCTTGAAATGTAGAAGGTGCATTGGTAAGACCAAAAAGCATGACCAAAAATTCATAATGACCCTCATGAGTTCGAAATGTTGTTTTCGGAATATCTTTAGTCTTCATTCTAATTTGATGTTATCCTGAATGAAGATCATACTTGGTAAAATAAATTTCTCCATGTAATTCATCCAATAATTCATCAATCACATGAATGGGAATGATGCAGGGATTCTACTATAAAATAGATCCTTACGCACAATAATAGGGTGTGTGTTCCCCTTACAATAAATCCTCTATTTAATCTTCAATAAAGTCTACTTAGACTCAATTTAAAATACATATGAAGAGAGAGCCAAACAGTACACAAACTAATTGCATAAAATACAACTAGAAATTTACAAATGCAAACCCTTCCTTGGCTGAATATTACAATGATTGGCCTCTCATCTCTCGCCCTTCACATGAACTCTCACACTAATTCTCTCTATCTCTCACTCTATCTTCTGTCCTCACACAAGCTTCATATTTATACACAATTATGAATTAACTCTAATCCATGATTTCCTCCACACAAATCTTAACCAAATCCTAAAATATTTTTACCCCTTATTTAACTCAAATGAGTTCCATTTAAGGAATTCCTAATCCCTAATTTATCTACCCAACTCAATTCCCTCATATTATCAATTAATTAAAATAATATTTACAATAATCCTCACACTCACATTTTCTCTCAATTTAAATAAAAATGAGCATAATAATTTATAGAATAATTAAAAAGACATCACCCCCTATTTACACGATATTTTAATGAAAATCAAGCAGGATGCTCCTGCATCAGACTCCCCATGTAGAGAAGTTTCCATAGACTCTTGTCTATGAGGTCTGCCACTTTTCTATAATAATGTGACAACCACAAGTCTCGATGACTTGTTGCCTCCAGGATTCCAAACTCTGTTTTGTCGTTGGTATTTTAAAGTATCAACTCCCTTTTGTAATTCATCACCAACATCACTCACTCTGTCAATCAGATTCCATCCGTCAATTCCTCGAAGTAATTCTTCTTTGTTTGATGTTTCCATCTCCAATTGCGTTGAACGCTCAACTTTCTGAAATGAAGAATAATCAAGAACTTCTCCTTGATCACAACTATAGTCTTTGATTGCTCCTATAGTAACAAATTTTTCATGCAGTGTTGTACTTGAATTCGTCAACAAACTATTAGTTTTAAAAAGATAAGACCTTTCAGCCTCGTTTGATGCTTCAAGCACTAATCTCCCATCAAAGACTTCATGGATTTCAATAGATCCTGTTTTGAATTTCTGACTTCTTTCATCTTTATCCTGCTGGTTCAATACTTTTGTTTCCTTTATGTCTCTAAAGACATAATTTTCTTGCTGCTCCTGATCTTTCATCTCATCTCCAAATACTTTCTACTAAATTTCTCTGATTTCAACATTATATTTATTAATGTTTCCTTTTGTACCTACAACCACATTATTATTTTAAAAGTTATAACATTCACTCAACTCTATAAATGTTAAAAACATTTCATCCCTATCATGCATGGTAACTGCAATCTCTTCTGTATCAGGTTCTGCAAGCTTAATTTCTCCTTCAGGTTCCTTAAGCCATCGTTCCAAGAAATTTATTTCCATGTGAGATCTTTCCATTATTTCATCACAACCTTCATTCCCAGTTTCATTCTTCTTATGGCAATCTTCTTGAGTTATCCTAGTTTCTGTATCATCACATTGCAAAATTCTGTCATCAATTTCATTAAAAAAATTCATTTGTTTACCTCCTTGGAATATCACTTTGGCATTTTCATTATTCTTCTACTCCATAACAGCTTCAACTGGTTGTCTTACACCAATCAAGAATTCATTTATGATTTCTTCCTACTGCAACAAATCAGTACCTTCCTCCTCTGAAAGGTATTCTCCTTCATACTTCACCTTAAGAGTTTCATTAATCTCTATGATAGTTTCACCATACTGTCCACCATCTTCTGCACATCCTGCAAACATACATAAACTATGAGATTTAAAAATGCAAGGCTTCATAGCCTCATCTACTTCCCTTGTCAGCATATCTTCAAATTCTTCTGAAATATTCCAATAGTCCATGAGATCTTTCTCATTGATCTCTTCACTCAGAATTTCACCCTATTCTGGGCCACAAATGGAAACTTCCACTTTCAACTCATCCTCTCTGAGTTCTTCACATCTCAATTGCATAATCATTATCTGCTCGAGCTTCCTCATCTCTTTTTTCAACTATATGTTTACCTGTTGTTCCCTCTTTGCATGTAACTTCTGCCATTTCACTTTCTTCCTCATGGTCCAACCATGTCTCTGGTTTTTCATATTTCTCTACAACAATTCCATCGATAACTCAAGGTGAATTGTTATCTCATATTTCTCCCTCTCATACTCTTCATCATTCAACTACTTAGATATGCCATTTGCCTTGGCATCTTCCTTCTTCTTTCTTCTGTTGGGGTCTTCCTCATAACCTCTAAAATGACTATCACCAGTCATCTTCTCCTCCTTTGTGAACTTCATCTGTTCATGTGTGGATTTAATTCAATCCCCTTTTCAGCAAGCCTTCATACTTGCCATCCAACAATACAAGCTCTCTTCCTGCACTTGACCTCTTTCAATTCTCTATCTTGGAATCATTTCTGTGCAATTCTCTTGCTCCTCTTTGCTGCAAGCACCAACTTCAGTATTTCATGTGTTACAATGAAAAAAATCTTTGGGTGTCAGGCTCCACTGATCATGCACCCAATTACATTAAAACCTTTGACTTGGCTTATGACTCTTTGACTCTATAATTTACATCACTCTTCATCTTGGATGAAAAATACACCCTCTTGTACAATAACTCAATGGTTTAAATTAACTCAAGCTATCCAAATTTTCATTTGACCTTAACCTCTGATTTGACTTCAAGGCTTGACCCAATAATTACAATAGTGGATATCTAATTCAAGGTATACAATATACCAATGAACATCCACCCTTAATACATTTTCATGATTTAAAATTTTCACTCTCTCTCATACTCCATAAGTTTCCCATTATCACTTCACATGATACTGAAGCCTTTAAATTGAAATGCAATCCGTTTTTCCAAAGATTTATTTTATGATGAAAATAAATAAACCATTCAATTTTCAACATTCAAAAATACCTTTCTGAATTATCATACCTTATGCTCCCGTCAATAAACCTTTTCTTTGCAATTTCAATCCTCCGGATTTCATTCTTCTGGTCTTTATCACTGTGACTATTCGCATGTCTTTCATACCATAGCCTCTTCAACATGCTCATCATCTTAACGCAGCCAGTTTTCCTGTACTTCCATGCAGCTCCTTCTTTGTAGTGATGGTTCTCATGTAACACCGTCTCTCTTCAGTGCACAAACAATTCATTCATAGGAATTTTCCAAAACTTTCTCTTATCATGGTGGCTTCAACATTTCTTTGGTAGCAAAAAACATAAATGCACTATCTTCAGGAAAAAAAATGTGGATAATTTCACGTGCATTACAAGAAACGATCAATCATGATCTTTAACTTATTATCTCTCTTAAAATACCTCTCTTCCCACTCATCGATTTTGGTGAAACACTCATAAATAACTATTCTTCTCAATCTGAATTACATATCCATTTGACGTTATTTAAATAACGTAAAAACTCATTTGACTGATCACCTTCATAGTGTGCCTACCGATATTTCTTGAGCTTCCGCACTACAACTCTTTTTTTGAAGTATCAATATATATAGCAGTGAAAAACATTATCAAAATATTTGTAAAGAGAATGGCATATCTGGACCAAACCTTATCCATGATACTGATGATACTTTCTCAAACATTACTTCAATGTAGAGAACTTCTCAAGCTTTCTTTCACCATAAAAATTCATTTACCCAATCTTGTACAAACAACTGTACTTTAAAAAAAACAACTGAATTTACCTTGGCTTGTTACAGCAAGACACTCCAGGAACTTCATTTCATCTCTTGGGATGAACCACTGCCACACACTAGCCCTGATCGGGAAACTCACCACACTGCTTCAACAATATCAGAAATTTGTTTTCAATATGGGTGAGGATTGGGTTTTCTCCACATCCAAATCTCTACACAACTCGACCCATTGAAGTATTCCCATTCTCGTTGAAATATTGAATTGATATGCCATGGAAATAATTTTACTTTGTCACAAATGATCACTTGCGGATCACACAACCCTCTAGTCCAATGCATGATCTTTAATATTCATGTGAAATCTCTCCCATCACCCCTTCTTTACGCAGGCCAATCCATGGCTCTCCACCTCTGGTTATTTTTTGATTGATTGATACGGGGAACCTATCCTCTCGCTCCTCAACCAAAACTCTGTTACGACCAAATTCTCGCTTCTCGCGAAAATGAAAAACAACACATTTCAAACACAGATTCGTGTGATCGTTACACTTGCACAAGAAAAAATTATGGTGATCGTTTCACTCTTTCTTTCTCATGATGTTGTCTGTCAGCAGGTGTTATACTATCTCTTCATATGAGATTGAATTCATGCTTTACTTTACTTTGAATGTACAATGTCAAATTTCTAACAATCTCTTCCTAGCAAATAATGTTTGTAAACCTTCAAGGTATGCACAATATAATAATATTTTTGGAAATCACCATTTTCCAACGCAATTTCCATTCAACTATGAATGTCTACATAGAAGTTATGGTAATAATTTAAAGATTCCCAAGTCGCAACGGAGTGAAATCTGTGGCTAAATTATCTGAGATTATAAAAAATACCACAATTAAACATAAGTGCAATAAACCACCCATCGAATCTCTCTACGGTTCAATCACAACCCAAAACAATGTAGCAATTACAGGCTCTACTTCACTGTGCGAATTCAAAAGATGTGTTTATCAACCATGATCAGTAATGGGTGGAGATTTGAAGTCGTTGCTAAAACACAGGACGTCGTTCCAGAAATGTCAAACGCTGACTGTATATATATATATATATATATATCAGAATGGAACGGTATGTATACATCTCTTCTAATGCAATACCATATGTTGGCCGCACACCATGATCCACGGGGATTGCATCTAAACAAACCTACAGTCTTTGCATTTGACAACCATGCCAACATACCATGATGCCCTTCACCTACGATGTTGTCTTTAGTCTGCGATGCAAACAAATCTGCGGTCTACACTTTAATAAATATGCCAGCCTCCAGTGACAGAATTCTTCCAAGCATTTGTAGACTTCAGGTTTCGGTTTCCAATTTGAAACCACACCAATCACTTACACTCTGCAAATTTGAGGTTGCCTTTAGTCAATGTTGGTTTTTAGAATGCACCAATTTTCCTATGTTCACACACTCATATACAACATATATATATATATATAATTGCAAATATTAAATTCACTCACTCATCTCTCATCCATGGTTGTACGGATTAATGTGATCTTTGGTCTCTGATACCAAATGATGCAGGGATTCTATTATAAAATAGATTCTTGCACACAATAATAGAGTGTGGGTTCCTCTTACAATAAATCCTCTATTTAATCTTCAATAAAGTCTACTTAGACTCAATTTAAAATACTTATGAAGAGAAATCCAAACAGTACACAAAATAATTTCATAAAATACAACCAGAAATTTACAAATGAAAACCCTTCCTTGGTTGAATATTACAATGATTGGCCTCTCAGCTCTCGCCCTTCACATGAACTCTCACACTAATTATCTTTATCTCTCACTCTGTCTTCTATCCTCACAAAAGCTTCATATTTATACACAATTATGAATTAACTCCAATCCATGATTTCCTCCACACAAATCTCAACCAAATCCTAAAATATCTTTACCCCTTATTTGACTCAACTGAGTTCCATTTAAGGAATTCCTAATCCCTAAATTATCTACCCAACTCAATTCCCTAATATTCTAAATTAATTAAAATAATATTTACAATAATCTTCACACTCACATTTTCTCTCAATTTAAATAAAAGTGAGCATAATAATTTATAAAATAATTAAAAATAAATCACCCCCTATTTACACAATATTTTAATGAAAATCAAGCAGGATGCTCCTGCATCAGGGAAAATTATTATTAATAGTGATCTTATTGAGCTCCCTATAATCCGGACACATCTACCATGATCCATCCTTTTTGTGCACCAATACTATTGGAGCAGAGAAAAAACTTTGTCTAGGTTGAATTATACCAGCCTCTAACATATCTGCAATCATACATTCAATTTCGCTCTTTCGGACATAAGGATATCTGTAAGGCCTGATGTTTGGAGGAACACTTCTTGGAATCAAATGAATAGCATGATCATGATCACGAATAGGTGGGAGTCCTTTAGGAGTTTCAAACATCTTGGAATGATTTTCCAAGACTTTTTGGAGATCTGGAGAAATAGATGATTTTGATGTTGGAACTTATAGTGAGCATAATTGTGCAATTACACCTCATTGTTCTTTCTTTAGAATATTTTTCATGACATTAGAGCTTATTAGCTTTCCCGAATTCCCTGTGATACCCTGTAATTCGATTTCCTTTCCTTAAGAAAAAAATTTCAAGAAAATTTCTTGAAAATGAAAAGCTATTGTCCCCAAAGATTGTACCCATTGTACTCCTAGTACAACATCAGCACCTCCCATTGGAATGGAAAGCATTGGACTATTCAATACATATTCCCCCATGGTTAGCTTAATATTATGGCATTTTCCAGGGAAATTTATAGTTCCTCCATTTGCAACTATCACTTGACATTCTAGTGTTTGGTATAGGAAACAATTCAATTCCTTGGCTACCTTACGATGGATAAAATTATGGGTACTACCTGAATCAATCAACACTATTACCTTTTTCTTCTTGATATTTCCTTCTATCTTGAAAGTTTGAGGAGTGGTGATTCCTGCCAATGCATTACACAATATGGTCGTACTCATTTCTACTTCTTCTTCTAGGGTTGGTTCCTGGTGTATATCCTCTTCTTTTGAAGTTTCTTGTTCATTTTCTTCCTCCTCCTCACAATCTATGTAAAATAATTTCTTCTCAACACACTTATGACCTTTAGTGTATTTTCTATCACAACTGTAGCAAAGCCCTTTTGCTCTTTTTTCTTCCATTTGTTGTGGTGTCAACCTTGTAGGTTGTGGAAGTATAGGAGTAGAAACACTTCCATCTTTATAGATGTGAGTGATAGGCTTCCTTGTCGCCATAATCTTGCATTAAATTTTTCTTGCCAACCTGAATGCCTTCTCCAATGAATCAGATTCCAAAACATGAACTTCATGTTGGATGTTATCCTTTAAAGTCACTATGAAGACATCAATCCTATGTTCCTCTGGAATATCAGTTACCCTTATATTCAATTTTTGGAAGTCCTCAATATGCTCCCCTACTAAACCCTTTTGTTTGAGATTTATCAATTGGCTAAAGAAGGTGTTGCTTTTTGTATCCTCATAGGGTGCTATCATTTCCTCCATAAAAATTTACAAAGTGACAATTTTTTTATGGGAGCAAATTCATCGATACCATACAAATGTATTTTGTTCTAAATGTAAAGTTGCAATGCGTACCTTTTGTATGTTTTGCACATTATTGAGATCAAAATATTGCTTCATCTATAGTATCCATGTTACTGGATCCTTGCCATCAAAATTCCTCATATCCATCTTCAGAATATGGTGGTTCTTCCATCCAAAATTAGATTTTATGAAATCATGATTAAAATTTATTTTGTTCTCATCATGAGTTTCCTCTACTATATTTTGACCATTAGGAAACATTTCTTCTATCAACTTTTTCAAACCTTCCATGTCTTCTTTTAGATCATTCTTCATGTTTTCCATGTTGTCTTTCATTTTTTCTTCCATGTCATCCATCTTAGCTTCCATGCCATCCATATTAGCTTCCATGCCTTTATTCAAACCATCCATATTAGCTTCCATGCCCTTCTTCAAACCATCCATCTTAACTTCCACTCCTTTCTTCAAAACTGTCATTTCATTTTTTTTTCTCTTTGCGAGAGCGAAATTTGGTGCACTTGCTCTTGTAATTTTGATATGTCATGTTGCACTTCTTCTTCTTCATGAGTCATAGTAGAGCCTTATGAAGGCTTAATGGGTGTTGAATTCTTTTCAAGTGGTGTTTTTAGAACCAAATACTAATATCTATGCTTCAGTATGCCCTTAGAATCACTTCAAACTGATTTTTCACACAAGACTTATGCAATTCGGAAAAAAAAATACACACCTTTTTCTTGCTTTTGAGGAGCTCAATATTGAAACTGAATTATCTCTATGATTTTGGATCTTCAATACCTAAAATTTGGCCTTTTAGTATCCCTCTGAATCTTATTTCTAATGCCATGGGTATGACCTGATTTGTATTCTTCAAGGTAAATTTATGCCCAATCTCCCACAATGACCTAATTATGGACTGGTTCAGTAGAGCGAACTTGTACGACGTGCCATGTGTCATTGTTTCCTCCTTCGGCTCTGAAATTGATACATAAAAAACTATAGTCTATGTACTTGTGGCCACGTTTTACATAATTCCAATACGATGCTCAGAAAGAGAGTTATGATGATTTTCCCATGGTCACCTCTTTGAGATGAAATTCGGGAGTCTGAAAAACCCCTAAGTTACACAGATCATATCGCTGATATTACAAACCAAGATCTAAAATTGTTACAAGAAGTTCCTCGGGATTTCAACTTTGCTCTGTAAAAATTTCAGCTTCTGAACCTTCGTAGAAAAAAATTATAGCGCAAATTCCACAATGACCTCTTTTAGGTGAAATTCGGGAGCCTAAAAAAACCCTAACTTCCATAGATCATATCTCTGAAAATATTGCGAACCAAGATCTGAAATTTTTACATGACGTTCCTCAGGCTTTTAGCTTCACTCTATAAATATTTCAGATTATGAACCTTCGTAGAAAAAAATTTATAGTGAAAATTCCACGATGACCTATTTTGAACAGTGAAACCCTAGAATCCAAAGCTTTGATACCAAATGTTATGAAACCAGCTCCAAAAATAGAATAAAAGAGAGATAAACGCCTTAGAAATAAGCCACTTCAAGGGGGGAACCTCCTTTACATTACATAAATGACAATTCTTGGATGATACAAATTACCAAAACCTCCTTCTATATATAGGAGTCCATGGGATCACAATATAATCCTAGCTGACCTAACAATAATAATGTAAGGGCACAATAATAACAATAAGGGGGTTACACTAACAACAATAATGGACTATATTAATAATATAGGGACCTCACATTGAACAAGCAGTGGAATGATATAATGTGACTGCAGAAGAGTCTAAGGAAGATCCACGCAATATTAATATCCCAGAGTCAGAAGGAAAACACAAGGTTGTTGGACCAGAACCTGAGATCCTTGACATAACACAATGGGTGAAGACGCAGAAGGTGAATATATGGACAGAAGAAGAGCCAAAATTCACGTTGATTGGGGATTATTAGGATGTAGATACATTCAACAAGGTCGAAGAGTTGTTGCATGAATATCAATATCTCTTTCCCATAAAGTTTTCTGAACTGAAGGGAATAGTAGGAGACCTCGGAGTTATGAGGATCACTCTGAAACTAGATGTGAAGCCTGTAAAGCAGTGACCCTATAGATTGAACCCAAAGTACAAGGAAAATGTAAAGGAGGAATTGGAAAAGATGCTTAAAGCCGACATAATTGAACATGTGGGGGAATTTGAATGGGTAAGTCCTATGGTTGTTTAGGAGATGAAGACAAAGGTTGAAATCGGAATCTGTGTTGATTTGAGGAAGTTGAATTATGCATGTATGCTTGAACCATTCCCTACACCTTTTACAGATGAAATAATGGATAATTTTGGAGGGCAGGAGGCCTACTCTTTCACAGATGGGTTTCCAGGTTACCATTAGATTAGAATTGCACCAAAATACAGGAGTAAGACAACA
Source organism: Pinus albicaulis (assembly GCA_034641835.2). Lineage (NCBI taxonomy): Eukaryota > Viridiplantae > Streptophyta > Pinopsida > Pinales > Pinaceae > Pinus > Pinus albicaulis. The sequence goes on along the minus strand of CM076575.1, from coordinate 1,120,750,192 downwards.
TTTTCCATTGAATGGGGAACTTATCAGTATACAGTCATGCCTTTCGAATTGAAGAATGTTCATGCAATATTCTCTATAGTAATAGTTGCAGCTTTTAAGGGGTGCATGCACAAATTTTTGGAAGTTTATTTTGATGATTGGACATTCTTTGGACTATCGAAGAACCATGTTGCGAACTTAAGATTTATGTTGGATACCTGCATACAGTATCAAATATCATTGAACTTGAATAAATGCATATTTTTTGTAATTTTTGGTATACTATTGGGGCATGTGTTTTGAAGACAAGGATTGATGGTATACCCCACCAAGATTGTTGTTATTGTGAACCTAGAACCACCTAAGACAGTGAAGCAACTGCGCACAACACTGGGACATGCTGGCTACTACAGGATGTTTATCGAGGCATATGCAGCAATGGAAAATCTATTGAAGAAGGATGTTAATTATTTTTGGGATGAATAATGCCAAAGAAGCCTTGACATACTAAATGAGAAGATGGTAACTAAACTGATTCTAGTTTTTCCGGACCGGAACAAGGAGTTTCACGTTCATGTTGATGCATCTTGCATAGCATTGGGCTTAGTACTAGCACAAATAGGAGATGGAGATATTGATCACCCCATATCCTTTGCAAGAAATAATTTTTATAGGGTAGAGAAGAATTATCTTACAATAGAATGTGAAGGATTGGCTATGGTATATGCACTACATAAATTCAGACATTACTTAAGAGGATTGCACTTCAAGATGTTCACAGATCACTCTGTGCTGAAGTATTTGCTGAACGAGCTAGGAATATTTGTATATGGATGTTTTTGTTTCAGGAGTATGACTTTGAAGTTATAGTTAAGCCGGGAAGATTGAATGGGGGACGTGATCATCTGTCAAGTATAGAAAGTGGTGAAGAACCCATGAGCATTGAAGAGAACCTTCCAGATGCGTAATGTGAAATAAGGTTTGTGGATGATCACTTTGTAGAAATTATTCATTTTTTTAGTACAAGGATGGCACTTTCAGAGTATACCGCACAACAGAAAAGGGACCTGGTAGTCAAGGCAGTTGATTTTTCTTTGATTAAAGGATATTTTTATAAAATGGGGCTAGATGAAATACTACATAGAAATGTCTCTAAGCATGAAATATTGAGCATTTTAGATGAAGCCCATGGAGGAATTGCAGGAGGACATTATGCAGGAAAATGCAATGTGCATAATATTTTTAGAGCTTGGTTATCGTGGCCTACATTGCACAAGGATGCAAAATAATATTGTAGATCATGTGACGCTTGTCAAAGAACATGAAAACCATATAGGAGAGATGAAATGCACTTGAACCTACAAGTGACATTGCAGTAATTCGATAAGTGGGCAATAGACTTTGTTGGATAAATTAATCCACCAGGGAATAATACTGATGCGAGGTATATCATCACTGCCATAGATTATTTGACTAGATGGGTTGAAGCTAAGCCAGTGAAGGATTGAAACATATATAATGTTTTGAAGTTAATCTTTGAGTACATTTTTTCCAGATTTGTGTGTCTGAATATTTTGATGAGTGACAAAGGGTCACATTTCTTGCATAGAACTATTTACGCATTGAATGAATAATTCCAAGTGCATCATCAGAAGATCACACCTTATCACCCTCAGTCAAATGGAACAATTGAAGCTTTTGAATTTTTTTTGGAGAATTATCTAACCAAAGTATGCAATGTCAACAAGAATGATTGGGATTTGAGAATTCTAGCTACATTGTAATTTGACAGGACAAACACTTTTTAGGTTGGTTTATGGAAAAGACACAGTTATGCCTATGGAATATATTGTGCCTAGTCTAAGAATTGTAGCAGTAACATATATGGCATACAGTGATATCATGGGAGAAAGGTTGGAAATTTTTCTTGTTCTTGAGGAAGATAGATTCATTGTAGGATATCATTTATGAGTACAAAAAGCAAGAGAAAAATATTGGCATGACAAGCATATCAAGCATAATATATTCAAGGAAGGAGACCCGGTGCTAATGTATGATAGTAAGTTCGCAAAGTTCCCCAGAAAGTTCGAAATGCATCGGTAGGGACCCTATATTATTACACACGTCTCGAAGGGATACACACTTCAACTTGCAAATTTGGATGGTTAGATGATGCCAGGATGAGTGAATGGAAGCATATTAAATCTATACAGGGATGAGTATGTCCTTGGAACTTCGTATTGACTATATGAATTGGAAACAGTGTTAGTGCCACATGCAGTTGAAAGGGGGCGCGGGACTATAAACTACTATGTAGGAGAAGGACTTCACCAAATATGGATTACTACGTGAAACATGGGAATAGATCGAAGTTGGAGGGAGTTGCGAAAAGGAAGGAATAATTGCGCTATAAAGGAGGGTTCGTCTAAATTCACCATAAATATGATCGTTGGAAGTGAAACAATATATTTGACAGGAAAATTTCTATTAAAAGGAGTGGGGAAAATTCATTTAATGAGAATAGATGGGAAAATCTACTGCCAAATATGCATTTATGAAGTGAATCTTCATAAGAAAATCATGGGGTCCAAGATTCAAATTTTCTATAAGTATTGCATCCTGCTTCGCGTTTGGACACTTTTCTCACTAAGAGTTAGAATTTTGATTTTCACCTAAGTGTGTGCAGAGCTTTCAGTTGCATGTTCGAGAATATTTTTGAGGATATTTCCAGAGAATTTATCAAGCAAGGATTAGATAGAATCATAACTACTACAATGTCGGTTATGAAAGGGCCAAGGTCGCCCAAGAAGAGGTCTGTCGTAGGAGAAGCGCAGATAAAGAAACCAAAGAAGCCTGATGTCAGACAGTCATTAAGGAAGAATATTACCATGGAACATTGAACTAAGGAGTGGCTTGATAAGTTGAAGCCACCAATGGTGATCCAGGAGAGTGATAAGGAGGAAATTTTTGCATATTTCCCTGAATAAATTATGGCAGAGGAAGTTGAGCCCATTTCCACATTGTCATCATATGTTCCACCAAGAAAATTGACTGCAAAAGTGATGAAGGACCCGAACAATGCCAAATTTATTGTGTTTACACCACTGTTTCTAGATGAAGTACCATTCGAGGGAGACTTGTTGGTGAAGGTACCATAATTGCGGATGGAGGAATGGGACTTTAATGACAGGAGAAAGTACCCCCAATTAGATCCCAATTGATACTTGTGCACGTTCTATTATTAGGAAACTGATATTACTATATTAGAGCCACATAGGTGAGTTGTATGAATTCAACAAGCCAGGTTGTTGAATATGTTATATGTTCCACATTTTAGGTGCAACAACATGAACACGATTTTTTTGCACCAGCTTTTGGCCTTAGTGCATGAAAAATGTCTCTGGTTGGGTGGGAGAATCCCTATTGATAATATGCTCATTAGAAGAATAATCACGCTACCATGCCAAGGATTGAACCGTGCAGACAAATTTGTAGGTAAAATTTGTAGGTTTTAACCTTGTACAAAAATTGTATGCAAACGAATTCTTAAAAATAGAAAATAAACAATAGAGAGAGCATAAAACATAAAATAGATATACACAGAGATTTTCCCCTGGATCCCAAACGAACACTACCATGTTGATTTTTCATTATATTCCTTTTAGTTTTATAACACATATATATACATGTCTAAGCATTCATAAGCCCCATTCCATTAACCCTAGATTAGAACATAATCATAGTTCCCTTGACTGGATCGACAAAATAACATGAAAAAAAAGCCATCATGCCCAAAACCATGTGCAAACCCATGCACAAAACCATAGGCGAGTTCGCCCACCTAATATAGGGTCCAAAAAAAATTCTTGAGGTGCTTCTCCGGACCCCGTGCAAGGGGGCTACAGCCCCCCTGCTACCTCCAATGAAATCGTAGGGGGGCTTTGACCCAATCTTAGCCAGCGCTTCCCTCCTACTTCCAATCGTGGAAATAATATAACACACGCCCAACATTCTCCCACTTGTTGTTTTCTTTCCACAGGGGGCCACATGTGAGCTTATTCATTGGTCCAAACATGCAATGCTTGTTGTTTATCTACACCAAGAGAACTTCTCAGTGCTCACAGACTTCGTCAATGCATCTACAACATTCTTCAAAATTTCCACCTTTACCAACAACACCTTTTTATCCTCAACCATATCTCTCACAAAGTGATACTGAACATCAATGTGCTTTGTCTTTGAATGATAAGCAGGGTTATTAGCCAAGAAAATTGCACTTTGGCTATCACAGTCTATCCTTATAGCTCACTCCATCAGCCCCATACTTGAACACAATCGTTACAACCAAACGTATTCCTTGATTTCATAGTCGATGTCATGTATTATGCCTCTGTAGTTGAAAGAGCCACTGCAGACTGTATTTTATTAATCCAACTGACTGCACCTCCAAATAATTTAAATACATACCCACTTGTAGATCTTCTTTGATCCAGATCTCCAGCTCGGTATGCATCAACAAAGCCACAAATGTCCAAAAATCTATCTAATACTAGTCTTCCTTGGTAGCATAGACCATAATCACTAGTGCCACGCAAATATTTGAAAACCCGCTTCATTGTTGTCCAATACTCCTTTCCTAGTTTTGACATAAACCTGCTCAATAGTCCCACTGCATGTGAAAATTAAGTTCTACTATAGACCATTTCATACATCAGGCTACCCACTGCACTTTCATATGGAACACAGGACATGTCCTCTTCTTCTTCTTGTGTCTTGGGACATTGTTTAACAAATAACTTTACACCTATAGGAATAGGAACTTTCACTGGTTTACTATCCTACATATTGAACCTCTACAATATTGTCTCAACATACTTCCTCTGGTTTAACCAGATCTTCCTCTTTGCCCGATATCGTTTGATTTCCATGCCCAAAATATAGTTTGCAGCACCATGATCCTTCATGTTGAATTTGGAGAACAATTGGGCCTTCAAATCTTGGATAATTTTTTTTTCATTTCCAACCGGCAGCATATCATCCACATACAAGACCAAATAAATAACACAATCACCAATTAATTTAAAATACAAACAATGATCCTCTCTGCTTCTGGTGAAGCCAAGTCCCCATATATAGGTATCAAAATTTTGATATAACATCCTTGGTGATTGTTTTAACCCATACAGAGACTTTTTTAACCTGCATACTAGTTATTTCTTACCCTTCACCACAAATCCTTCAAGTTTCTTCATGTATATCTCCTCTTCCAGATCCCTATGAAGAAATTTTGTCTTCAAATCCATCTATTCTTCCTCAAAATCAATTGCAACAACAACAGATAAAATTAATCTAATAGAAGTAACTTTGGCAATAGGAGAAAAAATATCACCAAAATAAATTTTCGATACTTGGGGATAACCTTTTGCTACCAACCGAGCTTTGTATTTCTCCACCTTTCCTTCTGCATTCATCTTCTTCTTAAACACCCATTTTCTCCCAATGGGATTCCTTCCAGCCGACAACTCCACCAGATCCCTTGTCTCATTTTTGTGCAAGGATGCCATTTCATCAACCATGGCCTCCTTCCATAGTTTCACATCCTCTGAATCCAGTGCCTCCTTAACAATTTTTGGATCATCATCAGTGATAGTTAAAGAAAAAATTGAACAAAAATCATATGGACTATACCTTTTTGGCTACTTTCTTTCTTGAACTGACCTACTCATAGATAGAGTTTGTGGCTCTTCCTCTTTTGAATCGTGTTATGTTGTAGAATATAATTCTTCATCCTTTAGCTCAAACTCTATCTTCTCAGGTTCCTTTGGTAGGACTTCATGTTTAACAACATCTTTCACCTCTCTAAACACCACATATCAACTGTACACAACCTTCCGTGTTTCTAGGTTCCAGAGCTTGTAACCTTTTAAACCATCCTTATACCCAATAAATATGCACCTTTCATATTTATTATCCAACTTGGTCCTTTTCTCCTTTGGAACATGTACATATGCATCACATCCAAATACCCTCAGATGTGAAAGAGATGGTTTCTTACCAATTCATACCTCATGTGGAGTCTTATCCTCCAATGTTGATGAAGGTGATTAGTTAACTAGGTAACATGAATTCTCCATTGCCTCTACCCAGAATTCATGTCCTAACCTGGTACCATTGAGCATGTTTCTTGCCTTTTCCATCAACATTATGTTAATCCTTTCTGCAACTCCCTTTTTCTGAGGTGTGTATGGAGTAGTATTTCGTCGTGCTATACCGCACTTCTTACATAACTCTTCTAATTCCTTCTTGCAGAACTCTCCACCATTATATGTCCTCATCACCTTTATCTTATTCTCTGTCTGGTTTTCCACCAGAGCCTTAAATCATTTAAATATGTCAACGACTTTAGATTTCTTCCTCAATAAATATATCTATGTATTCCTTAAGAAGTCATCTATGAATGAAACATAGTACATAGACTTACCTAGTGATGGAACCGACACAGGTCTAAACACATCACTATGCACAAGCTCTAATATCTTGTTCGCCCTCTTAGCACTAGAAGGAAAACTCACCTGATTATGCTTCCCATATACACAATGTTCATAGAAATCAAAATCAAGAGATAAATTAGACATACCTTCTACCATACCATTACCATGCAGTATCTGAAGGCCCTTCTCTCCAATATGTCCAAGCCTTTGATTCCATATCATGGTATTTTCTTCAAAGACCGCTAGGATTTTTGCTCCACCTTAGGAACCAGAGAACTGTTGCACCCATCAATAATAGTGCTACCCAGAAGCTTGTACATAGTTCCAATTCGATCTCCCTACATTAATACCAGTGCTCCCCGAACTATCTTGCAGGTATCTTTCTCGAACACTATCTTGCAGTCCTTTTTGAAGTGCCCTTCCTTTTTGCATTTCCATCACACCTTTACAGGCTTTCCTGAATATTTATATCTCCCTGTTGGAAATATTGAGAGGGGGATGAATCAATATTTATTTTCAATTGTTATTTTTACCAGTTAGATTCTTCACAATTAAAAGCATAGAATTGTATAATAATATTATTATTAAGGATCAAGAATAACTTCAATCCTTTTTCAAATAATTGAGTACAATAATTATGTGAGGGCACCAACCTATTGCCAAGCACTAACTTGGACTTTGGTGAGACTCCAACCTCTAGAGCTTCAACCCTATCCTTTCCAATGCTCCAACCTTCTGTTTAGGGGCACCAACTCCTAGGACACCAATCCTTTTATCTTCTTTTGATAGAGCATGATAATAGTACTTACTTGAATGTTCTTGACATATTATTCACTGTACATTCCGCTCCAAAAATTTTTATATTGAATTCACTGCATGATCACCTTGCTTCACAGTGTTGACATTATTGCTAAGTTTTACTTTTTCATTTTAAAAGTTCTTCACTGTCTAAGGGAGGATCACTATTTCAATTTACAGATGATACTACAAAGATCCAAGTCTTATTTATTAAGATATAACCACCAGTTCGAAAGAGCTACCAAATCCAAGTTGTAGACACGGTCCGAAATAGGATAGTACCCACAATTCAATAGTTTTCTCACTCTGAAATACAAGTGCCCACTGCAGCTTGAAGCTTCACAGTCAAACGAAATTAGCACCCTATAGTCCAATGAAAATAATGATACGTAGTCCGAGCAGAGAGCTGACCAATCATAATAGTAAACACAATATATAAGGCACAGTCTAAATATATATATATAATGATGATGCATAGCATGAAATTCTCCATAGTCCAACAAAGGTAGGCTCCCACAATCTAATGAGAATAGGAATAGCACCCTTAGCCCGAATTTGTAGATACAAACCATATTTTGGTTTTTGTAGTGATCATGTAATAAAGACCAAGAGATAGTCCACCAAACCGAGCTAGGTACTAAGATATATTACTTGATCCTATGTTCTTCTTCCTAAAGGTTCACGAGATGTGAACCTGTAGCTTTTTGTATTCCAAGTGTTGATTGAACTGATGATAAAAAATGAAGGTTCAACACTCTATTTATACAGTTCATTCTATGCTTAAATTAGGGGACATGTCTTCTTAGGGCAAAACGACTTGAGAAGAGGTTTAGGTTAGCTTAGTGACCACACATATATCCTTAACTTGAAAAATTAATATTTCTCATAATACTTGGAGTTTTAGGCCAAGTGATAGCTCATTAGAAAGATAAAAATATGCTCTAGAGGATGGTGAAGGTATCATAAAGAAATTATACCTCTAAGGTGGTGAAAAACATTTTTTAATGTGACTAGCCATTTATTAGTGCATAAATGGAGGTAGGGCAGAATGATTTTGAGTGTTGGGCATAGGGTTATAATGTCAATGTCATCAATTCACCATGCCACAATCATATGAAGCATCAATACATCATGTAGTCTTCCATCATACATATCACCAAAGGATATTATCTTGTCCTTCAACAAGTATGGTTATTCATTAAGATACATGTCTGACATTTCTTCATCATCATCTAGCATCCTATATTGACATCAATGAAAACCTAGACTAACAATATCCCACTTTGTCATTGATGGAAATATTCACCTTTTTCTCCCCCTTTGAAATCAATGGAAAATGGGGTGCCAACGTACTCCCCCTATCATGATGCTCCCCCTTTCATTTTGTTCCTTTTTTTGGTTTCTTTTTAATGTGATGCAAGATAAATAACTCCCATATGTTGGCGAAGATATTCAAATGATTCTTGCGAAAGAGGTTTTGTAAATATATCTGAAATTTTCTCCTTTGCATTAACATATTCCAAATTGATATTATGTTCAGCAACTTGTTCAGGGAGAAAGTGGTATTTGATTGGAATATGTTTGGTCTTTGAGTGCATCATTGGATTCTTTCAAAGACTGATGGCACTAGTGTTGTCACAAAAAATAGTGATTGGTTGCTTAATAAAATAGTGATTGGTTTCTTAGTTTCTATGTTGACATTCTTCAAAGCTTCCTTCATCCATAGAATTTGTGTACAACAATCAGCAACATCTATATATTCAGCTTCAGTTTTAGAAGAGATATAGATTATTGCTTTTGTTGAGCCAAGATAGAAGACAATATCCCATAAAGAATGCATTTCCACTAGTACTTGTTCGATCATCCACCCTTCCAGCCCAATTAGCATTAAAGTAAGGTGTCACAATAAGAGTTGAGCTCTTAGGATTCCAAATACCAAAATTAGCAGTTCCTTTCAGATATATGAGAATTCTCTTCACATCTGTTAGATGGAATTGTTTAGGACTTGACTGAAATCTTGATACAATTCCCATTGTTTGCATAATATTTGGTCTTGTAGCAGTTAAGTATAGGAGAGCTACAATTATTGACCTGTAAAGAGTCGCATCTATGAGAGGGGTACCATCATCTTTACTTAATTTACAATATGTGGTCATCGGTGTGATCATAGGTGCATAATCTTCCATCCCATATATTTTGAGCATGTCTTTAAAATATTTTTCTTGAGATATAAACATGCCTGCAATCATTTGAGATATGCATAGCCCAAGAAAGTAATACAGCTCACCAATCATTAGCATTTCGAACCTTTTGGACATATTTAGAGAAAATTCATGGCTCATCTCATTATCATGGCTAGCAAAGACTAGATCAACAATGTATACAAGAGTGATCAGAAGTTTTTCCTTGTCCATCTTCATGTAGATATTTCTACCTGCTACTCCCTTTTTGAAACCTTATTGTTGCAGATAGTGATCCAACTTTTCATACCATGCTCTAGGGGCTTGTTTTAACCCATACAAGGCATTTTTCAGCTTGCATACAAAGTCTTTCCCTTTACCAAGAACAAATCCTTCTGGTTGTTTCATGTAAACTTCTTCCTTGAGTTCTCCATTCAAAAATGCTGATTTTACATCCATTTGATGAACCTTTAATCATTTTGAGCAAGTAAATGCTAAAAAAATTCTTATAGCTTCCAATCAAGCTACTAGTGCAAAGGTTTCTTCGAATTTAATTCCTTCAATTTGCGAGTATCCTTTACAAAGAAGCCTAGCTTTATTTCTAATAAATTGTCCATCCTCATTCATCTTGTTTTTGAATACCCATTTGTTCCAATTATATTTTTATCTTTTGGCCAAGGTACCAGCTCCCAAGTCTCATTGTTTTCGATTTGAGACATTTCTTCTTCCATGGCCTTTATCCAATGAGGATCTTTACTTACTTGAGAAAAAATTTCAGGTTCTATTAAAGATAAGAGAGCAATAGCATCTTTTCTTGGAGTGTTTGTCATCCTCATTCAAGTTTGAATTCCTTCATCTATATTCACAATAATCTGTTCTTTTTTTTAAGTAATTTTATCTTAGAAGGAGTTTGTGAAGGTTCACTTTGAGATTCTTCAACCTTTTCTTTTTTTTCAAGTTCTTCTTCGCTTTCTTCAAGGAAGGGATCAACTTCATGATCTTAAATTTTATTTTCTCGAAGGCCTTCATCAATATTCACATCAATGATTTCCACTATTTTCCGTAGACAATTATTGTAACATTTGTAATATTTTCTCCTTGTGGATTATCCAAGAAATATTCCTTCGTCAACCCGAGAATCAAATTTTCCTGGTGAGTCATCATTGATTTTTATGAAGCATTTGATTCCAAAAATCCTAAAATATTTTATTGAAGCGGGTCTTCCTTTCCATAATTCATAAGAGTCTATTCATTTTTTGGTCTTATTTGACTTCGATTTAAGGTATAAACTATCATACCAGCTGCTTCTCTCCAAAATTTTGGTTGCAAATCAATTGCTAGTAGAATTGTCCTTGCCATTTCTTGAACAGTTCGGTTTCTTCTTTAAAATACTCCATTTTTCTTGGGTTTCCTAGCAACAGAGAGTTATCTTTCTATTCCATGTACATTATAGAATTCATCAAATTATTTTTAGGTGAATTATCCTCCTCAATCCATTCTAAGACATTTAATCTTAGAATATTTCTCATTTTCAATGAGATCTTTAAGATTCTTAAAACATTCAAATGCTTCGGATTTATATTTTATGAAATATACCCACATAATTCTAGTATAGTCATCAAAAAATAGAGAAAAATACCTTTCACCTTGAAGAGTTGGAGTTCTAGTTGACCCACATAAATATGCATGAATGTTCTCCAAAGGTTTTGATGTTGAGAACTCCTTAGTTTTTTGGTTGGTTCTACTTTGCTTTCCATGTTGGCATGGGCCACATACAACTTGATTTGGCTTGAAAATATTTGTAATGTCCCTTGATTCATTAATATTGTTGATATTGATCAAGTTATCAAAACTTGTATGCCCCAATCGCTTGTGCTATAACCAACTTTTATCTGTTTGACTCAAGTAACATTTATCTCCTTGGATTTTTCTTAGAATGTAAATGTTATCTGGTGTTCTTACTCCTTTTGCTACAATTTCTCTTGAGGATGAGTCTCTTATTTCACAATTCTTAGTACTAAAGACAAGATTATGTCCTTGGTCAAAAATTTGGCTAACACTTAAGAGATTTTGTTTGAGTCCTTCCGCCAACAAAGTATTTTGATCCTTTCCTTTTCCATTAATGAGAGTAGCAGTTCTTTTTCTAGTGATCTTAGCAAATCCACTTCTAAAGGATACATTTTCATTCTTTTTGTTAAATGAGACAAACTTATTTCAGTCACCTTTCATATGTCTTGAGCATCCACTATCCATGAACAACTTATTCTCATCACTATGAGCACATAGAGCTAGGCCATATTTATTTGTACTGAGATTCACCTTTTTAGCTTCCTCCTTTTTGAGTGGGAAATTTTTCTCATTATGACCATAATTATTACATAATGAGCAAGTTGGATCAAACTTAGACAAAGGATTAGAAGAATTGTAAGTCTTGATTTGTCCGTGTTCTTTGGGACCAAGTTGTTTGCTTGTTTGATCTTTCAATCTCAGTGCTTCTTTTTTATGAGCCTTGCAATGCTTAGCTTGTTGACCAAAGTTTTTGCAATAGTAACAATTCCCAATAATCATAGTTTGGTACCCGTTATAATAGCCATGACTTCAATCGGCATTATTCCTTGAGTTTTTATTCCTTCATATCTTGGATTTGATATGAGCCTTTGTTCTTGGCAAGATGATTTTTCTTCTTTTGGATGGAAAGAAAGTATGTCAGCATAACTTCTTGCATTATCCTTAGTAATTGATGATTCTCCTTTGAAACCAATCCCAGATTTTCCATATTTAGGTTTTTGAGTATTAAGGATGTTATCAAGTGCTTGAGAGCTTTGTAAACTCCTTTTGACTTGATCCAACTCCTTTCTTAGAGATACTATTTCTGCTTCATGTTTTTCACAGATATCTTCTTTTTCTTTTAGCTTATTGTTCAAGAAGTTTTCCCTTATTTTTTCTTCCTCTTTCTCTCCTTTGAGACAAATGATCTTCTTTCATAAATGCTCATTCTCTTCAATGGCACTTATCAATAATTCATCCACATGTCCTTCATCTTCTAGTTCTAAATCATCATCATTTGTGAATGCCATGAATAACACTTCTTTGTTTGAAACATAGTCATTTTCTTCATCTGATTCATCATCTCCTCTATTGTGATGGGGGAAATTTCAGGTTGATTTCTTCTTGATGACTACACATTCATCTTCATCAGACTCATCTTGTTTGGAGAAGAATTTTTTCTTATTAAACCCTTTCTTTTGTATGCCATCCTTTTAGAATCCCCTTCATAACCACTATCATGTTTATGAGTGCATTTTGCAGCATAATGACCTATTATTCCACATTTGAAACAAATAAGAGGGTACTTACCTTTTAGCTTAGATACCTTCTTTAGTATTTGTACAAATTGAGCTAATTCGGTTTCAACATCGGAGTCATCACTATTGTTATTCCATCCTTCTTCTCTTTTTGTTGATTTTGAGGCTTCGAATGTTGCTTCTTTGGAATTTGGAATTCCTTTCCTCATCTCATAAGAAATGAGAATTACATGAAGTTCATCCATATTGAGAGTATCTAGGTCCTTAATTTCTTCTATGGCACTTACTTTGGAGTCAAATCTGTCAGGAAGAGTGGTCCAGGTGGATATTGGTGGCCACCTGCCTATTCCACTTGGGGACCCACCATTGTTTCTTTCAATTTTTTAGTTTCCTTAATTATAGCACAGTTTACTATTTTTAGCAGTTTTTCGGGTCCTGAACTTCCGGAGCTATTTTGAGACCCTAAACAATGTTTTTGGGAATCAGACCTCTGGCTAATATGAGTCAGTTCTAGACTTGATATTCATTGTCAGTAATTGCATTTCTTGGATAAATATTTCTAACGATGTATCATGTGCATCAAACGAAGATAGTATGCCAAATTTACGACCCCGGGAAATTGATGTAGCAATTTACCCCAACGGGGCCCATATTCTAGTGTTTCATCTACTAAGGTTAGGTTTTTGGATGTTTAGGGTTTTCCATTGTTTCTAAATAATGTATAGGCCTTCGAGCCTCATTGTAACATAGAGTTCAGAGGCTTGTAGCTGCCACATCTCTTCTCAAAGATAAGCTACCAGTGCCCTAGCTAGTTCATTTCCATTCTGTCTATGAACAAATTTCAGTTCTTTGATATTAATGAAATGAAGTGTTATTTCCATTGCATTTTTATATTTATGGTTATATGTGAATTATGTTGCATTCCTGCATAAATCAGTATCAATGTTATCAGATTAGTCTACTCTTTCTCGATCCTTCTTTGCATGTCCCCAACGAGGTCGTGGTATAAGGAGTTAGGGCTCGATTTGGTTGAACCTTTCCAAGATTAGCCTTACAAACCTCGATGGCCACCCATGGGGGACGAAAAGAAAGATGAGGGAGTAGGATGTTCTATCAAAATATTGCTCAAGGAGGCCCTCAAAAAAAAAATTAACGCGATTATGGATAACTTTGCCCAAATCCTTCAACGACTACCCACTGGCGGTGCATCTGTGTCCAGAAGCCACTCTGGAGGCGCAATTCCTTTTAAGGTACAAGTAAAATTTGGCATTCCCATATTTGAGGGCCCAATAGATGCAGACGTCATAGATATATGGTTGAATCTATTAGAAGGATATTTCTCAGTTCATGATTTTTCCGATCAGGAGAAGATTATTTTTGCACTCCTCAAGGCTACCCCCTATGTCAAGGACTGGTGGGAAACCTACTATGATAAAAAGGATGAGGAGGAACCCTATTTTTTCTGGGTCGTACCCACTTGGAATTATTTCTGAGACACCATCAAGGAACAATACTATCCCATGGGAAGCTATGATGACAATTACATACAATAGAATACGATGTGGCATCAAAGGGGTCAAGATGTGCATGAGCTGACGAATCTATTCCATACCCTGCACACAAAGTTGGGTATCAAATATTCGGAGAAAAAATTGGTGTTGAAGTATCGTAGTTGTCTACACATATGCATTCAAGAGGAAATGGAGTTCCTTGACATCTCCTCGCTTGGTATGGCATACTGTTATGCTTCCAAGATTGATTAGAAATTCAAGCAGAAGAAGCGATACTTTGGATCTGCGAATCAGAAGCAAAGGAAAGGTGCCCCCAAATAGTAGAACAAAGGAAAAAGCCAAGGCATGACGGCCCAAGATATCCTACCGAAGCCGCAAGTAAATAACAACACCACGAAGCCAAAGAAGGACACGTGAAAGTGGTGTGAGTTCCATGAGAGCTCTACTCACAACACAAGTGAGTGTCGGGCCAAGCAGTCACTGGTGGTTAAGATGAGGGCTTCTAAATTAGATGCATGCTCTGACTTTGAATTAGAACTCGACAAGGGGAATGAAAAAGGGAAGAAAATTATTGATGTGGATCCCAATGCCACCGTTGCCAATGCAAAGATCCAGAAGGAGGAGTCATAAGATTCAGAGGAGGAGGAGCTTCTCTTCTAATATCAGATGTGGGTAAAGGGTTCCCCGCTACAGTTCATTGTTAATAGTGGGAGCAAAAAGAAGCTCATTTCAGCAGAGTACGTGAAGCGGTTGGGCTTGCCGACCACAACACACCCATAGTCGTACACCATCGGGTGGCTTCACCAAGGACAGGATCTCTGCGTCAGCTAGCAGTGTTGCCTTCCCTACATCATCAAGCCCTTCAGAGATGAGGTATTATGTGACATTGATCCTCTTGATGTTTTTGATGTATTATTAGGCCAACCATGCTTGTGGAAGTGACATGATATGTATGAGTCTTGGCCTCACGTTGTTATTTTTACTTTAGGCAATAAGTTATACAAGATACCATAGGTACCACCGCTTGCGGATATATCTTTGGTTACTACAAAAAAATGTAGTAAGCTCATTTCCAAAACCAAGAAATTTGTTTTCCTGATGATCCGCCCCCAGGGAAGGAAGAATATTGTGGCCATGACCTCTAGACATGGCTCCTCCGCATGACAATAACAAATGGACAAGGTCGTGAAGGAGTACGGGGACATCTTCACCTCACCCACAGAGGTGCCTCTGCATTATCGGGTCAACCACCCCATCAATCTGACCCCATGTGCGTCACTGCCCAATGGACCGATCTATCGACACCCTATTCTGGAGAATGATGAAATCAAGAGGTAGATTCAAGAGCTATTGTAGAAAGGTCACATCTGGCCGATTTCATTGCCCTGTGGGAGACTGATCTTTTTGGTGCAAAAGAAGGATGGGAATTGGAGACTCTGTATTGACTATCGAGCATTGAACAAGATCATTGTTCGAAATAGGTACTCAATCCCACAGATTAATGAGCTTCTGAATCAAATCAAAGAGGAGAAATATTTCAGCAAGATTGACTTGAATTCTAGGTATCACTAGGTACCAATCGAACCCTCCTATGTGTGGAACACTACCTTCAAATCTAAGGAAGGCCTTTTCGAATGGTTGGTAATGCCTTTCGGGTTAACGAATGCTCCCGCAACCTTCATGAGGCTGATGGATGACATCTTGTGGTTATTCACCAACTCATTTGTATTAGTGTACTTGGATGACATCCTGATCTTTAGCCTGACATCTTGATCTTCATATCACTTGGCCCTTGATTCAAGTCACCAAGGGAGGAGTGAAAGAAAAATTATTTTGGTCAGAATCTCAATAGAAGGCATTCGTAGAATTGAAACATTTCCTCTACTTTGCCCAAGTTCTCACATTACCATACTTGCAACAACCATTTGAGATCGAGACAGATGCCTCCGACTATGCTATTGGGGAAATTCTTACTCAACAGGGGCATCCAGTGGCATATCACAGTGAGACATTGTCTGACACAGTCCACAAGTATCCCACTTATGAAAAGGAAATGTATTCCATTTTGCATGTGTGTCTCCAATGGAAGCATTACCTTTTGGGGAAGGAAATGGTCATCCACACATACCACCAACCCCTGCAATCCATACAGACACAAGGGAAGTTGCAGAGCGATCGCCATCAGAAGTGGTCCACATATCTGCAAAAATTTCATTTGAACATCAAGTATAAGAATGGAAACACCAATAACGTTGTAGACTCCCTCAGACGACCACCGATCATGGCGCTAACCACCATTCTCAACTCTTGTGGACATGAGTATTTTGATTGGCTGCTTCTCTACAAGAGTGGTCTGAAATTCGGCCACACATACAAGACACTCTTGGAGGGTACGCAAGTTCCAAAATTTCAACTTCAGGATGCACTACTATGTCACCTATGACACCTTTGTGTTCCTTCAAGTGAGCATGCCAAGATGATTTGGGAAGAAAACTACAGTCAAGTCGCTGGGCATTTCGGGGTTTGTGACAAAGAAATGTACTCCATTGTGTAGGTGTACCACCAATGGAACCATTACATTTTGGGGAAGGAAACGGTCATCCACACAGACCACTGACCCCTACAGTCCATACAGACATAAGGGAAGTTGCAGAACGATCACCATCAGAAGTGGTCCACATATTTGTAAAATTTCATTTGAACATCAAGTATAAGAAGGGAAACACCATTAATGTTGCATACTCCCTCAGACAACCACCGATCATGGCGCTAACCACTGTTCTTAACTCTTTTGGGCATGGGAATTTTGATTAGCTGCTTCTCTACAAGAGCAATCTGGAATTCGGCCACACATACAAGACATTCTTAGAGGGTACGCAAGTTCCAAATTTTCACCTTGAAGATGCACTGCTATGTCACCTATGACACCTTTATGTTCCTTCAAGAGAGTGTGCCAAGATGATTTTGGAAGCGCACTATTGTCGATTCGATGAGAATTTCAGGTTCGAGAAAACAATGGCAGTACTGCAAAATTATTTCTATTGGTCGAACCTTCGATAGTATGTTGGGAAGTACATCTAATCCTGCACTGCTTACTCCATTTCCAAACCTACCATCAAGAATAAAGGCCTCTATACTCCGCTACCTACCCCTAGTCGACCTTAGGAATCCATCTCCATGGATTACATGTCGGGCCTTCCTTCTACTACTCTTGGAAACGATTATGTTTTCGTGGTCGTCAACAGATTCTCAAAGATGGCCATTATGTCAGCCTGTAAGAAGAATATCATATAAATTAGCATAATTCTTTCGGTAATAATCACATGAAATGGAAAGTGGTCGATGCGTTTCGAACCAACTATTTTGGTTCATCATCAGGACTATGTGAGATATCAGATCTAGTCATTAAGTATAAATAGATGTACAGATGGCTCAACTAGCCATTAGGATAATGGCTAGTTTGATTTTGAAGCCACTACTAAACTCTTCTTTAAATGAGTGTTGGTGCACTTTGGGATCCCACAGTCTATCATCTCAAATCGGGACAGCAGGTTCCTTGACACATTTTCGTCCAACATCTGGTCAATGTTGGACACCAAGCTCACCAAGTCCATAGCTTTCCATCCCCAAACTGATGGCCAGAAAGAGGTTGTCAAAAGGATGATTGTACACATTTTACACATGTACAATTCAAAGCATCCACGCACATGGGATGAGAGCCTTCCCTATGTACAACACAATTATAACCGAGCTCTCCACAGCTCAACCATCTACATCCCCTTTCAGGTGGGCCTGAGGTTCCAACCACTATGTCCCATTGACATAGCCATGCCATTTGTGACTAAGGCCAATTCATCTCATGTCCAGTCTGAATCTGACAAAAGAGAAAAACTTCATTGAGCACATTCAGCACATCCGCCAGCACGTTCATGACATATTGGATAGAGCCAATGCTAATTACAAGCAACGACATGATCAACATTGAGTGCCAAACCACTTCCAGGTGGGCGACAACGTGTGGCTACATTTGCAGAAGAAGCGCCTCACTGGACCCCACCGCAAGCTTCAACCACTCCGATATGGGTCGTACACCATCACCAAGGTTGTAGGGAACAATTCCTTTGAGCTCAGTATTCCATTTTTCCTTGGTATGCACCCAATATTCAATGTGGACTACCTTTGACCCTATTTCCCACCTCTACTGGACACCTCTGACATTGCAGAATAACACACACCAACAGAGTTAAACCCAGATTGCATGGAATAGGCCACCACAGATTGTATCATGGACATGAAAATCAAGAACACTCACCAGTAGAAGATCCAAATATATCGGGTTGTCAAAGCTGGCCAACTCTTGCACCAAGGCCAGTGGTTCACCAGGGACCAACTTCAGCAGAAGTTTCCTCATCTCATGGAGGAACTCAACGCAGTGGGGACCATTGCTTCCTAAGGGTGTAGGAATGATGCAGGTTGATATTTGTGGCCACCTACCTATTCCACTTAAGGCCCCACCATTGTTTGTTTCATTTTTTCAGTTTCCTTAATAATAACACAGTTTACTATTTTTAGTAGTTTTTCGGGTCGTGAACTTCCGGAGCCGTTTTGAGGCCCTAATCAACGTTTTTTGGGCATGTATGTTTCAGAAAAAATATTCAATTTCATAATTTTTAGTCCTCGAATAGATATTTCTAACGATGTATCATGTGCATCAAAAAAATATAGTATGTCAAAGTTACGACCCCTGGAAATTGATGTACCAATTTACTCCAACGGTGCCCATATTCTGGTGTTTCATCTCCTAGGGTTAGGTTTTTAGATGTTTAGGGTTTTCCATTGTTTCTCAATAATATATAGGCCTTCGAGCCCCATTGTAACATTAATTTTAGAGGCATGTAGCCACCGCATCTATTCTAAGAGATAAGTTATCGGTGCCTTAGCTAGTTCATTTCCATTTTGTTTGTAAACAAATTTCATTTCTTTGATATTAATGAAATGAAGTGTTATTTCCATTGCATTTTTATATTTAGGGTTATATGTGTATTATTTTGCTCTTTCTCGATCCTTCTTTGCATGTCCCCAACAAGGTCGGGGTATAAGGAGTTAGGGCTTGATCTAGTTTAACCTTTGCAATATCAGCCTCGCAAACACCAACGGCCGCCCATGGGGGAGAAAAGAAATATGAGGGAGTAGGAAATCCTATCAAAATATTTCTCGAGGAGGCCATCAAAAAATAAAGGAACGCAATAATGGATAACTTTTCCCAGATCCTTCAATGACTGCCCACTGGAGGCGCATCTGCATCCAACAGCCACTCTGGAGGTGAAAATCCTTTTAAGGTACAAGTAAACTTTGACATTCCCATATTTGAGGGCCAAATATATGCAGACATCATAGATATATGGTTGAATTTATTAGAAGGATATTTCTCATTTCATGACTTTTTTGACCAGGAGAAGATTATTTTTGCACTCCTTAAAGCTACCCCCCATGTCAAGGACTGGTGGGAAACCTACTATGAGAAAAAGGACGAGGGGGAACCCTCTTTTTCTCGATCGTACCCACTTGGAATTATTTCTAAGACGCCATCAAGGAACAATATTATCCAGTGGGGAGCTGTGAGGACAAGTACATACAATGGACTACGCTACAGCAACAAAAGGATCAAGATGTGAATGAGCTGATGAATTTGTTACATACCCTACGCACAAATTTGGGTATCAAATATTTGGAGAAACATTTGGTGTTGAAGTACCACAGTTGTCTGCACAGATAAATTCAGGAGGAAATGGAGTTCCTCAACATCTCCTCACTTAGTACACATACTGGTATGCTGCCAATATTGAACAGAAATTCAAACAGAAGAAGCGAGACTTTGGATGTGCGAATCAAAAGAAAGGGAAAGGTGCCCCAAAACCACAGAAAAAAGGACAAATCCAAGGCATGGCAACCAAATATAACCTACTGAAGCCGCAAGCAAAGAACAACACCACGAAGCTGAAGAAGGACACGGGAAAGTGTTGTGAGTTCCATAAGAGCTCCACTCACAACACAAGTGAGTGTCGGGCCAAGAAGTTACTGGTGGTCGAGATGAGGGATTATGAATCAAATGCATGCTATGAATATGAATCAGAACCCAACAAGGGGAATGAAAAATGGAAGCATATTATTGATGTGGAGCCCAACGCCATTGTTGCCACTGCAAAGATCTAGAAGGAGGAACCTGAAGATCCAAAGGAGGAGGAGCGTCTCTTCCACTCTTAGATGTCGGTAAAGTATTCCCCGCTACATTTCATTGTTGAAAGTTGGAGCCAAAAGAACCTCATTTCAGCAGGGGTCGTGAAGCGTTTGGGCTTGCCGACCACAGCACACCCACATCCGTACACCATCGGATGGCTTCACCAAGGATGGGATCTCAGTGTCAGCCAGAAGTGTCACCTTCCCTACATCATCAAGCCCTTCATAGATGAGCTGTTATGTTACATTTCTTCTCTTGATGTTTGTGATGTATTATTAGGCCAACCATACTTGTGGAAGTGACATTCTTTGTATGAGTCTCGGCCTCGCGTTGCTATTGTTACTTTGGGCAATCATTTGTACAAGATACCAGAGGTAGCACCGCCTACACCTATCTCTTTGGTTACTGCAAAACAATGCGGTAAGCTCATTTCTAGACATGGCTCCTCCACAAAAACCGAGAAGAAGATTGTTTCCACGACCTCCATACATGGCTCCTCCGCATGACAGCAACAAATGGACAAGGTCGTGGAGGATTACGGGGACATATTCACCTCACCCACAGGGGTGCCTCTGCACTGTTAGGTCAACCACCCCATAGATTTGACCCCAGGTGTGTCGTTTCCTAATGGATTGATCTATCGACACTCTGTTATGGAGAGCGATGAAATCAAGAGGGAAATTTAGGAGCTGCTATAGAAAGGTCACATCCAACCGATTTTATCACCCTATGGGAGCTTGATCGTGTTGGTGCAGAAGAAGGATGGGACTTGGAGACTCTATATTGAGTATCGGGCGCTGAACAAGATCACTGTCCGTAATAGGTACCCGATCCCATGAATTGATGACCTTCTGGATCAACTCAAAGGGGTGAAATATTTCAGCAAGGTCAACTTGAAATCAGGGTATCACCAGGTACCAATCAAACCCTCTGATGTGTGTAATACTACCTTCAAAGCCAAGGAGGTTCTTTTTGAATGGCTGGTCATGCCTTTTGGGTTGATGAATGCTCCCACAACCTTCATGGGGCTAATGGATGACATCTTGCGGCCATTCACCAACTCATTTGTAGTAGTGTACTTGGATGACATCATAATCTTCATTCATACTTGGGAAGAGCACCTCCACCACATCCGATAGGTCCTCCAAACACTGTGGCAACACAAGTTGTGTGCCAATTTGAAGAAATGCACTTTTAGCATGACCCAGGTTCAGTATCTAGGATACATTATTTATTAACGGGGGGTCCATGTGGATCCAACCAAGATCCAAGTTATTTAGGATTGGTTGGCCCCAACCACTCTTACAAAGCTTCACGGATTTCTGGGTCTTGCTAATTTCTACCACAGGTTCGTGTTGGGGTTCTCTCATATCACTTGGCCCTTGAGTCAAGTCACCAAGGGAGGAGCAAAAGAAAAATTCTTTTGGTCGGAATCTCAATAGAAGGCATTCATAGAATTGAAAAATCACCTCTGCTCTTCCCTAGTTCTCACATTACCAGACTTGCAACAATGATTTGAGATCGAGACAGATGCATATGACTATGCTATTGGGGCATTTCTTACTCAACAGGGGAATCCAATGGCATATCACAGTGAGATATTGTCTGACACAGTCTGCAAGTATCCCAATTATGAAAAATAAATGTATTCCACTATGTAGGAATGTCGCTAAGGGAAGCATTACATTTTGGGGAAGGAAACAGTCATCCACATAGACCACCGACCCCTAAAGTTCATACAGACACAAGGGAAATTGTAGAATGATCACCATCAGAAGTGGTCCACATATCTACAACAATTTCATTTAAACATCAAGTATAAGAAGGGCAACACCAATAATGTTGCAGGCTACCTCATCCGACCACTGATCATGGCGCTAACCACTATTCTCAATTCTTGTGGGCACGAGACTTCTGATTGGCCGCTTCTCTACAAGAGAGATCCGAAATTTGACCACACATACAAGACACTCTTGGAGGGTACACAAGTTCAAAATTTTCACCTCCAGGATGCACCGATATGTCACCTGGGACACCTTTGTGTTCCTTCAAGCGAGCGTGCTAAGATGATTTGGGAAGCACACTATTGTCGATTCGTTGGGCATTTTGAGGTCAAGAAAATAGTGGTAGTACTGCAGAAGTATTTCTATTGGCCGAACCTTTGACTTCCAAACCGACCGTCAAGAAGCAAGACCTCTATACTCTACTACATACCCCTAGTCGACCTTTGGAATCCATATCCATGGATTATATGTTGGTCCGTCCTTCTACTAAGCATGGAAATTACTATCTTTTCGTGGTCATCGACAGATTCTTGAAGATGGCCATTATGTCAGCCTGCAAGAAGAATATCATAGCAGAATCCACTACTAAAATCTTCTTTGAATGAGTGTGGGTGCACTTTTGGATCCCATAGTTTATCATCTCAAATCGGGACAAAAGGTTCCTCGACACATTTTGGTCCAACCTCTAGTCAATGCTAGACACCAAGCTCACCAATTCCACAACTTTCCATTCCCAAACTGATGGCCAGAAAGAGATCGCCAACAGGATGATTGTACACATTCTACACATGTACAATTCAAAGCATCCACGCACATGGGATGAGTGCCTTCCCTATGTACAACACAGTTATAATTGGGTTCTCCACAACTCAACCAGCCACAACCCCTTTTAGGTGGATCTGGGGTGAATCTAGCCAATATGTCCCATTGACGTAGCCATGCCATTTGTGGCTACTTAGGCCGATTCGTCTCATGTCCAGTCTGAAGCTGACAAGGCGAAAAACTTCATTGAGCACATTAAGCATGTTAGCACTAGAATCAGCACTTGGACTGCTTCAAGCGCATGACTAGACACATCCTAAACTCTAAGGCAATTTAATGATTTGGTTTATGAGATTGGTAGGTAGTTTAAACTCTCATTCACTGAAAAGAGATTTCAGTCAAATCCACAGTTCTACTAATGAGGGTATTGGATCATGATGTGGTAGCAAAAGAGTGAGTTTATAGCCTATGAGGAGAAGAAAATGTGTAATGAGAGAAGAAAAAGTAGGTTTGCAAGGCAGAAAACTATTGATTTTGGTAGAAAATAACACAAGTAGTAGTTTAACAATATTTCATCAAGAAAAAGCTATTTCTAGTCTTACAATATTCTCACTGAAATATTATGAAATATAATTTTCATAAGTGATGCTCTTTCCACTATTATTATATATATTTTACCAAGAAGGGTCACTGTGTGAGACTAACAAAATTTGATAAAACACATGAACATGTCAATAGAATGATAAAAACACATAACAGCATAAGGGTTTGCAAACTGCAACTGAAGATAATAAGATATGTAAGCACAAGTGAAAATTAACAATACACACACTATATTGATAATAAGTCCTCAGGAGTTTCTTTCAGTTTAATTCACTAAAAAAGTACTGATCATATGAGTTAAGATTCTAAAACCACCAACCCTTTTTACATTGATTTTCATAATATATATACAAAAAGATAGTATGTTTCAGGTCCACAACTTCAGCTAGTCTGTTGTTGGAAATTTATTACAATATCCTAAAAATAGTAAAGTTTATCTAATATAGAAATGTGGTCGATGTACAATAATAGGTTAAAAAAGATAGAAATAACTTGAATGTTGATGATGATCAAACTTTGATAGCTAATGTGGCTAACTGCTGCAAGATTTATGGAAAATATCACCCCACAAAAAGTGTAACTGCTATGAGTTGTTGATGATGACTGCCACCTCATAAATCCTCTACTACCTGTGATGATTTGTCTTCTTGTGTTGGCGAAGAAACGGGTCTTGCAGGCAAGACCCAAGTTCAGAGGTTGGCGCCAACAAGGGTATTCGTTGTAGTCTATAACCATGCTGGCATTGTCACCCTATTCTGGAGAGAAAAGAGTCTCACCTGAGGCATGCCATGACCACATGCAGAAGGGGAGTAGATCGATAGTGGTGGAATGATCCGCAACTCATGTTTAAGATGAGATTGATTGCATAAACATCATCATATACGCAAGAATATTCAGAGGAGTGAACAAGTATTAAGCAAATAAAATTTTAATACATCACAGACATCGTGCATGCATGTAATTCATATAATAAGACAGTAACCTGCAAGTGTATTGATAACCTTCAGCCAAATCCATAGTTACATCACTTCCGCAGGAAGAGCTTTACAAGTCTGTTACAGACGTCTTATAGTACAGAAAGATAGATAAGAGAAGCCTAGGAACTACAGATATATCGTCCTCGGAATGGATTTCCTGTACAGCATCTGCTCAATCCTCTTCAATCGCTCTGCATTCGTCTCTTCTTTTGGCCGGGTGACGGCTATTTATTCACCCGCCATCGTAACTAATAGTTCCTCTTTGTGTTCTTCTTCGGCTGCTTCTGGCTTCTCTCTTGTCATATATGAGTTCTTCTCTCTGTCTTCTGTTTTATCTTCTCTTCGTTTGCACTTATGCATTTTCTTTTCTTCAGCTATCTCCTGTTTCTTCACAACCTTGGTAGCTCCGCTACTCACCGTAGTTGCGACTTGGTTGTGACTGCCATGTGTCGTTCCGCAACCCAAAAATATTCTCTTTACTAAAAATTCAAAACATTCAAAACAAGTATTCAAAACAAGGGCCCCAATAAGCCCCGACCATAGTTTCTTGACTCGTCCCGAGTCAATCACAAATCACAGTCTCTATCTCCATCGCCCCACTGGACCCCGTGGCCTATTCTTGTTGTGCGCCTTCAGCCTGTTGTCCAAACAAGGGCCCCAACTCCGGGACTTTGCTGAACGTTGTAGCCTTAAGCTCATTGAAGGTCGTCGCAGCTTGCTACCACTCCTGTAACAATGCATCTATCTCTGCAGCAATCTTGATGACAACTGCCTCCTCTACATGTGCCAGCATAGTCCCGAACACCGTGCCGATTTGGGTTTCGGCCTCGACGGCTAGCTGCTGCATTGTCTTGGCACTGAGTTGGAGGGGCGGGCGGAGCTCACGAATTACTTGTTTGGCCATGGCTGAGCTGGCCTCTATTTTCTAGATTTGCACCTCTAGAGCATCCGCCTGGGCGTATAACTGGTCCAACCGCGAGGGGTCCATGGCCTCTTGGATTTCCCATGAAATTTGCTGTAGTTGTGCTGAAATTGGCTGCATTTTGACCGTAAGGGCCATTGAGCACTCCTGAAGACCCTTCAGGAGGTCTTAATCATCGTGTGCTGCAGAGTTGAGATTTTCCTGCATCTGGTTGGCCTGGCCCTAGTTTTCTGCAATTTGTGCTGTATAAACTACCTCTAGATTGGGCAGCGCTGGTTGTGCTGCTAACGCTACTTAGAGCTCGACATTTTCCTTGTGGATGCCATTAAATGCGATCTGAAGGTGGAGGGCCTGTGCTACGATATTTGTCTCCAGTACATCTGCAGGCAGTTGAGTGTAATGAGCTTCAACAGCTAGCCATACCTCAGAAAACACCTTGGTGACTTCGTTTATCTGACCTTGCAGCTGCCCCTGTGCTGCTGTGAGCTGGTCGCGTTGTTTAGTAAGCATGGTGATCTGTTGTTGTTGCTCTTCACACCTCTGCTGTAGTTCAGAATGAAGTCGTTCCACCTGAAGGGCCACCCTCTGGATGAAGAGGTATAGCTGAGCCGTACCCCATGTTTCTAAGTTGGCAACCCTCGAAGTGCTTTGTTATAGCCGCCTTTCCTGTAGGGGTTGCCCACTAGCAACTGATCAAGTAGAGTGCTCTGGAGGGGATGGCAGCAGGGTCTGATGAGGTGCTAAGTCAGCCATATTCAAGTCCGACCGCTCCTGCTGATCTGTCTGGACAGTCTGTGGAAGTACAGTAGGCTCAGGCTGAGCCTCGGCTGAGTCGGAAACAATTTGTGCCATCTAGGTAATTATATCAGACAAAGAAACCTGGGGTTCCCGAGCGGGGTCGACCGGTGGTACTACTGCTGCAGTACTGGAGTCAACTTCGGCCCCGTGGTCCCCATTAAGTAGATTTCGGATGATTGGGTTGGACACGGTGGCGGATGAATTGGATGGAGTGGATGAAGTGGTAGGTGGAAGTGGAATGGTACGTGGTGGTGAAAGCCGGATGTTGATGAACTCGGAGGGGTAAATGAGTGGTTCTTCCTGTATCGGCACCCCTATATTCGGTGGCCGTGGTGGATCCTCCTCAGTGAGGTCCACCACCGGACTCAATTCAATGGTTTGGGCCCACTTAGCTTGAGGAGCTTCTAGGAGGTCAATGGAATTGCCCTTTTCCCCCATCGGGGTCATCATCGGGCTTGGAGAAGTAAATAAAACAGTAGGGATGGGGGAGGTGATGGAAGTTGTGTGGGGACGTGATGTGGAGTGAGAGAGCTGGAACTCAAAAAGCAAACGAAAAGGAATGACACCACTTGAGACGACCTTGGTCGCCTCATTAAAACTACGTACCTGAGTGTTTAAGTGGTGAATGAGGGGGACGAGCTGCACGGTGGAGTCCTGTTATGCTGCCTCTACGTCCGTCTCGGCAGGCCATTGCTGCGGTAGCATCTGATCAAAGTTGTAAATGGGTACCCCATTGCAGATTTCCATCGTGACCCCCAGCCATGAAAAAACTTCATTATGGAAAGCGGTATCTTCATGCTGGAACTTCAGCGGCCGCATGTGAAATGTGTCCTCTGGCATGCAAGTAGTTCAGATATAAGTATGTCTGTGACTGACCCCAAACCATAACTGCTCACTGTACTCATCCAGAAGGTTCCTGGGCACCCTCTGCTGGCTTATGACCACGTCTTTCATTAAACCATACCAGGTCCGAAATGCCTTTGCATTAACTTCTTTGGTGCTAGGATCACCCGACACCTTCCACGGAACGAACTTCATCGTTAGAGGCTGGCCCTCTAGAATTTCCACTGGTAACCTGACGAGGGGAGTGTGCCACTTCCACATGGAAAATGAAACTATCAAATATCCATAGATGAAGCTTGTAGCCCACTTGTAATTTTCTTCGCACGCGTCAAACAGTTCCTTCAACAGGAAGGAGCACCAGTTCAATTTAGCCCCCTGAACACAGTGCTCGGCAATGGAGATAGTATCCAGGGTACATTCTCCCTTTGTGTAGTGCCTCATTGTCTTGTTGGCAATGAGGTAGCATGCGAACTTGATCTCGGGCTTATTGATAAGCTCCATCTTGGTTCCCTTTCCTCCCCGTCGTGTGCCATATTTGACATAATAGTTGGCATCTCCCGACTTCCTTGCTCGCTTGGAAGTGGTCTGACATGCAGTTGAGACATCCAGGCCATTCTTTGAAATTCCTGTAAGCCGGTTGATATCCTTAGCATGAATGGGAATTTCCCTATTCGACCACAAGGACCCATTTTGGACGTGGCTGAGTAAGAACTTGGTGCACTGCATGGTCGGTCCTGTGGTCCCGAAGACCGGGAGATTTCTTAAGCTCAGAAGAGAGGATTGTTGCAGGCCTCGGAACTCTGGTAAAATTCTGTTCGATGAGCGCCGGGCTTCTATGAAGTAGTGTTCCATATACACCTACCATTTGAGTGCCGGGAACTCGAAAGAGTCTGAGAGATTCACGTCTATGAGGGCCGCATTGTTGTATTTCCCGATGAGGGACTCTGTCTTATTAATTCTGCTGTCGAGCTCTAGTTCTAGGACTGCTGGGTTGGCTTTCGACATCGTCGCTCGGCGTTGATACACCTCTAGAATTGGTCTCAGCGTCTTCTCTCGGTGCTGTGCTTTTGGATACTTCTGCTGCTCTGGTTCGGCTCCAATTTCTAATTCTAACTGCTCCGTCATTCTCGTGCTTTTTTTCATGCAAGTTATGTAATTACCTGGCATGAGTGAGGTTGATGAGACCCCATAACGAGTTAATTCCTGCTAGCATTCTTCTCAGCAATAATCATGCGATCAACCACCGACTGAGGTATAGTCTAACATCTACTGATGGTGGCATGGGGAAATGGGTGGACGTGATGGCTGAGGTTACTTCAAATTATGGAAAAATGATTATTGCAGGGTTACTTCTAATTATGGTCATTTATGCTGCAAATCTAGACGATCCTACGGACTGACACAAGTGCTAATGGAAATGATATGGGCTAACACTAACACATTTTCTGATCCTACGGGGATGACATGCTGGACACGCCCCGCCGTGACCACAATCGGTTGAGGTCCGGTCCCCGCAACAGAGCGGTTATTGACGACCTATGCATGAATGAGAAACACTACCTATGCTCATCCCGGTTACGAGAGAGTTATTCAACTACGCTACTCTACGGCTTCTCTCAGTTGCGAGAGTTATTAATGAAAGATGAAAGAAACTTATTCATGGTAGGATTTCAGGCATGCGCCATTCACCCACCCAGGTAAAACAATATCGTCCAACTGAGCCAACTGAACGACTCCAGAATCTCTAATTTCGACGACGAAGTAGGGTCCCAACCAGTGCATCTGCAGTTTTCCTGGAAACTTTTGAAACTTTCTATCGTAGAGGAGAACCTTTCCGCCAACCTGGAACGTTTTGCTCTTGATGTGGCGGTCATGCCATGCCTTCTTCCTGTCCTTCTAAATCTTCTGGTGAAACTCGACTAGAAACCAGGCCTCGTCCAGTTCTTGTAATTCGTGGAGGCGCTCCTATAGCGATTCCTCTTCCGAGAAGTTGAGGGATGTGGCAATTAAAAGGCTCGGTACGGTGAACTCGGCGGGGATCACAGCTTCCCGGCCATACACCAGCTGGAACGGTGTCTGATTGTTCAAGCGCTTCACCGTATTCTGGTAGGCCCATAGTGCAGCTGGTAACCGCTCATCCCAGTCATCCCGCTAGGCATTACAGATCTTTGTCAAACCCTTTTCGAGGATTTTATTGAACGCTTCAACGGTACCATTGGCCTGCGGGTGGTACGGGCTGATTTTGTGATGTTGAATCATGAATGTGTTCAACAACGATTTGACCGTTTCATTAATGAAATGCGTACCCTGATAACTGGTTAAACTTCAAGGGCAGCCAAACCTGCTGATGATGTTTTAAAAGATGAACCACGCTGATGTATCCGCCGAACAGTCCCGTACCACCGCTGCTTCAGCCCACCTGGTGAGGTAGTCGATTGCGGTAATGATGTATTGGGCCTTGGAATGCTGAGCTACCGGGGCTGTGGGGCTTACGAAGTCGACAGCCCACTTTTCGAATGGCCGCAACACATGCACCGAGTGTAGCGGGAGCTCGTCACTATGAGAGGGCCTCCCTGTTTGCTGACAGACATCGCAGCTCTTGAAAAATTTCTTACAGTTAGCATGGACCGTCGACCACCATAGGCCAGCTTGGAGCACCTTCCGGGTAGTGGGTTTCGACCCCACATGCCCGCCCACAACGCCGTTGTGGCATTCCCACATCACAGCTTTGTGTTCGTGGTCAAGGATACATCTACGCAGGACCTCATCGAGGCTCAATTTGTATAGCTGCCCCGCAATCAGTTGGTATTCGACAGCACGAATGACCAAGTGCCATTTCTGGAGCAGGGTGTACTGTTGAGGGCACTGCCCCATGGCCAATTAAGTTGCAATGTCAGCCAGATAATCGGGTATGGCTTCGACACGGAAAAGATCAGCATCCAGCAGCTGATCATTGAGAGAGTCGTTGTTCTCCCCCATTTCCAACCGGGATAAATGATCGGGCTTGACATTCAACCTCCCGGTCTTGACGATCACTTCGAATGTAAATTCTTGGAAGAGTAGAAGCCATCGACAGATCCATCCATCCAAAATGGGCTTATTGACCAGGTAATTTAACGCAGATTGATCCGTAAAGAACTTGAATTTACCTCCTAGAAGATAGTGGCAGAACTTGTAGAGCGAATACACCATTGCAAGGGTCTCCCTCTCGGTAGTGGTGTAATTATGCTCTGCGTTAGACAGTTTGCGGCTGGAAAAGTAAACTGGGTGGTCAACTGTCGTCTCCCCTGGTTACGCCAAGATAGCCCCAAGTGAAATATTGGAAGCGTCAATATGCACGTGGAACTACTTATCCCAATCTGGGTGAACCAGAATAGGCACCATCGCCAGCTTTTCCTTCAGAGTGTCAAGGGCCATCCGACACTCCTCTGTCCACTGGAACACTTCTGACTTCTGCAATAGCTTTTCTAACGGAGCGGTGATCTTCGCATAATTTCGGGTAAACCATCTGTAATAACCTGTATGCCCTAACAGTGCCTACAACTGCTTCACCATTTCAGGGGCTTCCATGTGGAAGATCACGGCCAGTAATCCTCAACTGTCGCCGGTTTTGGTTTTTCCTCTATGCCGATTTTCAACTTCTTTGTCTTCAGCGAGAGTAGATGGACGCCTTCAGTGGTTGGCTTCTCGTTGAGGTTCCGCTCGCCTTCCTTCTCCTCAAAATATAGGTGCCTTAGATCCTCTAGACTATCATCGTCTGGATTTCCATCGATTCGTTGGCAAGCCAACTCAAGCCTGCCCTTAGGTTGTAATGCAAAGGAGCTCCCGTCAGTCCCTGGATCACAAAGAAACAGTACCCCCTTGATAGCTTGTAATGCCTGGGACACCATCTCTGTCTCTCCTTCGAAGGAAAAGCACCAAATGAAGTTGCTCGCAACTTCCTGCTAGGAGCTGGTCCCTCTTTTCCACTCTTCTTCTAAGTACTAGGCCTGGGGGATGGTATCTAAGGATTGGATGAACCGATGTACCCACAGCTCTTGCGGGTATCCTAGACTTTGCCACTGCTCATCACATGTTTTCAGGTGGTCCCGTGGATCGGAAGTCCCTTGGTACCTGTGCCTGCTGCGAGGTCCTTTTTCTTCTTTGAACCGCGCCCTCAAAGCCTCTACCACACAACTCCACCGTGACAGGGTGTTGCGGTGATTTTTCCACCACCTGGCTGATGTGGACTATAGTGCTACATCCAACAGTGGTATCCTACTTCCTTCTGGTACCATGTCTTCTAATTTTGCAATAAATGTATTAACGGCTTGCATGTTCGACAGGGTGGGATACTCCCTAATCTCTGCACAAATCCAATAGACACGGGCAATAGTGGCACATCTTTGCATGCTGGTCTCGTACCCACCTTGCTGCCAATCTTCCAAGGCTAGTCCCGATCCTAGCTCCAAAATCTGAACACTGCGCCAGCTGACGGAGCCGGTGGCGGTCGAGTTAATATAGTCCTCCCGCTTCCCTGCTGTCATCTGATAAAGGTTGTCCAACATCTGAGCATCCTCCCAGTTATCCACAGTTTCTGTATATCTCGGGCCTTAGTACGGGTCGAGGGGCTGAGTGACCCAGACCTCTCCATCTTGAAAAATCATTAGCTCCTTTTTCAGGTCGATGATGGTATAATTATCAAAAGCCCAATCGATGCCTAACAGGGCAGGGTAGGGATCCTTGTCACCCATAATATCAATTACCTCAAAATCCGTGTAGGTATTTACCCCTGCAATTTCGACCTCGATGCCTTCGAGTCAGACAATCAGCACAATGCAGTACTGGTTCGCCATTATAAGCTGGATTGGCGAGTAGGTTAGCCGTGGTCGGCAAAGAGCCTCCCATGTCTTCCGCGGCAAGATATTGACGTCAAATCCGAAGTCAAGCATGGTGTCGCTGATCTGGAATCCCACAACCTATGTGTTAAGCCGAAACTCTTTTCCCATTCTTTGCTTGTTCCATTTGACCCGCTGCATGTACTGGGGTGTTGTGTTCAAAGGTTCCTCTAGCCTTGTATTCCCTTGCAGTACGTCTTCCAGGGTACGCTTGAGCTGCTGCCGCATCGCAACATTGTAAACAATCTTGATGAATAACTGGAGCCATTCCTCAATCAAGGTTCCCATGGCGCTTTGTTCTTTGGAATTAGTCGAAAGGGGTACCTCAAGGTCTTTAGCTCCTCCCAACGGAGCGAATGTCTCCACCGCCTCCTTAAAATACTTCTTCTATGCATCCGGCCTGAATAACTGTTTCGGGGAGGCGGGTCGGATAACCCGCGCCAGCTCCTTTCTACGAGCGTCCTCCCTCGTCTTCTTTCCACCTCATGTCACAATAGCTACATTTTTCATGGCCGACGTCGCGGTTCCTCGAGGTTCAAAGTTTACTAGATTCGTGCCCCTCTGTCGTACCCATTCCTCCCACTTCTTGATAAATTCTAGGCAGTCCTATGTCTCATGGGTGTTCACACGGGACTAGGAACACCATGGACGTCGAGGAAGGGGGCATTCTCGGGCCACGTGACCCTCCTGGTCACAGTTGTAGCATTTCAGTGGACCCCATCCCCCTGTGCGGCCTCCTCGCATACCGCCTCCTCGGCCCCTGGAAGCCTTGTTCACTCGATAGGAGGGTTGGTCCAACCGGTTCGCTAGTGCGTCAAGAGCTCTGCACTGCTCAGTGTTGTGAGTCGTGGAAGCACAAAACTCACAGTAGACATTTTTGGGGACATTGGAGTACTTCTGTAGTATTGGGCACATCCGAGGTTGATGCCCCATCATCCGACAAATTTCACAATATTCCGTGGGAGTTGGGTTTGGTTGTGGTGGGAACCCCGCGTAAGGCTGTTGTGGCTGATATACCCCCTGCGGATTCATCGCTGCTCCACCCCCAGTAGGTGGACCCCCCTGGATTGACGTGACAAAGGGTCCCACACCCGCACCACATAACTGGGGATACTCGGTTGCGAGGTGCCCTTCGACCAAGCAGTGAGTGCACCAAACGTTCAGTCTGGCTGGTCTTATAGGCTGCATCTCCTTAAGCTTCTCAGTCAGACTGGAAATCTGATGTTGCAATCCCACCAAGGAAGGATCCTACGGGGCCGGCACTCCCTGATATTCCTGAGGGTAGCCCGCCATGGCCTCTATCTTCATGGCCTGCTCCAGAGCATCCTGCAAATTGTCAATCTTCTGCTGGGTGAGGGGGGTTTGTGTCAAGGGAAGCAGAGCCTTGATGAACCAGTCCCTCTGATGGTTTGGGTCGATCGGGTAGTTGAGTTTCCCGATCACGTCCTTGAATCGACACATCAGCTCCCATGCAGTCTCTCCTTCTTTCTGCTTAATCTCCCAAAGCTCAGACAGACCCTGCTGGTCTGTCTAGGGAAGCTTAAATTCTCGGACAAAATCTTGCTTAACGTCTGCGATTACTGGATTAGGATGGGCCTCAGACCACTTGATAAACCATTGCAGAGCCCTCTCTCTGAGCATGGTTTGGAACTATATTAGTTTCCCTACATCTGGCGTCTGCCGAGCCCTCTAGATGGCTTCGCAGAGATACCAGTGTTGCTCCACATCATTGTTACCTCAGCCAGAGAATTATGGATACCGGGTGAATGACCCGGCCATATTTACGTGCAAAGGGGTGACCAGAATAAACGCTTTGGGTCCTGGATGTGTGACTACACTACTAGGAACTACAATAATACTAGTGACACTGCTATTAACATGCGACATTGAACTGCTATGCAATCGACTTAATGCTTGTAACTTAACGAAAATATTACTCAAAGGTTTATAGAGTACCAGGGAAAGGTAGGGATCCTTGCCGTGCAAATTTTGGGAAGTAGGGTTGCCTGGAGGGATGGATGCCATCCACTTTTGAAACAACCGCTGCATTACGACATACCATTCACCATCGGAACTTTCTTCAAGTCGCACACCTGCATCGTCTTCGTCAGTCATCGTCTCCCTTTCTCTCTTAGCTGGGCTCCCATGCACCCACCGCACTCCCACAATGATTCCTTCCCTCTCCAGGGTGTCTGCCTGAGTGTCCATAATTCCTATCCTCTGAGGCGCCTCCTCTTGATTCTTCCTATTTTTTTCCCGTCGTTTCAACTCCCGCATCACCCTTTCTCGCCACCTGTCGACGATCTGCGCCCTCCGATGTGCACGTCGTTCCCTCAACCTCCTTGTGGCCTCAGCATCCATTCCCCACTCCCCCGATTCACACTTCACATAGCATCTGTTTCTTCAGCCCTTCCCCCAGCACTGGAGGTTTACGCTTCCATGCTTGACTTTTGGAATTCCATCAACCCTTCGTCCACCATCAGGGCCTTAATCCACAATGGAATCTCCTTGAGCCTCAGCCTTCGAGAAGTATTGGTAGAACTCTGTGGAAAACTCCACAATATATCCATCCAAAGTGGTCTCTACCCAAAAATCCACCACGGGGGTCAACTCAATATCCAACCGATGCAAGGCCACCAGATCCCCATGCACCCACTTGCGTTTTATCTTCCGTGAGCTATCCCTAGATACCTGGGTCTGCAACCTCTGCAACCAATTGTAGAAGTCACTAGGGAATTTTCCCCAGATGATTTCGTAGGTGTCACTGGTGGAATCCGAGAACAAGACCAGATCCTTGAGCACCCTCTCCTTTTGATTTGTCAGCTTCGCTTGCTGAGCAACAAACTGATCCAGATGGTTATCCCACCATCTCCGTATTTCTCCTTCAAATACCCTCGATACCATGACCTATTTCCCCTCATAACATGTAGTGTCCCAGCAACGGAACCATTTGTTGGCGAAGAAACAGGTCTCGCAGGCAAGACCTAGGTTCAGAGGTTGGGGCCAACAAGGGTATCTGTTGTAGTCTAGAACCACGCCTGCATTGTCACCCTACTCCAGAGAGCAGAGAGTCTCACCCGAGGCGTGCCGCGACCACATGCAGAAGGGGAGTAGATCGATAGTGGTGGAATGATCCGCAACTCATGTTTAAGATGAGATTGATTGCATAAACATCATCATATACGCAAGAACATTCAGAGGAGTGAACAGGTATTAAGAAAATAAAATTTTAAGACATCACAGACATCGTGCATGCATGTAATTCATATAATAAGATAGTAACCTACAAGTGTATTGATAACCTTCAGCCAAATCCATAGTTACATCACTTTCGTAGGAAGAGCTTTACAAGTTTGTTACAGACGTCTTATAGGATAGAAAGATAGATAAGAGAAGCCTAGGAACTACAGAGATATCGTGCTCGGAATGGATTTCCTCTGCAGCATCTGCTCAATCCTCTTCAGTCGCTCTGCATTCATCTCTTCTTTTTGCTGGGTGATGGCTATTTATTCACCCGCCATCGCAACTGCTAGTTCCTCTTTGTGTTCTTCTTTGGCTGCTTCCGACTTCTCTCTTGTCGTCTATGAGTTCTTCTCTTTGTCTTCTGCTATATCTTCTCTTTGTCTGCACTTATGAATCTGCTTTTCTTCAGCTATCTCCTGTTTCTTCACAACCTTGGTAGCTCCGCTACTCACTGTAGTTGCGACTTGGTTGCAGCTGCCATGTGTCATTCCGCAACCCAAAAATCTGCTCTTTACTCAAAATTCAAAAAATTCAAAACAATGGCCCCAACATCTTGAAATCTAGAATAAACACTTCACCTGCTTGGCCAAAATCTTTCCTTTAAAATACTTAGGCATTTTTCTTGTTCAAGCTCCAATTTTGATTTTTTCAAATTATGGGAAAATTACTACTTTGTAGAAAGGTAGCATTTTTCTGGAGATGCTTATAAATTTTCTGATAGTGATCTGTGAGGCTCAATCTCTATAGGTATAAATTAGGTAATAATAACACAATATTACAAATATAACTTCACCATGCAGAATAACATTGGTTCTTTACATATATGGTGATCAATCATCACCCTGCACTTTCAAAATTATAATGTACCCTCTGTAGCCATGAGACTAAACATTTAAACTTTTAAAATTTATGCACTTGATACCCAAACCTCCCTATGAGGCTGCTTGCTCCCAAATGACTCAAGAACACTACCAGCTTCTACTTTATTCTTGATAGTTTGCATGTTTGCAAATGAGTGCATAGGTTGTTCAATAATACGCATGCTTTCAATGTTGAAATCCTTTTCTTGCTTATTATGAGTGGATGATTTATTTTCAAATGCAACATTATTATTTGATACCTCACAAGAACTATTCAATCCTGTCGAAATATGAAGCTTGAGCCATTATTTACTTTTAACAGAATTTTCATGCTCAAATTTCCTTTGGAAGACCTCATGGAGCTCTCGAATAGAAAGATTATCCAAGCCGATTTTATTATTAAAGGCATTTGAATCTGGCTTTGCAATGTGTTCTCTTGTGAAAAGGAGCATCCTCTGTAGCATCACCAGAAGAGATGTGCAATGCACATTAAAACTTTAGATACCTTGCTTCTTCATCCTCGACATGTGATTTTCAGGAAAACCCCTCCAACGGCTATGAACTTTCTAAACAACTACAAACCCTCGGTCTCTTGGTCTCAGACCTTGGCACCTACGAAAAATCCTCAAACAACCCCTTTGCACATCCTTCGAACAGTGACACTTGATCTTACAATTCATTGTATCATATCCTTTATAGCATCAACGCACACCTCTGGATATGCTGTGGTTTTTTACATTTACAATAATTTTGTAGCACCTGCAATCAATCTTTCATGATCGACATATCCTCCTTAGGAAAATTCTTCAACAGCTGCAAAAAAATTGGGCTTTCACATAGCACCGATCCTCCTCTTGTTGCAACTGTTGTCAACTCCTGCAAAAACCTCAAATAGTTGGAACCATACCTCTGCCATGCATTGACAGCTACACATTTGAAAACCTATTATTTATTTGTCAACACCTAGAGATACATTTGTGTTCCAATATAATTTTTTGTTCGGTGGGCACAATCCCACATTCACCGGGTAGTTAGATTACTTATTGTTTATATATGTTTTGAGGTTTAACATAATTAGACTGTGATCCTAAGGCTATGCACACTTGGACATTCACTTGGGACTTGGCACATGCACGTTGGGCCCCTCCCCGATGCTTGACTTGGACTTGGACTTGGCTTGTGGCTCTTGGTCTCTATTCTGTGGTGGTTGTGAGCTCTTGGTGCTGAGCTGGGCTAGGTTGATAGGTTTAATAGCCAAACCAATTTTTTGGATCAATAAAATGCAATGTATAATTTTTTAATAATCATAAAAATTATTATATAAAAAAAACATTATTTATTTGCATTTTATTTTTAAATAAAACTCAGACATAGGTAGCCATCATAGGGTTTTAGCATTTGAAACTAGAATAAAGAGATAAGGCAAGTAGACTTAGGCATAATGAAATCATTTGGACCAAAACGGGAAATTATAAGAGAAACCGAGAATTCATGTGCAGATATTGGTGGGAAATAAGCGAGGAAAATGGCAAAGATAGTGGAGGCATAAGGAGCTAGAGGCCAAGAAAAATGACGGAGAGGGCCACTTTTAAAAAAGTGAAAGTCAGTGCTAACGCAACACATCCGCTAGCAGGTTCATGACATATTGGATAGAGCTAATGCTAAGTACAAGAAACTACATGATCAACATCGGGTGCCACACCACTTCCAGGTGGGCGAAAAAGTGTGGCTACATTTGCAGAAGGAGCGCCTCACTGGACCCCACCGCAAGCTTCGCCTGCTTCGTTATGGACCGTAAACCATCACCAAGGCTGTAGGGAACAATGCCTTCAAGCTCAATATTCCACCATTCCTTGTTCTGCACCTAGTATTCAATGTGTACCGCCCTCGGCCCTATTTTCCACCTCAACTGGACACCTCTAACATTGTAGAAAAACTCACACCAACAGAGTTAAAGCTAGACTACATCGAACAAGCCACCATAGATTGTATCATGAACATGCAAATCAATAAAACTCACCAGCAGAAGATCCAACTGTATCGGGTTGTCAAATCTGCCCAACTCCTGCACCAAGGCAAGTGGTTCACCAGGGACCAAGTTCAGCAGAAGTTTCCTCATCTCATGGAGGAACTCAACGCAATTGGGATCATTTTTTTCTAAGGGTGGAGGAATGATCCAGATGGATATTGGTGACCACCTGCCTATTCTACTTGGGGCCCCACCATTTTTTCTTTCAATTTTTAGTTTCCTTAATTATAGCACAATTTACTATTTTTAGCAATTTTTCATGTCCTGAACTTCCAGAGCCGTTTTGAGGCCCTAAACAATGTTTTTTGGGCATCAAACCTCCAGAAAATAAGATTTCATTCCAAACTTGATATTCTTGATCACTAGTTGTATTCCTCGAATATATCTTTCTAACAATGTATCATGTGTGTCAAATGGAGATAGTATGCCAAAGTTAGACCCCGGGAAATTGATGTACCAATTTACCCCGATGGGACCCATATTCTGGTGTTTCGTCTCCTAGGGTTAGGTTTTTGGATGTTTAGTGTTTTCCATTATTTCTCAATAATATATAGGCCTTCGAGCCTCATTTTAACATAGAGTTCAGAGGCTTGTAGCCAGCACATATCTTCTCTGAGATAAGCTCTTAGCGCCCTAGCTAGTTCATTTCCATTCTGTCTGTAAAAAAAATTCAATTCTTTAATATTAATGAAATGAAGTGTTATTTCCGTTGCATTTTTATATTTATGGTTGTATGTGTATTATGTTGTGTTCCTGCATAAATTCGAATCAAAGAGATCTCGGGATTTTTTGAACAATAGTGCTTTCTTCAACATTTTCTCACAACCCTTTAAGATAGTTAACCACTTCAGCTACTCGGAGAAAGTATGATGCAATATCTTCTTCTTCATCCATTTTCAGACTTTCAAATTGAATTATATGAATTTGAATCTTTCCCTTCTTAATTTTGGAGTCCCCATCATATAGGGCAATCAACTTATCCCATACTTCTTTGTCGAGTCACAATTCATGACTTTTGTGAATTTAGAATCAGAGGTCCCACTAGTGATGGAGTTCAGAGTTTGGCATTAGCAATGTATGCTTTTCTTTCCTCTGGATCAGTTCAAAGAGTGAAGGGAGCTTTGTACTCATTCAAAATAGAATGCCACACTTTAGGACCAAGGGACATTAAATAGTAGGACATCCTCTTTTTCCAAAAGCCAAAATTTATTCCATCGAACATAGGCAGCTTTCCTAGCTTCTATGTTGTTTATTATGTCTAAGAATCCTTCTTCTAGTTGTTAGGCTGATAATGAAGAAGCTGGCTCTAATTCCAATTGTTGGAAATACTAAGAGGGGGGTGAGTCAATATTTCTTTTCAATTGTTATTTTTACCAGTTAGATTCTCCACAATTAAAAACAGAGAAGTGAATAATAATAATATTATTAAGGATCAAGAAGAAATTCAATCCTTTTTCAAATAATTGAGTACAATAATTATGTGAGGGCACTAACCCTTCAATGCTTGAGACACTGACCTGTTTCCAAGCACCAACTTGGACTTTGGTGAGGCTCTGACCTCTAGGGATTCGACCCTATCCTTTCCAAGGCAACAACCTTGTGTTTAGGGGAACCAACCCCTAGGACACCAATCCTTTTATCTTCTTTTGAATTTCCTTGACATATTATTCACTATACAATCAGCGCCAAAATTTCTTATATTGACTTCACTGCATGATCACCTTGCTTCACAATGTTTACATTATTTTTGAGGTTTATTTTTTCAATCTAAGAGTTCTTCACTGTCTAAGGGAGGATCATTGTGTCATTGTACAGATGATACTACAAAGATACAAGTATTATTGATTAAGATATAACCACCATTCTGAAAGATTTTCCCATTCCAAGTCGTAGAAACAATCTGAAATAGGATAGTACCCACAGTTCAAATTTTTTCACACTCTAAAATGCAAGTGCCCACCACAGCCTGAAGCTTCACAGTCAAACGAAAGTAGCACCCTATATTCCAGTGAAAATAATGATACATAGTTAGAGAAAAGAGCTGACCAATCAGAATAGTAAACACAATATATAAGGCACAATCCAAAAATACATATATAGCCACAGTTCAATGAAGACATTGTCTGAAATTAATGACTATTCACATTCCGAAGGTAATGATGATGCATAGTCTGCAATTCTCCACAATCCAATGAAGATAGGCTACCATAGTCCAGCGAGAATAGGAAGGCTAGATACATCCCACCAAACCAAGCTAGATACTGAGATCTATTACTGATCCTATGTTCTTCTTCCTGAAGGCTCACGAGATGTGATCCTGTAGCTCATTGTATTCCAAGTGTTGATTGAACTGATGATCAAAAATGAAGGTTCAACACTCTATTTGTACGATTCATTCCATTCTTAAATGAAAGGACATGCCTTCTTAGGGCAGGCTTAGTGACCAGACAAATTTCCTTAACTTGAAAATTTTATATTTCTCAGAATACTTGGATTTTCGGGCCAAGTGATAGCTCATTAGAAAGCTAAAAATATGCTCTAGAAGATGGTGAAGGTATCATAGATAAATTATTCCTCTAAGGTGGTGAAAAATATTTTTTTAATGTGACTGGCCATTTATTAGTGCATAAATGGAGGTAGGGAAGAATGCTTTTGAGTGTTGGGCATAGGTTTATAATGTCAATCACATCAATTCACCATGCCATAATCATATGAAGCATCAAGACATCATATAGTCTTCCATCATCTAGATCACCAAAGGATATTATCTATTCCTTCAACAAGTATGGTTATTCATCAAGATACATGTCTAACATTTCTTCATC
This sequence comes from Pinus albicaulis, assembly GCA_034641835.2. Lineage (NCBI taxonomy): Eukaryota > Viridiplantae > Streptophyta > Pinopsida > Pinales > Pinaceae > Pinus > Pinus albicaulis. The sequence goes on along the minus strand of CM076575.1, from coordinate 1,120,709,167 downwards.
ATCATCTAGCATCCTATATTGACATCAATGACAACCTAGATTAACACTCCCTCTAGATTTAGATCTTCCACTCGAAAACTTATTTTTTTTCTATTCTAGGACCTTCCTCATACATATAAGGAATCTCCATTCTTGCCATCCATATTTTTCTGTCTCATTTCCTCTTACAGTAAGGATGAGACAATTTCATCAAAATTCAAGGTAGTTGTATTGCTAACTATTGCAATAACCAAACTATCCCACGAATATGGTAGAGAACAAAACAAATTGATGCACTTATCTTCATATAATATTTTAATATCAATAGATGAAAACTGACTTACCACATTATTGAAGGCATTTATATTCTCTATCACCGAGTCTCCATCCTTCATCCTCAGGTTATAAAACTTTTTCCGCAGGAACAATTTATTCACCAGAGACTTAGATTGGTACAAAGTCCCTAACTTGACCCAAAAATTCTTCATCGTAGCTTCCCCAAATACATTCAACAATATTGAATCTAAGATACACAACCGTATTGTACTCTTTTCCTTTCGATCCAACCTCGACTAGTCTTCATCTGACATTTTCTTTGTTTTAGTACCTGAATCTATCGCGATCAAATGATCTTTATCCACTAGCAGATCCTCCATCTTGAGCTTCCACAACTAAAAAATATGACCATTAAATTTATCGATCTCTATATTTCCACGGCTTGCCATCTTCTTTCACCGCAATAATCAATCCCGCATATCTCCCACTAAACAGGACCACAGGCCCAAGGAAAAAACCCCTCAGCAGCAAAGGCGTTCCCTTGAAGCCGAAAAAACTCTGATACCAAATTTATCTTTTAACCCTGTACATAAATTATTTGTGAACGAAATCTTAAAAACATAAAATAAACAACAGCGAGAGCATAAAACATAAAACATATATACACAAAGATTTTCCCCTGTATCCCAAACTGAACTACTGGCTTAATTTTTAATTATATTCCTTTTAGTGTTACAACACATATATATACATGTCGAATCATTAATAAACCCCAATCCATTAACCCTAGATTATAACAAAACCATAGTTCCCTTGGTCAGATCTAAAAATTACCATGCACAGAAAACCATCATACCCAAAACCATGCACAAAACCATAGGCAGGTACGCCTGTTTCTAATTGTGGAAAGAATATAACACACACCCAACAAAAATTAAGATAAGGCGGTTGCAAAGGCAATGAAGGAAACCTTTGGAATCATAAAGAAGTCTCGGGGATACGATATCAACACTATCAATGATCAAGTTTTGCACTTCTCCAAAAAAAATTTGGCAAGGAAAATCATGAGGAAGTGTCGCACAAATGAGGTGTCAACACCACTAGTTTCTTTGGTTGCATAGTGTGGTATAGGGGTCTAGTATAACTGGGTTGGATATCTCTGTAGATAATTTCTAGATGATTTATGAGATGCATGGGAGAATGAAAAGCATTTATGCTATGTGTGGTTATTTCTCTTAATAACATTGATGGCATGGAAAGAGCCTGAGGGGTCACAGTTCACCATTGTGGATCCAGACATATGAAAATCTGCGAGGTACACCTCACTATGGTTCTATAATGACCCAGATCGGGCGAAGGAAAATAAGCTATTTTGGGTGCTTTTGGAGATGGATTTATATATTGTGATGATTCAATGGCCTAGGAACTTATGGGTAGTGTTTGAAGAATATCGAACGATTGCAAAATTTAAGGCGAATTTTCATCACATCTATATCAGTGAGCGGAAGGATCCTGAAGAGAAACGGTACATGTTGTGGTATTTGGTCACAGAGGATGATATTGCGTAGGTTGTAAGTCAATGGTCGAGTGATTAGATGACTCCAACCATGGAAGGTGGGGAGGAAAAGTAGGTAGGAACCAGTGGGAAAGCCACTATAGCAAAGAAAAACACCATAGGAAATCTAGCAGGAAATCCCACTAAGAAGGGCACACAAAAGAATACATGCACCGTTGTAGAGAAGGAGCCCAGGAATGAGACTCAGAAAGATACTGGCAAAGAAACACAATCGGGGACTGAAAAATATGGTGAAGAGTCCGAAGACACAGAACCATAATAGGGTGGCATAATCCCTTTGACGATATAAAAACTATAGACCCCAAGTATTTTGTAAAGCGGAGAAAAAATCCTACTGCAGGAGGTGCACGTAAGAAGCACAAGTTCGATATATCAGCAGGAACAGAGCTGATGGTCCTTAATGAATGTTAGGTCCTTATATTACTAGTATAGTCCCTTATTGTTGCTAGTGTAACCCCCTTATTATTATTATTGTACCCCTGTAACCCCCATATTGTTATTATTGTACCCTTAAATTATTATTGTTAGGTTGGCTAGGATTACATTGTGGCACCATGGACTCCTATATATAGAAAGGAGGTTTTGTAATTTGTATCATCCAAGAATTTTTCATTCATGTAATGTATTGGAGGTTTCCCCCTCAAAGTGGCTTATTTATAAGGCATTGATATCTTCTTTCTTCTATTTTTGGAGCTGGTTTCACAACATTTGGTATCAGAGCTTCAGGATTCTAGGGTTTCACTGCACCAAATAGGTCATTGTGGAATTTTCGCTATAACTTTTTTTTATGAAGGTTCAGAAGTTGAAACTTTTAGGGTGTGAAGCCAACATCTTGAGGAACATCTTCGAAAAATTTCAGATCTTGGTTCACAATATTTTCAGAGATATGATATGTGGAAGGTAGGTCATTTTGCAGGCTCTTGAATTTAACCTAAATAGGACATCGTGGAATTTTCTCTATAAGTTTTTTTCTACGAAGATTCAGAAGCTGAAACTTTTAGAGTACAAAGCTGAAATCCTAAGGAACATCGTCGCAAAATTTCAGATCTTGGTACGCAATATTGGCGGAGATATGATATGTGGAAGTTAGGGCTTTTTTAGGCTTATAAATTTCATCTCAAAGAGGTGATCATGGGAAAATCTTCATAACTCTCTCTCTGAGCATCGGATTGGAATGTTGTAAAAAGTGAATGCAATTACACGGACTGTAGTTTTCTGTCTATAAATTTCAAAGCCAAAGGAGGAAACAGTTACACGTGGCAAGTTGTACAAGTTCGCTCTACTGAACTAGTCCATACTTAGGTCATTGTGGGAGATTGGAAAAAATTTGTCTTGAAGAATCCAAATCAGAACGGACCTATGGAATTTGAAAGAAGCTTCATAGGGCTATTACAGGGTCAAATTTTAGATATTGAGGATCTGCAATTATAGAGATAATTCAATTTCAATATCGAGCTCCTCAAAAGCAAGTAAAAGGTGTGTATTTTTTTTCCGAATTGCATAAGTCTTGTTTTAAGAATCAATTCGAATTGATTCCAAGGGCATATTGTAGAATAGATATCAGTATTGGATTCTAAAATTTCCCCTAAAAATAATTCAACACCCATTAAGCCTTTATAAGGCTCTACTATGACTCATGAAGACGAAGAATGGCAACATGACATATCAAAATTACAAGGGCAAGTGAAAAAAAATTTTCTCTCGCAAAGAGCAACAAAAAATGACATGGAAGTTTTGAAGAAAGGCATGGAAACTAAGATGGATGGTTTGAAGAAAGGCATGGAATCTAAGATGGATGGTTTGAAGAATGGCATGGATGGCATGGAAGCTAAGATGGATGGCATGGAAGCTGGCATGGAATCTAAGATTGATGACATGGAAGCTAAGATCGATGAAAAAATGGAAAACATGAAGAAGGATCTAAAAGAAGACATGGAAGGTTTGACAAAGTTGATACAAGAAATGTTTCCTAATGGTGAAAATATAATAGATGAAACTCATGATGAGAACAAAATAAATGTTAATCATGATTTCATAAACTCTAATGTTGGAAGGAAGAACCAGCATATTCCAAAAATGGATATGAAGAAATTTGATGGAAAGGATCCTGTAACATGGATACTACAGATGGAGCAGTATTTTGATCTCAATAATGTGCAAAAAACACAAAAGGTACGCATCGCAACTTTACATTTAGAAAAAAATACATTTGTATGGTATCGATGGCTTTGCTCCCATAAAAAAATTGTCACTTGGTCAATTTTTACGGAGGAAATGATAGCACATTATGAGGATACAAAGAGCAACACCTTCTTTAGCCAATTGATAAATCTCAAACAAAAGTGTCCAGTGGGGGAGCACATTGAGGACTTCCAAAAATTGAATATAAGGGTAACTGATATTCCAGAGGAACACAGGATTGATCTCTTCATAGGTAATTTAAAGGATAACATCCAACATGAAGTTCATGTTTTGGAACTTGATTCATTGGAGAAGGCATTCAGGTTGGCAAGAAAAATAGAATGTAAAATTACAGCGACAAGGAAGCCTACCACTCACTTCTATAAAGAGGGAAGTGTTGTTACTCCTAGATTTCCACAACCTACAAGGTTGACACCACAACAATTGGAAGAAAAAAGAGCAAAAGGGCTTTGCTACAGTTGTGATAGAAAATACACTAAAGATCATAAGTGTGCTGAGAAGAAATTATTTTACATAGATTGTGAAGAGGAAGAAGAAAATGAATAAGAATTTTCAAAAGAAGAGGGTATACACCAGGAACCAACCCTAGAAAAGGAATAAATGAGTCTGACCATATCATGTAATACATTGGTAGGAATTACCACTCCTCAAAATCTTAAGATAGAAGGACATATAAAGAAGAAAAATGTAATAGTGTTGATTGATTCAGGTAGTACCCATAATTTTATTCATTGTAAGGTAGCCAAGGAATTGAATAGTTTCCTATACCCAGCACCAGAATTTCAAGTGATGGTTGCAAATGGAGGAACTATAAATTGCTCTGGAAAATGCCATAATATCAAGCTAACCATGGGGGAATATGTATTGAATATTCCAATGCTTTCGATTCCTATGGGAGGTGTTGATGTTGTACTAGGAGTACAATAGTTACAAGCTTTGGGGACGGTAGCTTTTAATTTTCAAGAAATTTTCTTGAAATTTTTTTCAGAAGGTAAGGAAGTTGAATTACGGGGTATTGCAGTGAAGCTAGGAAAGATAATAAGCTCTAATGTCATGACAAAGCTTCTAAAGAAATAACAACGAGGCATAATTGCACAATTATGCTCACTAGATGTTCCAACATCAAAATCATATATTTCTGCAGATCTCCAAAAATTCTTGGACAATCATTCCAAGGTGTTTGAAACTCCCAAAGGAATCCCACCTATTCATGATCATGATCATGATATTCCTTTGATTCCTGGAAGTGTTCCTCCAAACATCAGGCCTTACAGATATCCTTATGTCCAAAAGAGTGAAATTGAATGTATGATTGCAGAAATGTTAGAGGCTGGTATAATTCAACCTAGTCAAAGTTCTTTCTCTGCTCCTCTAGTATTAGTACACAATAAGGATGGATCATGGTGCATGTGTCCAGATTATAGGGAGCTCAATAAGCTCACCATTAAAGATAAAGTTCCCATTCCTGTGATTGATGAATTATTGGATGAATTACATGGAACAATTTATTTTACCAAGTTGGATCTTTGTTCAAGATATCATCAAATTAGAATGAAGACTAAAGATATTCCGAAAACAGCATTTTGAACTCATGAGGGTCATTATGATTTTTTGGTCATGCCTTTTGGCCTTACCAATGAACCTTCTACATTTCAAGGATTGATGAATTCCATTTTCAAACCCTTCCTTAGAAAATTTGTGCTAGTATTCTTTGATGATATACTAATCTACAGTAGGTCTTGGAAGGATCATGCTCAACATATTGACAGGGTGCTCAAACTATTGCAGGAGAAACAATTGTATGCAAAAACATCCAAATGTTTCTTTGGAGTACAAGAGGTGGAATATTTGGGTCATATTGTATCTCACGAGGGTGTTAAGGTAGACCCTAAAAAAATTAAAGCCATTAATGATTTCTCGGGTTAACAGGGTATTATCGCAAGTTTGTTAAAAATTATGGGAGAATAGCAGCACCTCTAACAACATTATTGAAGAAAGATGCATTTTCATGGACTCCTGAAGAAACTAAGGCCTTTGAACATCTTAAAGAGGCAATGTGCCTAGCACCGGTCTTAGCTACGCCGGACTTCACAAAAACCTTTATTGTGGAATGTGATGCCTCAGGAAATGGAATTGGTGCAGTTTTAATGCAGGAAGGAAGACCCATTGCTTTTGAAAGTCGTCCAATCAAAGGAAAGTATTTACAAAAACCTATTTATGAGAAGGAAATGTTAGCAATACTGAATGCACTAAAGAAATGGAGAACTTACCTAATGGGAAGACACTTCAAGGTAAAAACTGATCATGATAGTCTTAAACACTTTTTGGAACAAACACTATCTTCAGAAGAGTAGCAAAAATGGGTCACAAAGATGTTGGGTTATGACTTTGAAATAATCTACAAAAAAGGGAAGCTAAATGTTGTTGCAGATGCACTCTCAAGAAAGAATGAAGAGGTGGAAGCATTGCTTTGTGCCATTTCTATTATCGAACCAAATTGGATAACCGAAGCAAGGGAAGAATGGAAGAAGGACGAAGAAGTGTGGACACTCATTCAAAAGTTGCAGCAAGATCCTAGTACATCTGATACATTTAGTTGGAAAAATGATTCCTTATGGTACAAATATTGCTTATATCTTTGTAAGAATTCCCAACTAAAACAAAAGATTCTTTTGGAATTGCACACTTCTCCTTTATGAGGACACTTGGGATTTTTTAAAACTTACCACAGGGTGAAGAAAGAATTTTTTTAGGATGGCGTTAAATCTGATATTCAAAATTTTGTGGCGGAATGTTTGGTTTTCCAGCAGAGTAAAGTTGAGACAATTAAGGCCCCGAGTCTTCTACAACCTTTATCCATTCCAAGCCAATGTTGGGAGGAGATTTCAATGGATTTTATCACAAGTTTACCTAAGTCCGAAGGAAAGAGTTTCATCATGGTGGTAGTTGATAGACTTACCAAGTATGCACACGTTTTTGCATTATCTCATCCATTTAAAGCTAGTACAGTTGCTACTACATTTATGGAAACAATTCAAAAGCTACATGGAAACCCATAGGTTATTGTGAGCGACAGAGATCCCATTTTTACTGGAAATTTTTGGACGGAGTTATTTTCTTGTTTGGGTACTCAATTAGCTCATAGCTCATCTTATCATCCTCAATCCGATTGTCAAACTGAGATAGTAAATAAATGTTTGGAAGGATATCTTCGTTGTTTTGTATCTAATAAACAAACACAATGGGTCAAGTGGTTATCTCTCACTGAATGGTGGTATAACACTTCCTTCCATACTGGAGAAAAAATGACCCCATTTATGGCACTTTATGGATATCATCCACCATCCATCACATCATCTTTAAGAGAAAATTTGAAGGTTCAAGCAGTGGAAGATCAGTGTGGTTCAAGTGAGCATGACTCAAGCGAGCGTGACTCAAGAAAGAGTGGTCCCACAAAGTCCACAAGGGCAAGATTTAGTAGTAACCCATGAACTTCACATTTTGCAGGTACCTGGAGGGGCGCTGAATTTTGAGAACACAGAGGATTGTGAGCGCACAAAGCATTGGAACACCCTTAGTTTGTATCTTGTTGCGTTTTCCATCCAGACGCTGCATGATTTTCACCAAGGGGTCACAGAAGAGTTGAAGGTGCATGAGTAGTGCACTTTAATGGTCATTAAGGAATTCAAGCAACATAGAAATAATATGTTCAATGACATGAATAAGGTGATCAAGTACCGTTATGAGGAAATACAACACAAGCAACAATTAGAAGAGTTTATCACCAAGATGTGTAGTGAGTTGCCCGACCTCAAGATCCAAGTCAAAGAATCCCCAGAGGAAAATATTGTGAAGCTCACCACATCAATTAGAGAGTCCAAGAATGAAATGGACAGGGTCAAGTTGGAGCTACAGATGCAGATTAATGAGCTACATATCATTTTTCATCCAACAACACCGCCAGAGGTGTGTGAGTAGCGAGAAAAAAATATGTAGGTTGCACTAAAAGGTATCTCTACCATATTCAAGGATTGTGGCAAGTTATTCAAAGACATTATGGAAATTTGGACCTCATTGTAGGAGGATCCACATGTTCAGAAAATTGAAGAAGAGATGATGGAAAAACAGAAACAATTTTATGAGATCAAAGTCATGGTGAGGACCCTAGCACCTTCATAGAAAATCGGCTGCATACAGGAAGGAAAGACTCTGCAGAATCAGATCAAGGAGCTACAAAGAAAATAACATATAATCACAACATGAACCCAACCATGTAAAGATGAGGCCATTCAACTATCTTAAACCGTTGATGAAAATATTAAGGATATGTGTCAGAAGAAGAAGGAAGTACTGCAAAACATCAAAGGGCCAAGTACATAGAAGCTACTGGAAGAGGTACACCAGGAGCAAACGTAGTTTACAACTAGTCATTGAAGGACTCCTACACCAACATTGCAGCAAAGATTCAGGGCACACTAGCTTAGTGACTCGGGACGAGTCACATGTGAGTGTCAAGGGCATGTTGGGCAGGGCCCAACTTGGTCTAATTTTGAGTTAAAGACTCCACATTTTGAGGAAGTGGAGTGCACGATCCAACAAAAATAAGGCAATCATGTGGAGTTTAAAATTTTCTCACGTAGTTCTAGGAGTTTTAAGGGCTTTGGGGCTGGTCAAAGCCCCTCTTTTTGTAAAGGGATCAAGTTTCTTTTGAATATTTTGAGTTGCGCCCATGGTTTGCAGACCATGGTATTGTAAGAAAGAAAGCTATATAAATAACTGACTTAGTGATTCATAGATATGAATGAAATGATGATTTCATTAGTGCAAAGTGTGAATTAACTGTGTTTTAGTCTGTTTTGGGTCTTCGGAGAAGGCTCCACAGCTGTGTGCATGGAGGCCTTAGTCTACAGTTGTGTGTGCAGACCACCCGTAGCTGAGTGCGCAGACCACCCGCAACTAAGTGTGCGGTTTGAAGAAGGATTGCACTGGAAAGACGCATTATCAATAAGGAGAAGGAAGATTCTGAAGTATTTTTATGTAATTGCGCAATTTGTCTATAATTTCTCTTTGATGTTGTTTTATTTATGTGAAGCAATGTATGATTTTTTATGCATAGCGAAGTTTTTTATGATGTTTATATGTGTTGTATTGGGTTTATTAATGCATAAAACTGATAAAGGCACAATGCGCGATAGTAGTAATTGATGAATAGGGCATTAATTGTAAATGTATATAATTGCATCTGTTCAATTCAGGAAATCATAAAAAATAAGTGTAGTATCAAATCCATGTCCTAATATTCCTCTAGATGTATAAACCTAGTTCTACCATCTCCCAATATTGCCTCGAGTGAGACTTCGGTCTGCGCAGCAGATCGTTGCCGAAAGGGTTGGTAATAGAGGGTTTTGTTTGTAGCACATCTACTCTAAACCTAGGTCTAGACCCCCTCAAGCCAACAAATGGTATTTTTTGAGACTGAGATTTGATTAAGGGATATGTGGATGTGGCATCCAACAAGAAAAGAGATCCAAGATTGGGTAGATCTGAAAGAACGAGAGTTCGCAGTTCAAGACAACATAAATCCGGAATTATAGACTGAAGCTTGGTTGTAGAGATATCTTTTTACAGAGATAACTGAGTTAGGAAGACTTAGTTATCTTAGGAAATTCGAGTTGAGGTTCAGAGAGGAGGCATGTAGAGTTCTCCCATGATTTTATGGGGTCCAGTTACAGTTGTTTGTGTGTTGTAATTAGTTAACTCAATTAATTGAGTTAAAATCATTTTAACTAGTTCTAACTAAGAGATAAGATAGTGATAGGTCTAGTGAATTAAATATGATTTAATTCACAAGTAGTGGTCAATTAGTTCTCTATAAATATTTGTTGCGCGCCAGTTCTAAGGAAGGCCCAATTAAAAATAGATGATACAGAAACAATAAACCCCTAATTTTTTGTAAAGTAGAGAAACATTCCTACTGCAGGAGGTGCACGTAAGAAGCACAAGTCTGATAGATCAGTAGGAATGGAGCCAATGGTCCTTACTGAAGGGTAAATTGAGGAGATTGATGACACGGTGTTGCATGTCACTAACACATTATGGATTAACATTGAATATCAATACAAGGTTGTATTCACGGAAGTCCAATAGGGAATCAAGGAATTGCAAGTACAAGCGAGCATGGTTTAGGCGAGAGTGACTCAAGCGAGCGTGGCACAAGCGTGCATGACCTAAGCAAGCATGGTCCCACAAAGGCGACAAGGGAAAGATTTAGTAGTAACTCCTGAGCTTTGCATTTTGCAGGTACCTGGAGGGGCATTGCATTTTTATAACACATGGGATCGTGAGTGCTCAAAGCATTGAAACACCCTTATTTTGAATCTTATTGCATTTTCCATCCAAACGCTGCATGATTTTCATCAAGGGGTCATAGAAGAGTTGAAGGTGCACGAGTAGTGCACTTTAATGGTCATTAAGGAAGTCAAGCAAGAAAACAAGAATATTTTCAATGACATGAATAAGGTGATCAAGTACCATTATGAGGCAACACATCACATACATCAATTAGAAGATTTATCACCAAGATGTGCAGCGAGCTGCTCGACCTCAAGATCCAAGTCGAAGCAGCCCCAAAGGAAAAGATTGTGAAGAGCACCATAGAAATCAAAGAGTCCAAGAATGAAATAGACAGGGTCTATTTCAAGCCACAGATGCATATTAATGAACTACATATCAGGTTTCATCCAACAACACCACCAGAGGTGCATGAGCAGCGAGAAACAGATATGCGAGTTGTGCTAGAAGGTATCTTGACCATAGTTAAGGACTTTGGCAAGCTATTCGAAAACAATATGGAAATTTGGACCTCGTTGTAGGAGGATCCACATGTTCAACAAATTGAAGAAAAGGTTAATGGAAAAAAATAAACAATTTTATGAGATCAAAGTCACAGCGAGGACCCTAGCATCTGTATAGTGACTTGCCCACATACAAGAAGGAAAGACTTTGCAAAATCAGATCAAGGAGCTACGAAGAAAAAAACATATAATCACAACGCGAACACAGCCATGGAAAGATGAGGCCATTCAATTATCTCAGACGGTTGATGAAAAGCTTAAGGAGATGCGTCGGAAGCAGAAGGAAGTACTACAAAGCATCACAGGGCCATGTATAGAGAAGCTACTGGAATAGCTGCGCTAAGAGCAGACGCAATTTACAACAATAATTTAGTAATTGAAGGACTCCTACACCAACATTGCAGCAAATATTTAGGGTGCACTAGTTGAGTGACTCGAGACAAGTCACATGTGAGTGTCAGGGGCTTGTTGGGCAGGGCCCAACTTGGTCTAATTTTGAGTTAAAGACTCCACATTTTGAGGAAGTGCAGTGTGTGATCCAGCGGAAATAAGGCAATCGCATGGATTTTAAAAGCTTTGCACTTAGTTCTAGGAGTTTTAAGGGCTTTGGGGCGGGTCAAAGCCCCTATTTTTGTAAAGGGATCGGGTTGTTTTGAATATTTTGAGTTGCGCCCATGGTTTGCAGACCATGGTATTGTAAGAAAGAAAGATATATAAAGAAATGACTTAGTGAGTCATAGATATGAATGAAATGATGATTGTATGAGCTCAAAGTGTGAATTATTTGTGTTTTATTCTGTTTTAAGTTTTCAGAGAAGGCTTTGTAGCTATGTGCCTGGAGGCTTTGGTCTGCAGCTGTGTGCACAGACCACCCATAGTTGAGTGTGTAGACCACCCGCAACTAAGTGTGTGATTCAAATAAGGATTGTACTGGAAACATTATCAATAAAGAGAAGGAAGATTTTGAAGTATTTTTGTGTAATTCTGCAATTTGTCTATGATTTATCTTTAATTTTGTTTTATGTATTGCAAATAAATGTATGATTTTTTATGCATAGCAAAGTCTTTTATGATGTTTATGTGTGTTTTATTGGGTTGATTAATGCATAAAACTGATAAAGGCACATTGTGTGATAGTAGTAATTTATGAATAGGGAATAAATTGCAAACGTAGATAATTACATTTGCGTAGTTCAGGAAAGCATAAAGAAGAAGTGTAGCATCAAATCCATGTCCTAATATCCCTATGGATGTAGAAACTTGGTTCTAGCATCCCCCAATATTGTCTCGAGTGAGACTTTGGTCTGCGCAACAAATCGTGGCCGAAAGAATCGGTAATAGAGGGTTTTGTTGGTAGCGCAGCTACTTCGAACCTAGGTCTAGACCCCCCTCAAGCCAACAAATGGTTATGTTGTCGGGACCAAGATATGATTAAGGGATATGTTGACATGGCATCCAACAAGAAAAGAGATCCAAGATTGGGTAGATATGAAAGAATGAGAGTTCGCAGTTCAAGATAACATAAATCCGCGACTGTTGACTTAAGCTTGGTTGCAGCGATATCTTTTTACAGAGCTAACTTAATCAGGAAGACTTAGTTAGTTTAGGAAATTCGAGTTGAGGGTTAGTCTTTAGAGAGGAGGCATGTAGGGTTATTTTAGGGGGTCCAATTACAGTTGTTTGTGAGTTGTAATTAGTTAACTCAATTAACTGAGTTAAAATCAGTTTAACTAGTTCTAACTGAGAAATGAGCTAGTGATAGGTCCAGTGAATTAAATCTGATTTAATTCACAAGTAGTGGCCAATCAGTTAACTGATAATTCGCTATAAATATTTGTTGCATGTTAGCTCTAAGGAAGGCCCAGTTAATATTTAGGTTAAAGGGAAGATAAGGCTATCAATTTTATAATTACAAAATTGTACAGGTCATGCATGAGGTCATCAGGATACCTTGAAGGAATTGTGCAATCAATTCTTGGGAATTTCCTTATTAATAGGGACATAATTCCTACAATATTTTGTAAGCAAGGCTAGTCAGATAAAGGTTGAGAATTGCTTAAGTATTTTACTGATTTTGCCTAGATCAGAGTGAGACAGTCAGCAGAGTGCAGAGGTTTCTCAGTGAGGGAAATAACATTGTATTGTTTCATGGTCTTGACTTTATGAAATATATAGATAGCAGGGTTTTGAGTAGTTTCTTTCCCTAGATACATTTTGTGTTATGTGATTGATAATTTCTTTCTCTTACTTATTATGTGATTGCGCGATCGAATTTGGTTTCTGCAAATTGCTTTGTTTTAGTACATTACAATATCAGATTGAATCCCTTTAGATAATTTCTACACAATGAACTTGAATAAGTAAAATGATGGTGAAAGAATGATTTTCCACTTAATCATATAAGGACTACCATGAATGATTCTCTTGAGTTAAATTTAAGAAATTACAAATATAAAGACAAGTTCAATGCTCTCACAAGCTTAATTCTCATAAGTATCTTTATATATATATATATATACACAATAACCTACCAACCTAGACACTAAGTATAAGAGAGTGTACTGGCTCTAAACTTCTACCAAAAAATAATGTTACAATAATTAGTTAGGAAACTATTTTAACCTCTACACGCTAAAACAAAACATCTCTTCAGAATATTAAATAAAAACCTAAGCCTTATTGTATACATGCCAAGTCGAAAAATATCATTAAACTTTTAATGTAAGTTGATTCTAGATTAACTCATCATTATGATCCTTCATAAAAGTAGTCAAAACAGCTAAACATATAATTCAATATGCTAAAAAAAATCCTATCTATAAACAATAAAAACTAATTAATTCTAACTCTTAACTAATTAATTCTAACTCTTTCTTCATTATGTTACTAAAAAAAATCATGCATAAATCAACAACAAATAAATATAAATATTGTGTGAATAAACATTTTCATAATCTCAAATGTTCAATATATACATGGAGGAAGTAGGTGCACATAAAAGCATGAGGTGACAACATCCTCTCAAAACATACATTATATGGTGACAATGTCTTTCGTATCATGAGGGATTTGGGTTAACTATGGCATACATTCTTTCTCTCCTTTTTAGCGACATTTATCAATATTATTTTTTAATATTCATTTTATATCCTATCATTTTGATAAACAATTACATAATACCTATTATCACTCCATTTTTAACTTACTAAGTTAAACCAATATTTCATATATGTTAAATCTATCTCAAATTTATTAAAAAACTAATGTATCAAGATCTTTAATGTATGAATCTTAATAATATTTTAGAGTTTAAAAAATAAAAGTTTTTTTTTTTCTTCTAAAAATCTAAATACATCACCTTGAGAATAAAATTAATATATATTAATCCAAATGTTATTCTTCATGTATATACACAATTTTATTAATAATAAATAATTAATAAAATAATAATATTTTTTTTTTTTTTTTTCTCACTAGTATAAATGATTCAACATGATAATCCATATAAAATATATTAAAACTAAGACCATAAAGAAGAATTGCTAACGTAATAGGTTTGTTTTGTTCTAAATAATTTTGTAATATCTATATGATGACTTGATCCTTATAACTAGCAAATTAAGAATAAAATTCACATTGTGTTATGTAAGTTTCGAAGACAGTCAAATTTATAAATATATTTTTTCCTTGATAAAGTTTAGGTTTGAATTTTTAGATTGATATTTGGAAATGTTAAAATTTATATTATGTTTAGGTATGAATTTTTAGATAATATTTGGAAATAATCAAATTTATATTGTGTGGTGAATTTTTTGCGGTGAATATTTGGGTCTGCATTGAAAATTTTGTTGTCAATTTTCTTAATTATTTCTTTTTGTAAATATGGTAGGACCTAGCTATTTTCAATTTATATATGCAAGACAGGTTACAAAAATATAAAATCAAGTTTGTGGCCTCAACCTGCCTGTAGGAAATCAGGTCTGTTGGCCACCGCAGTGCATGAAAAGCAAACCAAAACTGAAATTGTTTCATCCTTCTAAAATCCGCATGAGCTATCTGTCCTCTAACAGAATGTCCACATACTGATACTTATAAAATAGTAGAAATTCATTAAAAATTGCTAATTGCATTAAAAAGCATGATAAAAAGTAAACTAATATCCATCAAATGAGTAAATTGGAGCGAGGTCTTTCACTGTGGACCCAGGCATATCAACTTGTTGTAACACCTACAATTGCTTCTCCATACGGCCAACCCGATCATCCAATCTGCTAATGCGATCTATTGCCTGATACTGAGTGATCTTAATATGCTGTAATTGATCCTGCATGTTCTGAAGCAGTTCCAGGAGGCGTGGTTCAAGTTTAGTAGCATCAGTCCTTGTTTGGCCAGGATGGAAACTTTGAATAGCCTTAGCTATAAGGCATTTGACAAGCCAATATGTGTGTACAGTCTGTTGAAATAAGGTGAGACACGCTCGAGTATTGCCTGGGTCCATTATGAAGTCGAGGATTTCGGCTTCTGTTTCAATGTCTTTAGGGTTAGTCTGGATATCACGTTCCCAGCCACGGATTTCTTGGCGAATAGTAGATGAATTCCCAGTGACATAGTTTGCAGGGAGGATCTCAAGGGTCTCATGAAGAGGTTTTCGACCCTGGTTCTTAGGAGCAGGCTCCGGCGTTGCCTTCACTTTACCTTTCACAAACTGAGCACGACACTTCCCCATGGTAGAAGGAAGTCTGTGCAACAACCCAGACATACAGGAGAAAACAACAAGGAGATGAGTAACAGCATTGACATAACCAGTGACCACCCCATGAATAGAGACAGTGTGTCTGCCCAGTGCATCAAAGTGAACTAACCAGGGAACCCAATTAATAAAACAATATACAAAGGCGGCCTGTTTTTTCAAGGCACATGTGAGAGGAACAGAGGACGTTTTAGACACTACTACATCCCAGCGGTGGACAGTTGCCGAAGAATCTCTACAGAGTATTCCAGGAAGATGAGCAATAACAAAACAAAACTAGACCCATGGCCGAAACGGTACCAGCTAGCAAGACTAAGATCCCAATAGCTTACTTTGCACTGGGCAAGAAGCAATAGAACTAACCCAAAGCATAGACTTCCTGATATTCCCCGGTGAACAGGAAAACAATACCACCTACAGACCCTACCCCGGCACCTGCCTTTATTAACAACAACAGAGACTATACCCCCATGGCGAAAACCCCATAACCAACCTTCAGAATTCAAGCCTATCGACTTCAAGGTCTAGGAACGAACATAAGCACTTCTAAAAAATAAACAAGGATCTCGAAAACATGGTTCTACAGGATTCAGTAGCAGAGGAACCGGGTTGCAAGCCATCGAAAACAGCCAGATAACCTTGATATGAAACTGAACAATTCTATCGTTACAGACATCAACAGTAACAATTCTCAGACAAGCAAATACATACCCCAACGTAATCGTCTGCCTGTTTGATAGCGCTTCCAACCGTCTTCGGTGTTGCCTCCGCGTCTGCAGTGGAAAATATTTTTGCATGGCAAAATGCCACAGACATGCTACTTTGATGACCCTCCCAAGCCTTTCTGACATCCCAAGTTGGCATGCATACGAAACCATAACTCCCCATTCCATCAGCTGGCGTCTACATGAAACGATGTCCTGCTCCATACTATGGCATAATGACCGGGTGGGAGCACTTCCGCCATCTGTCATTACCATCAATTTTCTTGATTAATACTTGGGTTTGTGGTGAATTTTCTCCATTAATATTTGGGTCTGTGGTGAAAATTCTGTGGTGAATTCTGAGGTGAAAATTTTCTCGATTAATACTTGGGTCTGCGGTGAATTTTCTTGATTAATACTTGGGTTTGTGGTAAATTTTCTCGATTAATACTTGGGTCTGCGGTAAAAATTCTGCGGTAAATTTTCTGGATTAATACTTGGGTCTTCAGTGATTTTTTGTCCAATTTGTTGATATTCAGGCGCACACATTCCTTATATTTTTCTAATACATATATGCTCATATATTCTCAAGTATGAATAATTCACCACAACTACCAAAGATTACCAAATGTAGACCTAACACAATTACTCTACAAAGCCTTTATGAGTATATAGAGTCTTTAGAGAAACGTAGAGAAGAAAGAGAAGTCAAGCTACAAACCTAGTTAGAAGCCATGCTGGAAAAAAAATTCACATCTCTTGAAGACAAGATCCAAAAACAAATAGAAAATAAAATAGAAATATTGGAGAATAAAATGGAGGCAATGGAGACTAGGTTGCAGGTCATAGAAAAACAAAACCAAGATACAACCAAACATCCTAGCAAGGAGATGCTCATAATATAGAGAGTCTTAAAATGAAAGACATGATTAAAGAACTAGAAGAAAAAGTTAACAACAGTCTCACCCTAAATAGTGGGGCAGGTAAATTAGATATCATGCCAATTAAAGATGAAATGAAAAAATTGATCGAATTAGACCATGAGCGTAACAAAAGGGCCTTGAACCTTATAATATTCGGTTTGAAAGAGGAGGTAGACGAGGATACTTTAGCCATAGCCTAGACAGAATTACATAATAGATTACAAATTGAAACCATGTGTCTCACAGAAGCAACAAGGTTAGGGAAATTAATTGAGAATAAAGGAAGACTGATTCAAATAAAGGTGAGCTCTACTGACCATAAGTATGACATAATTAGCAAAACCTCAAGTCTAAAAGGAACGAGAATATTATAAATGAAGATCTCATTCCAGAAGATCAACCAGAATTAAGAAAGGAGGTTCAAAAGGTAAAATAAGCTAGGAAGGAAGGAAAATGGGCAATAATCAGAAATAGAAACCAAAAAGATAGTAATAAATAGCAATTCAACATGCTCCAAATTCTTTCTTGGAACTGTTGGGGCTTTCCATGGAACAAAGGCCCCAAGCTAAGTTGGATCTCAAATGATGTTGATACTATATTGCTTGTTGAAACTTGGGAGCACGAAGAATCTAAGGTCCCTAACATAGATGGCTTTGCACTATGGTCTACTTGGAACAAGCGATCCTCCCGTAGAGGCATTGGGGGCATAGCTTGCTACATTAAGAAGAACATCTCCCCCCATGCTAGGATTTATAAAAACGACCCTTACAACCAATATATTTGGATTGAGATTACTGACATTAATGATAAAAGGACCTACATAGCAATCTGTTATTTCCCCCCCATTAATTCTAACTTCTATAAGAAAAAGAATCTAGATAAAAATAGTCCTTACAATGGTTTAGAGAATGATATTTCTAGCCTAATGAATGAAGGTAATATCCTTTTAATGGGTGACTTTAATGCTCGAACTTCAAGAAACCAAGCTATTCTTCTAAGCAACCATTCCAACCCCAATCCTCTTTAGTTAGACGAAGACCTTACTCTAGCCAACCGGTACAAAAGGAGCTCTGAAGACCTCAGGGATAATTTGTTTGGGTCGGAGCTATTCAAGATTTGTAGTGCTCAGGATCTCATAATTTGCAACAGTCTAAAGAAGTGGCCGAATTCTATCAAGATGACCTGCATTCATGGGCTTGGCAGTAGCATGGTAGACTATGTTATTTCTAATCTCCCTTTATACAACGAAATAATAAATTTTGACATCTTAGATGACCACGAGCCTAACTCTGATCATAGGCCTTTACTCATAACTCTCAATTTTTTCATGCATAGAGATCCCATTGAAGATAATCCTTATAGTCAAAAGAACTTAATCTTTGATAGAAATAAAAACGATCTCTTTCTAAATGAATTAAAAACTAATTTGCTTCCTTTATCTAGTATAGACAACATATATGACCTCTATCATAATTTTACCACAACCCTCTCATATTCTATTAACAAGTTCTTAATTGATGTCTCAAGTAATAAAAGAAATAGCAAAACCAATCCATGGTATGACAAAGACTGTAAAAGTGCGAGGAGAGAAATTAAGGAAGTTGTTGATGAATCTCTCAAAATTGGCAAGGTAAAAATCTACAAAGCCCTAACTAAAAGGAAAAAAAGGGAATATATTAGTAAAAGACAAGATAATCTCTTATGCCTCTCTAAGGTGGCTCCTAAGAAATTATGGAGGCAGATTCTAACTAGGAAAACTAAAGATAATAATAAAATTTCTTTACACGACTGGAAATCCTATCTTAAAAAGCTTTATGAATCTCCAAATGCCAGGGATAACTTTGAAACCCTGCTCACAATGAAAGAATTTTTCTCATTATAAGACATTGATTTTGGGGTTAAACGCCTAACAAATGGGAAAGCTAAAGACATTGAAGGTTACCAGGCGGAAATCTTAAAAATTGGAGGTCCTGTCCTCATCCCCCACATCCACAAGATTTTTAACCAAGCGGTCAAGCAAGGGTTCCCTAAACCTTAAAAGTGGGGATACAAATAACCCCTCTAATTATTGGACAATTATGATCAGCCCTCTCTTAGCCAAATTATATGGTATTATTTTGGAAAATAAGTTGAGCATTTGGCTTGAAAGTGAAGGTAAGCGAGCTAAAGGCCAAGCAGGTTTTAGAAGGCAGCACTCAACAATGGACCACCTCGCTACGCTTAGGATCATTGTGGAGGAATACCACAATGATAAATCCAATCTCTTCTGTTGTTTTGTGGACTTTAGAAAGACTTTCGATACGGTTCCTAAAAATAGCCTATGGAATATATTAGAAGAGCTA
Source organism: Pinus albicaulis (assembly GCA_034641835.2). Taxonomy (NCBI): domain Eukaryota; kingdom Viridiplantae; phylum Streptophyta; class Pinopsida; order Pinales; family Pinaceae; genus Pinus; species Pinus albicaulis. Next base: position 1,120,689,561 of record CM076575.1, on the reverse strand, counting down.
AATGTTCCTTTCGAGCTAAGAACGGCCGCTATAAGGTTATACGAGAATGTAATTGCCCAGTTAAAGAGAAATGAGGGGTGGTCGAAAGATATTAAGAGTAATATCAGAGTTAAACAAGGTTGCCCCCTCTCCCCTACCCTATTTGGCATTTACATCGACAAGCTAGAAGGTTGTTTAGAGGAAGCAGGATGTGCTGGCACAATCTTAGCTGGGATAGTCATCATCCTTCTTCTCTATGCTGACGATATTGTTCTTCTCGCAAGGTGCCCATCTGATCTTGATAAACAACTGAGACTTCTGAAGGATTTCTGCTCTACAATGGGTATGTCTATTAACACTGACAAAACAAAAGTTATGATTATCAAATCCAAGAAAGACACTTACGTTAAGTGTATGAAAATAGTAACTAATTATTAGGTAGATGATAGAGATTTAATCTACATAAAATAGGCTAGAATATTTATAAGTTAAGGGTTAAGATTTATATTCAAATTAATTATATTTTTTTAATTGATTTATCTGAAATTAATTAATTATAGAAATTGTCATGTGTTATCTTAACATATAATGTTAACAAGCCATAGTGTTATAACAACAACTAATCTTTATAATAAAGTGGAGTGAATCTACATCATTAAAACTCTTTAACTCATATATTGATTCATTTTATAATAATAATAATAATAATAATTTAAAATTAAATTAAAATTTAATTGATTTCTATGATTTTTTAACTAAGATATATATGAATATTTATTATAATTAATACATATTAATCATTTAATTTATATGATTATGTTAATTTATATTAGATTTTAAATTAAATTAATAATTAAATAATCTTTTTCCATGCATTATTTTTTCTAATTAATTTTGACCAAAATAAAATAAAAAATTCTAAACACTTAAATTTAAATTATTTAATTTATAAATTAGACGATGCCAAAACCTATTTATAAAAATAAAATAAAAATTTACCACAATCCATTTTCCTTTGCCACTACGGAAAAAAACCATCAAATTTCTATGAATATCTCCAATTTTTCCGTTCTGATTGCTCATCTCTACATTCATCTTCAACTTCGGCGCCCCAGTCAGAAGATACAAATCTATGAGTTTGGGAGCGGCTGTGGCTTCGATCCATGGCAGCGCTGGTTTTGACTGCCAGGCAGGCAGCTACCCATCATAACCATCATATGAGACAGGCAGCATAAAATAGAGGTGCTCCACCTGCAATTCCTGCTCTGCAGAAAGGGGAGAAACATACTCATCGTAACGCATGGAAACGACATGGCAGACGAAAAATCCGGGGCTTTCTCTTAATATCTCTGCTACCTTTACGGGCTCCGGGAAATCTCTGATCACCACAACGCCCTCTTCTTGAAACAGCACTAACTTGGCAGTTGGAGGATGAAACGATCTATGAGACAGGCAGCTACCCATCATACGAAATCCCTTTTGCAGGTGACATGCAAAGGGGGGGAAGGGTCGGAGACTGCTCTTTCTCGGAGAATTAAAAAAGAAGAGCAGGTAACCGACGGTGTATTACAGACGGAAGGAGTGACAGGGCGGCCCACCAGAGATGCTTCCATGGCTTACGCTAGAAATGCCGTTGTGTACGGACACAATAGTCAACGCTCTACACTGTATGCGACGGCTTTACTTTGGCAACGTAATGTATGGAGAGAGACTTATCTTTATTTGTTTTTTAATAGAGAAACTTCATCTTTATTTGTTTTTTAATAAAAATATGTCAAGTGGATATAATGGTTAATATTATGTGGTTTTTCTTAAATGTTTAGAGGTTTAAAATTCAAATAGGGAAGAATAGGTATATAAGGGGTGTCAAAATCAAGGTTCAACTTTTTTACTGGGAAATGTTATTTTTTGAGGTCGGAGATAAATTTATTAAATGTTTTTAACTATGTTATATTCATTTTAACTCTGGATCTTTTAAGTGTTTAGAGGGATCAAATGTCTTTTCATTCTAAAAGTTATTTGTATTTTAAGAGATTTGATCTCTCTCTACACTTGTAATTCGGGAGTTAAGATGAATTTAACATTTTTAACTAGGCTATATTCATCTTAATCTGGATCTACTAAGTGTGTAGAGAGATCAAATATCTTTTCATTCATATTCATCTTAACTCTGGATCTACTAAGTGTGTAGAGAGATCAAATATCTTTTCATTCTAAAAGAGATTTGCACTTCAAGAGATTTGATCTTTCTTTACACTTGTAGATAAAAAATTAAGATGAATTTAAGTTAGTTTTTTTTTAAGAAAAAATTATAGAAATGTATTAAAATTTCCTAGTTTGAAAATCAAAACATTGTACATCATCATCCATAACTTTTACTAGAGCATTCAAAAATATCCAAAAGGTGCAACATGAATTGATTCGATTTACACCTTATCCATATTCAACTATTCTAAGCAGCTTTCATTATACAACTTCCAACGGACTCTTAATATTACTATATACATGGAAACTAAAAGTTGCAAGCTAGCCTACAATGTTTTCCTCCGGAGCAGTCATTACATCAAATCTTAAATGTGTAGAATTAACGTTGTGCTTCCGAACCTGTGTCCCCTTCATCCTTAGTCGAATCCTGTGAGCCTGAAGTCGTCTCCCTATTCACCTCAAAATCTTCATATTTGCCACCATTGGCCACAATTCTCGTTTGTACTACTGCTAGAAGTGAATTATTATCCATTCTAATGCTTATCATTTCAACGGCCACTTGCAACCACTCTAATTTCATCCCCGGCAGATTAAGATTCTGAGATAGGAGCCCAAATTGGGCATGAGACTCTAACAACTGCATTTCCCCAAGCTTGGAGGTCAGGGAAATGAGAAACTCCACAAACACTGCCATCTGAGCTCCATGAGGATTATTTTCCTCTGCATTTGCACTGGGCTGACTATCCATTGGGAAATCTACACTCAAAATTGCTCTTTTACTTGGTGATATGAGAGTTTGGCTTTCTATTTGACACTTCATTATCCCACTGACAATTATATGCAGTCATATTGTATCCTTTATCCTCCTTCCAATTTGCCAATTACTTCATTCCGACATTTTCATGTGTGATCTCTGCGGTGGGGATTTTCTCCTTCCATAAGTATATACAAAAACCATTCCAAATTTGACATCACAATTTATCAATGATGATGGGGGCTATTGTTTTATACAATTTCCAAATCTTCGAACCTTGGTCTGTTCTGGCCATGAATCAATCTCAGGTCAAAGGAGCCTTAAATTATGAAATTATTTGCGAATAAAGGCAACCTTCCACCATTCCTTAGAGTTTAATAGAAGGCGCCATACAATTTTTGTCCCCAATGCAAGGTTTATGAGCTATGGATCCTTAATTTCTAGATCTCCAACTGATTTGGGAAGGTGAATTTTTTTCCAGTTCACAAGATGGTATCGATTTTCATTATTCTTCCTCCCTTGCCAAAGAAACTTCCGCGATAAACCACTTATTTGGTGAATTATCCCAAGTTGGTTCCAACAGATCTGTGCCCATATATACTTGAAGAGAGGATAGAACTGATTTGATTAATACTCCATTTCCTGTCCTATTTAACCACTGAGCACGGTCTCCATGATTCAATTCTTTTCCTTATCTTCTGCAACACTTCATCCGAGTCTTTGGCATTGGATGAACACAAGGAAATTGGAATTCTCAAATATTTGAAGGATCTCCAATCTGGAATAGCAGGAAATTCTAGTATTCGAGAGATCTCATGTAGTATTGAATCGAGAAAATTCCATCCATACACTTGACACTTTCTGTTGTTGACCATCCCTCAAGAAATATCCATGTATAGATTCAAACTCTTCTTGAAACAAGTCCACCAAAAATTAGTGTTACAATAATTAGTTGGGAAACTATTTTAGCTTACATGCTTGAACAAAACATCTTTTAGGAGTGTTGAACAAAAAAAAATAAGCCTGGTTTATACATTTTGTGAGTGTTGAACAAAAACCTAAGCCTTGTATACATGCCAAATGTCATTAAACTTTTAATGTAAAATGATTCTATATTAACTCATCGTTGTTATCTTTTCATTAACAATATTCAAAACAACTAAACATAAAATTCAATTTACCCAAAAAATCTCATCAATTAGTTGAGTACTCATACATGTGATTTAACACAATTATTTGTTATTTAGTAATAAAAAAACAACACTGATTAATTGTAACCCTTCCTTCATAATGCTACTAAAAAACTCATGCATAGGGCTATAATAAATAAATATAAATAATATAGAGAATAAACATTTTCATAATCTCAAGTTTTCAATATATAGATGGAGGAAGTAGGTGAATGAGGTGAGAACTTCCTCTCAACCCTTTATAGTCTCAATGCCTTTCATTTGGGTTAACTACATGTCTATTTTTTTTCACTTATCAAAGTTATTTTTTAATATTTATTTTATATTAAATTATTTTGATAAACAATTACATAATATTTATTATCATTTCTATTTTTAACTTAAAATTAAAATTACATTCATTTTACATATATACAATTACAATTAAAATTAAAATTACAATCATTTTACATTAATACAATTAAAATTTTATAAATATTTTACATATAATTACAATTAAAATTTTACATATATACAGTTAGAATTAGAATTACAATTTTATAATTTCACTTATAATTACAATTACAATTACAATTTTACAATTACATTTAAAATATATTAAAATTAATAAATTTTATTTATTATCAAATATATTCTTAACTAAAAACCACAATTACAATTTTACAATTACAATTATTTTATTTATTATCAAACATATTCTTAATTAAAAAACCAAAATTATCAAAATATCAAAATCTTTAACGTATGAATTTCAATAATATTTTAGAATTTAAGAAATAAAAATTAACATTAAAAATAATTTTTTTTCTAAATACTTAATTATTTTCAAAATAAAATTAATATATATTAATTTAAACTTTGTTTTCAACATATAAATACAAATTTAATAATAATAAATAATTAATAAAATAATAATAAAATATTTTAATAATTCAATTTAAAATATATTAAAATTAAGCCCATAAAACAGAATTGCAAAGGTAATAGGTTTGTTTTGTTTTAAATAATTTTGTAATATCAATAAAATGACTTGATCCTTATAACTAGCAAATTAAGAATATAATTTCTATTGTGTTATGTAAGATTCGAAGACAATCAAATTTATAATAAATAGATTTTGCCTTTATATGTATGAATTTTTAGATGAATATTTGGAAATATTTAAATTAATATTATGTTTAGTATGAATTTTTGAATGATATTTCGAAATATTAAAATTTATATGGTGTTTCTACAAAATTGAGAGATTTAAATTTATAACATCTAATAATTGTTTAATTTAATTTTTTATATATTAACAAAAAAAACTAGATATAATTTTTAGATAATAATTAGAAATGTTAAAATTCTAATAATTGGTTAATTTAATTTTTTATATATTAACTAAAAAAGCTAGATATAATTTTTAGATAATAATTAGAAATGTTAAAATTTTATATGGTGTTCAGATAAGATTCAAAGAGTTACCATTATAATATAGGGATTTTTTTTTAAATGTAAAAAGGTTTAGTTTAAATTTTTATATTGAATTTTTTTAAACTAAAAAAAATTAGTTTAAATTTTTATATAATATTTGGAAATTTTATTGTGTCAAATATCAAATGTTGGATTCGATCTTGTGATCCACTAAGAATAGCCATAGTCTAATTAGATTGTTTTTTTTGTCTTGAAAATTATTGAAATTCTAGTCAGATTTAAAAAAAAATTGGCAGGGAATATAGCAACAATTTAGGGACAAATATTTATTATAGTTTAAATTATGATGATGATGATGATGGTGGTTAACATCCACTGAGACCAATCTTACCAATCTTTGGTCTATAGGACTTAAAGAAAAGAGTTATTTAGTTTGATTTAAGATTTTATTCCTATGCTCGAAAATTTTGAAGAGAAGACTCTCGAGCTCACTATAATTTCGACATCTTAAAAGGCTAGGAAGGTCAGTATTGCAACAAAGATTATGAAATTGAGCTCTAATGTGGTTGGATGCCGGGCACTCTAAGAGGAAGTGATTTTCATCCTCAATGTTCATATTCTCACAGAGATGGCAGATCCTTTCCGTCCATGGTGTTTTAGGAACTTCCCAACCACCTGTTTCACTATGGAGCTCATGAGAGTTCGTTCTAATCTTGGCTATATTAATTTTCTTCTTTGAGCTAGTTAAAACATAGAGATACTTTTGATCTTTTAGGGTGGGGTTGATGACCTCCTTATAATATCTTAATTTTCTTTTAGCTACTAGATCTTTCTCACACCACATTTTTTCTTTGAACTTAGAAGTAACAATATTTTTAATGTTATTAATGTTTTGCAATGCAACATTCTCGTCGATCTCCCAATGGTTTAACCAGACCCTAGTGTCTGTATACCAACCTCTTTTAAGCCTTAGATGATTTTGGCTTAAATATTGATAAGGTTAAAATTATATTTTAAATAAATTAAAATTATTCAAAATTTTATTTGATATTTAAATAAATTAAAAAATTTGAAGTTATATTAAAGTTTTATAAGAATAAAAATGTAAATAAAAAAATATAAAATTTAATAGTTTTTAATTTAAAAGTAAAATGAAAAACTAATATGTTTAAATAAGTTAATTATGTTGATAGACATGTTTATTTTAGAATAGGCTAGAATTTTAATTTAATTATTATTCATAGGTCAAATGTTAATATTTATATTAAAGTTAATTAAGTTTTTTTAATTTATTTATTTCAAATTAATTAATTAAAGAAATTGTTATGAGATATTTTGAGCATGTAGTATTGATAAGTTATAGTGTTGTAACATAAACTAATTTCTGCAATAAAAAGTAGAAAAAATTTACATGATTATCCATAATTATTTATTAGCTAAATAAATTATCCCAAGAACTAGTTGCCAATATATCTATACAACTTTATATAAATATCTATAATATACTGCTACTGCTAGCACGTATCTATAATATAATGCTACTGCTAGCACCTTGATTGATTGAATTGTATAAACATGTACATAGATTGGGTTCTTGATTTAAAAAGCAAAAAAAAACAAAATGAAGAACTATTTACATTGCGATAGGTTTTCGAGCTTTTTTAACAGAAAAAGTGCCTTCAAAATAAGAACCCTTAAATCTTACTTGTCCGGTACATTTCGAAGCAATACGGGAGTGAAGTTGTTGTGTCAGAATGCCTCCTCGTCAATAGTTGTCAGCTTCCTTCTCATCGTTCCCGTGGCGGGGTCGCAGGGGCGGGGTCCATCATGCTCCCTTTTCCGTCCATGCCCATCTTCCCTCTCCAATTTTTCAACGTGTTCCTCATTTTTCCATTCTGATCGCTCATCTCTACATTCATCTCCAATTTCGGCGCTCCAAACAGAAGATACAAATCTATGAGTTTGAGAGTGGCCGCGGTTTCGATCCATGGCAGCGCTGGTTTTGACGGCCAGCGCAGCCATATCAGAGGCCGTCAGAGGACGACGCAGTCTGGTTAGAGGAAGCATAAAATAGAGGTGCTCCACCTGCAATTCCTGCTCTGCAGAAAGGGGAGAAACATACTCATCGTAGCGCATGGAATCGGCATGGCAGACGAAAAATCCAGGGCTCTCTCTTAATATTTCTACTACCTTCACGGGCTCCGGGAAATCTCTGATAACCACAACGCCCTCTTCTTGAAGCAGCACTAACTTGGCAGTTGGAGGTTGAAACGATCTATGAGACAGGCAGCTACCCATCATATGAAATCTCTTTTGCAGGTGACATGCAAAGGGAAATGCAAGAGGGCAGGGTCGGAGACTGCTCTTTCTTGGAGAATGAAAAAAGAAGAGTGGGTAACCAGATAGATAAAGAAACGGCGTATTACGGACGGAAGGAGTGACAGGACGGCCCACCAGAGATGCTTCCATGGCTTACGCCAGAAATGCCGTTGTGTACGGACAAAATAGTCAACGCTGTACACGGTATGCGACGGCTTCTACTTTGGCAACGTAATGTACGGAGAGCCTCTTTATGTGTGCGGAACAGAATCTTACGGGTATATAACATGATAGCCTAGTCTAACTAGGCTTTTAGGGTTTTTTTGAAGGTTTTTTTTTTGGTAAAAAAAAAAAATTCAAAAAATGAGGTAGTTGAAGTGTTTGAATTGCATTTTCAAAAACTCTTAGGGCACCAAATGAGGAAATTTGTAGAAATGAAGGTTACACTTATCAAATTTCAAGATTTAGGTTACTCTAGATTTCTGATGGTGTTGTATCCATTTCTATTATCAAAACCAGGGTTCAAGCACTCCTCTCAAATGTGGGTTTTTGGTCATCGAGGCTAAATTGACGCCCCAATAGATAATGTCTAACATTCTAAGATAGTTTGAAATTTTCCACTGATTTAAATTCTTTATAGTATGTGAGTTATTAAACGCTTTTAGCCAGCCTAGATTCATCTTAATTCTAGATCTACTAAGTGTCCAAGGGGATCAAATATCTTTTCATTCTAAAAGAGGTTCGCACCCCTCCCACTCCTGTTTGATCTCAAATAAAAAAACTTGAAGATTTTCTTTAAAAAAATTGCAAGCAAGTTTATGTCTTGTGGGAAATGGATCAAGTTACAAAAGCAAGTAAACTTAGTGTTTTTAAACTCAGTTTGCAAAAATAAAACAGAGAAAAATGAACCATGAAGAACAACACAAAACAACAATTTCGTAATGGATTTCACCCCTCCCGGGCTACGTCTCCGGGCCTAGATTCCAATGTTCGGCATCTATAATTATATGCTCAAATCTGAAATTACGTCAGTTTATAGTGCTCAATTTGAAAAAATAGTGCTGGCAATGGATTCAGAGTGCTCAAAACCCCTATATAGGCTCTTTTTTAGCTCAAAAATGTTGAAAAATGAGCAAGATATGACCCTTGGAATAAAGTTCTACTAACTATTATGCAAATCTACAATTCTAACTAATCATCCTACAAATTTTGCCTTTTCGTTGGTTGTCGAGCGACAAATTCGCCTAGGACCAACGATATTCCTACCGAAAATGGTGCAATTTATTGCCACATTAAATCCGCTAATAACCATTAAGCGTTGGTCAGTGTCACATTAGTGCCATGTGGCTGGGGCTAACCGCTCGTCCCTGCAGCTCCAACTCCTATTGTTTCGGGATAAGGTCACATACAGTTCATGGGACCGAGGGTCGGCATGGGCCATGTGCCACCCAGTCTACCCCTTCCGCCGCACACTGGGGTCGTATGGTATCGCCAGAACCGCGTATGGTCATGTGGGTGCCGACAAGACCAAGCATTGGGGTCAAGTGCCCCACCCCTCTCGCTAACACGCCAACAATTGCATTTTAAATAAAATCAGGCTCCCATATATGTCAAGAACTATTAGTGTGGTCTATTGATTAAGGTGTTGGTTCATTCATATGAGGTCTTGTGTTCAACTCTAGTGGGGTTGATGGTCTCCATAAAAAAATTTTGGCCTCTCTTGGAGTGTTGGGTGTCACCCTAGGATTGGGCCACGTGTCAGTCTATGATTGGCCTGTACCATGTACCCTCAACCAATAGAAATGCACCAACTATTCCTGTATGGTAATGCCACATAGCGACATAGAATTGGTTCGTACCACTCACTCTGCATGCTCATTGATATGCTGACGTCAATGTGCAGTCTACCCAGTCAACCTTGCTGCTTGAATTTTTAGTTGTTTGGCCAAAAATTCAAAACGTGGTAACTTGAGCATACGATGTCGGTTTGAGGCGATTCAAGTGGCGTTCGATTTAAGATGACGAGCACTACGATCTGGTGCTATTTTTGAGTTAATTTGAGCACTTTAAGAATTTTATCATTTTCTTGATCCTCTAGATCATTCCTCCCCACTAGAAGCTTTTGGACCACCAAAAGGTTGTTTTTAGTCAGCAAGTAGGTGAGGGTACAACTCCCTCATCCTTCCAATCTCAATCCACCTAGCCTTACTTAGATTAGTTCCCTTGAGCCCCACAAGAAGGTTCTCCACATTGCCTCTACATGAAGTCCTTATCCTCCTGTCAAGAGTAATATCTTGTTGCAATTCTTCTTAGTATTCAGGAGAGAAATATTCTATTGTTGGAATCTGAACATTCTTTCCTTGATCTTCAATCATAGGAGGCTCATATAATCTCTTTTTTTCAACATTTACAACAACATAAATTTGCATGTATGGTGGTAAATCTACTCTGAAGGTGTTATTACCAATCTTTTCCAAGATTTTAAAAAGATCATATCTTATTGGTTTGAGATTTTTACCTTCACCTTGGAGCCTTTCTTTTTTGATATGAAGCCAAAATTGATCTCCCACCTGGAAGTTGTGGTCAACACAATGTTGATCATGTCTCACCTTGTACTTGGCTTGACTCTTCTCCAATTGTTCGTGTACCATTTGATGCACCAACTAAATCTATTCAATGAAGCTCTTAGCTTTATCTATATCACCGTGTCCATCCACCACAACATCTTTCCCAAAGATAATATCAAGGGATATTTTGGTAAATATCCCAAACTTTTCGAATGGAGATGTCTGAGTCAAAGAATACTTGGCTTTGTTGTAGGCATACTGGATGTAATGTAAGTGTTCATCCCAAAGCTTACGATGCTTGCTACAGTATCCAAGAAGGATATGTATTATTGTTCTATCTGGCCATCAGTTTGTGAATGAAGTGATGTGCTCTTCTTTAACTTGGTGCCCATGAGTTCCCATAAACTTGACCAAATTTTCCTGACAAATCGAGAATCTCGAAAAGAAATAATAGAAGTGGGTAACCCAAAGTGCACCCATACATTTTGGAAGAACATTTGTGCAGTTTGTTAAGATGTAACCTAATTCTCATAAGGCATCAAAAGACACATTTTACCAAAACAATCCACAACAACATAAAGATAATCATGACCTTTCTTAGACATAGGCAGTCCTCCTACAAAATCCATAGAAATATTGTCCCAAGGACGAGAGGGAATAGAAATTGGATTATACAAACCCAACTTTCTATTGCTAAGCTTTCTAGTAGCACACATGGTACATCCTCTTACATATCTTGAAACAATTTCATTCATATGAGTCCAATAGCAATACCTTTGTATTTGTCCAACTGTTTTTCCTACACCAAAGTGGCCAGAAATAAGTGAAGTATGATCTTCCCTTATGATCTTGACTCTTTCACTCCGTTGAACACATAAATTTCCAATATGATACAACAATTTATCATGAACATGATAATCTAACTCTTCAATATGATTTCCTTGACACAAAGTTACATAAACATCTTTGAAATATTCATCTTTAGCATATTGTTCAACTTAGCTCTCATGCATGATTGAAATATGCTTAAGAATGAAAAATGCACTAACAATAGGCCTTGATAACATATCAACAACTTTGTTGTATGTACCTTTATTATACTTGATTACCAAATGGAATTGTTGTATAAATCCCATCCATCTGAAATGTCTAGCTTGTTGTAACTTGGTTTGCGATTGTAAATATTGCAAAGGTTGATGGTCATTATGAATAATCATTTCCTTACCCATCAAATAACGCTTCCATTTCTTCATACTTTGTACCAAATAATACAACTCTTTATCATAATTTGGATAGTTAATTACTGCATTGGTAAAGGTTTCAGAATTATAACAAATAGGCTTACTGTGTTGCATCAAAATTTCTTCGATGGCATAATCACTTTCATAATTTTGAATTTGAAATGGTTGCTTAAGGTCTGGAAGTGCAAGGATTGGTGTTGTATTGATTTTCTCTTTCAATGTATCAAAGTATTTATGTTTCTTGCCTCCCCACTGAAAGACATGTTTTGCACTTGTCAAATCATGTAGTGGAGCTGCAATAGTGAGAAGTTAGCAATAAACTTTCTCTAATATTGGGTTTCTCCCAAAAAGCTCCTAACCTCTGTTACATTATTGGGCTTAGGCCAATTAAAAATGACTTCAACCTTTGAGGGATCAATCTTCAATTAACCCCCTCTAACAATATGACCCAAATAAACTAAAGAGATTTTCCAAAATTCACACTTAGATGCCCTCTTCTTGAAGCAGCACTAACTTGGCAGTTGGAGGATGAAATGATCTATAAGTTAGGAAGCTACCCATCATATGAAATCCATTTTGTAGGTGACATGCAAAGGGAAATGTAAAGGGGCAGGGTCAGATACTTCTCTTTCTCAGAGAATGAAAAAAGAAGAGAGGGTAACTAGATAAAGCAACATCATATTATGGACGGAAGGATTTACAAGAGGGCCCACCAAAGATGCTTCCATGGCTTACGCCAAAAATGTCGTTGTGTACAGACACAATAATCAATGCTCTACACGGTATGCGACGAATTCTACTTTGGAAAAGTAATGTACGAAGATATGTTTTATGTGTTCTGAATAGAACCTTACGGGTATAGAAAATTATAGCATAGTCTAAAAAGGCTTATTTTTGTCCAGAAAATAATGGAAATTCTAGTAGGATTTTGATAAAATGGGGAAATTTATGGAAATCAGGGTTACATGCATAAAACTTCAAGATTTAGGGTACTTTAGGGTTTTTGATGGTGTTGAATCCATTTCCATTATTAAAAATAGGGTTCAACCACTCCTAATGTCAAATGCGATTTTTCAGCCATCCAAGCTAAATTGATGCCTCGAGAGATAATGTCTAACATTATACAATAGTTTGAAAAAATTCCACTAATTTAAAAACTTTGTAGTATGTGAGTTCTTATTTCAGACTTCTACGATCTATATTTTGTTGTGATGTAGTTTCCAGATCCATTGCATAATGTGAATTATTTTATCAATGTTTCAGACCATCTAACGAGGTTCATTATCAAGATAGAAAAGTGTGAAAAACTGATCTCAGGAATGTTGAATAAATAGGAAAGGGTTTGGATGGAAGAGAATGCATCGACTTGTTTAAGTTATATAAGTTATATAAGTTTTTGGGTCAGATCATGGTGAGAAATATATTGAGGCATTACATCAAATCTTAAATGTATATAAGTTTTCTATAAAGGTTGTGCTTCTGAGCTTGTGTCCCCTTCATTCTTAGTCGAATCCTGTGAGCCTAAAGTCACCTCCCTATTTGCCTCAAAATCTTTAGATTCACCACTATTGTCCACAATTCTCCTTTCTGCTTCCACTGGAAGTGAATTATCCATTCTAAATCTTATCATTTCACCTGTCAATTGCAACCACTCTAGTTTCATCTCCTGTAGATTAAGATTCTGAGATAGGAGCCCAAACTAGGCGCAAGACTCTAACAACTGCATTTCCCCAAGCTTGCAGGTCAAGGAAATGAGAAAATACATAGACGCTGCCATCTGAGCTACATGGATATTATTTTCCTCTTCATTTGCTCTGGATTGACTATCCACTGGGAAATCTACACTCTAAAATTTCACTTTTCCTTGGTGATACGAGAGCTTGGATTTCTATTTTACACTTCATTATCCCACTGACAATTATCTGCAGTCTGCTTGTATCCTTTAGCCTCCATCCAATTTTCCAATTGCATCATTCTGAAATTTTCATGTGCGATCTCTACGGTGGTGATTTGATCCTTCCATAAGTGTATACACAAGCCATTCCTAGTTTTCCATCACAATTTATCAATGATGATGGGGGCTAATGTTTTACACAATTTCCAAATATTTGAACATTGCTCTATCCATGAATCAATCTCAGGTCAAAGGAGCCTTGACTTATGAAAATATTTGTGAATAAAGGCAACCTTCCACCATTCCTTATAGTTTAATAGAAGGTGCCATACAATATTTTCCCCCAATGCAAGGTTTATGATCTTTGGATCCTTAATTTCTAGATCTCCAACTGATTTGGGAAGGAAAATTGTAGTCCAGTTCACAAGATGGTATCGATTTTCATTATTCTTCCCCCCTTGCCAAAGAAACTTCCATAATAACCCATTATGTTGGTGAATTATCCCAAGTTGGTTCTAATTTATTTATGCACATATATGCTAGAAGGGAGCATATAACTGATTTGATTAATACTCCCTTTCCTACCATATTTAACCATAGAGCACCCCATGATTGAATTATTTTCCTTATCTTCTGCAATACTTCCTCCTAGTCTTTTCCATTGGATGAACCCCAAGGAAATTGGAATTCCCAGATATTTGAAGGATCTCCAATATGGAATAGAAGGAAATTCTAATATTAGATAGATCTCATGTAGTATTGAATCAAGACAATTCCATCTATATACTTGACACTTTTTGTTGTTGACCATCCCTCCATAAACATCCATGTATGGATTCAAAATATTCTTCAAGTGAGTCACTATAATTTTTGAAGCACCCTAGAGAAAGAGATTATCATCTGCAAATTGGGAGTGATTCACTCCTTTAATATTCCTCGCTATACTCAACCCCACGAGTTTTCATTATTTTCTCACTTTCTTCGGGTTTCGGCTTAGACTTCAGCCATGATGATGTAGATAAGAGGAGATGGAGGGAAATATTGTCTTAAGTCTATGGATGTTATAAAAAAATGAGTGGGATGACCATATTTCCAAAACAACTTAGTTGCCTTTTTTAGCTCCTTTTCCTCAAGCTTTGTCTCCTGGAGAAGGAGTATCCATAAATTTTATTATTTCACCAAGTCCCTAACTTCTAGGGATGTTATGGGGCTTCCTAAACTCTTAATATTCCACGAAAATATTATCATCATTTTTTAGGAGGGTTTTGAAGAGAACCTCCTCCTTGCTCCAGTTTTTCCCCACCTATAGTAGTTTTTTGCTTCAGGATTTTTGAGATTACTGGTTGATTCCCCAGTTTCTTATTGTGCTCTAGTTACTGCTCCTAGAATATTTCTTTATTGCTTTCGTCTTCTTCCTAGACAAGTTTTTGTGCCATATTGCATGTGGTCACTCCTGAATTGGGTTTTCCTCCTTCAACGTTTCCAGATCTGTGGGTCACAATCTCACTTATTGGAGCAGGGATTCAAGAGTCTCTACATTAATAAGCTCTGATTGTTGAGGGTTTTTATTCTCCTCTTCATTTGGGACCCCCTCTTCCTTTTTCAACTCCCCATATTCTTGCTCTTATGCAACTACTTCTTCATTTAGAGATCCCATGCTCGGATTTGTATCTTCCTGCTCATTTCTACCAGGTTTTTCAAGGTATCCAAAGGGTTTATGGATGTAGAAGCCCCATTATCTTCTACATGGTTTTATTCTTATTCTCATTAGACATCCCTTTATTTCCACCTCTTTGTTGAGTCTTCCATTAGTCGCCTTGACTTGCAGATGGATTGGGCCCTTTGTTTACATGGGATTTCTTGCAGTCTCTTGCAAAGTGACCATATTCATGAAATAATCGACACTTGAAGGGGATCTACTCATATTCTAAAGTTCGGAAATGGGTTCGTGCTCCCCAATGTGAGATTTATATATGAAGGAAATCATTTTTCTATATCTACCTCAAAACAGATCTTGGCACACACAAAATGATAACCCTTGGAAATAGCTTTGTGTAGATACTTTCCCATTCCATTCCCTATTGATCTTAAGCAATAATAACTCTAATAAGAGAGTGGAATTCAAAGTAGTTTAATCCATAATAGAATTACAGTTGGGATATCTTCATCCGGGTTAAAATCCAAGGACCATTTATTTAGGTACATCCCACTTGATCCAAAGAAATAAGGACCATTTCTGAAAAAAAGCATCCTGAACTTCCTTGAGTTCAAACAAAAAGGAAAAATGTAGTGTTCCAACATAGGAAAAACAATGCTAATATAGAAAATCACACATTTATACCATGGAAATTCAAAACATTGTAGTAAATACTCAAAACAATATGAAACACAGAAGCATTTGAGCCATTTCATTATGGAAATGGGAAATAGTACAAATATATAGAAGAGATGCACATGGGCTTGGCTTTTTGGCAAACAGAGCACAACCCAAGTAAGACAAATAAACCCACAAATCTGTGCAATGATGTTATGTGTTGTCCTAGTGAATCTGTACTAGCTCCTGCAATAGAATAGTTTAAAACCCCACCTCCGGTGCTCATAAAATTCTCCAAAATTACTCCTAGACTCCTCAAGCCAATTTGACCAAAACCCAAAAATGGTTTGGCCTGATCATGACCCTCCAAAAATGACCTCTAATACGCCCTACGCTCCCCAATAGTTATTGAAGCACAACATTTACAGAATCACCAGAAAAATACTCCACAACTCTCTAAGAATGCATCAAATACTTCCTCCGAAACTTCCCTTATCTCTCTCGGCAAACAATGGCTCAAATGGCTAAGGCACTACCACAGATGTGTGCCTAGTTTTCCTCCTCTGCATTGGTCTAGTGACTACCACGATGGTCCTGAAATATGCTATCAGTCTCAGCCTCCAAAACTCACCCAATAGCTTAGCAAGATACTGAACCTCCTCCTCCAAATAATATCCCACTAATAATCCTTCGGAAAAGAGTTGCAGTACTCCCACAAGAAATACCATTGTGTGCTCCAGGAAAACACATTAATGTTGGGGAAAAATGAATGCAAATATTGAAGTTAACTCGCTGGAACTCCCTCGGATGATAATTGAAAAACCAATCTAGCGTGGCACTCAAAGTCCCCCGAATAATGGGTGAGTTCTCCACTCGAAAAACTCATGTTAAACAACAAGTGGCCTAGTTAAGCAGCGCGAGCAACTGAGATAAAAATCAACAATCCAATAATTTCAAATTAAGTGAGATTCCTTCCTTTTATAACCTTTGTTTATCCTTCTTCCCACCTTTTTCCTCTATACGTTGTTCTCACTCATGATTTTCGAACTATTTATTGAGGGTGTGTGTATTTCATGTGTAGTTAGCCCCCATACATTACCAACAAAATAACATAAAATAATCACTAGTACAAAATAGCTAATTAGTTACTAAAAAAATGACTAAAATTTGCATATAAACGAATTTTTTTTGGTCGGTGACCAATAGTAGCTAATTTACAGTATCTTATAATGCAACCAACTTTTAGTCGTTTTTAGCTTAGTCATTAATTGGTTATCTCAATTTTGTTGTCTAGTAGTATATTTGGTCATTAATTTAATCACTGATTTGGTCATTAATTTAGTCATTTACTTAATCATTGATTTGGTCATTAATTGTCACAATTAATGACCAAATATACCACAAAATATATTACTATATAATCATCCGAGAAAACCAATTAATGACCAAAGAAATATGACCAAAATGTTGGTCATGTTATAAGATATTGTAAATTGGCTACTAATAGTCATATATATGCAGATTTTAGTCATCATTTAAAACTAATTAATGACCAAAGAAATATGACTAAATTCTTAGTCATGTTATAAGATACTGTAAATTAGCTACTAATAGTCGTATATATGCAAAATTTAGTCATTATTTGTAATCACAAATTTATCATTTGCAGTGGTCATTTATATTTTTTGGTAGTTTCATAATAAAAGACTAATTTAGTCATATATTTATTTTATTTTTGTTCATCATTAATCAATATAAACAACTAATTTAGTAGTTTTAAATTGATTTTATGTGTTCATTATTAATCAGCATAAATTAATTTTTCTATTTTAAAAAATAGCATAAAATTTGCATGTTCATCTAATATGAAAACATAAAGTTGCATATGTTAATTACAATACTAAACAATATCAAGTGCAATTATAAATAATTTCAACCACACAAATTATATTATATGAAATGTTAAAGTATTACAATGAGTTTCCAACTTAATATTGGTTGGACTACAATTTACACATGAAATGTTGTTTCATCACTTCAAAACATTATCATTGTGCTGCCAAGGCATTGCAGGTGAATTCACCATCTCTGAAGACCTGACCATCAATATCTATATGTGTGTCTTATGCAAGATATTGGCTCTAAGGGTATCACCATACCAATTCTCTTCTCTCTTTTTTTTTTGCATTTGTCACTACAATGTTATTGCTCTCCTCTTTCTTCAATTTCGATCATTTTCTGAAAACAAAAGAAGATACAATGTAGAGTGTAAGATATGAACGACAATAAACACTAGAATATAAAGTGAATTTGACTATAAATAGCTTATACGACATATACCTCGACATCAACAATGTCAAAGCCATTTTTCCCCATACAAGTAAGAAACTCGAACAAATTTTCTTCAGTTGGGCGATAGTAGCAACTATAATGCGGTCAGATGACCTGTATAAAACAATCAAATAAAATGTCACCATATATAGAAAATAACATCTTAATAACTTAGTATTTAACCTTCAGGGAAAGCTTAGGAACAATCATGTCAACTAAGTTATATGCTAAGAAGCTCAAATTGTAGATAACTTGTGAAAACAAATAATATGAGGTGCGATGTTTAATCCTTGTTGTTCAATTCGCAAAAAAATTTCATTTTCTAATGCATGAACTTGGTCAAGTATATAAACAACATGTGCTCAAATAACAACATGAAAGTAAACTTTTTTGATATTCTTGAAAATATTTTAACACAAAATAGCTATAAGGATTCCAATAAATATCGTGTAATACTAATTTCATCTTCAAGTTCTGGTTGTTGTTTAAATGGACATGATACCAAGTATTTTCAATTTCACAGTTAAACGAAAAAACAAAATCAAAAGAAGCGTCCAAAATACAATCAAACAATAAAGAGAGGATATCGTGGAATGGAAATTGCAATTATAAAAAAATTGTTTACCTGTCCACCAATGTCGTGTCTAGCATTCCTAAAACATTTTCTTGCCCAAAATAACCTTGAGGTGAAATAATTAGAACATTAAAAGACATATGAATTCCTACTATAAACATTTCCAAAGTTGATGTTGCATGTGCCTAAAGTATCTCTAACAACAAATTAATCATATCCAAGACGTGTTATGCGTTGTCTCTCCATCTTGTTTCCAATCATAGTTCCTGTAACCTACCCACAACAAAGTCAAGTAACAATCAAACGAATACATTGACATTTGTTTTTATCTTTTATATCTATAAAATTTGAATCTAATTTGTTTCATGAACATATTATTTCATATTTAAATCCTTCTTGACATATGAGAAGGTATCAATCATGTAGGATATCAAAAAAATCTACCTCAATGAGGTCCTCAAATAATTTCTACAATATCAATATTTTTATTTTTGTGATACCTTGGGTAAAAAAAAGAACATATCTTCAAAATAAAAATTCATATATTACTTATGTTCAAACTTTGTATATGATGTATTCTTAGGCAACATTTTAATATGTTCTCCATCTTTACCAAAAGAGAACTGTAGCTTGGTTAAACTATGTATCCTTTGATTCAACATCAATTTATACAAGATAAATGTCACATATGATTCTTTCCCATTTCTTAACATGTTACATACGATAAATTGAAAGAAACATAAAACCAAGAGAAACACCTTTTCTAACCAAAACAAACAAACAAGTAGTGCCTCTAATAAAACTTCATTATAATATTAGAAAATGAAAAGAGAGTGGATATTTTTGTTGTTTGACGTTTCCTATTTTTGTTATGAAAGTGCTCGAGCTTCAGGATCCAAAAAATGTGAGGGAAGTTGTAAATGTGAAAAAAAAAATATGTGGACCTAATTTGTAGGCTTCTTCAAAATTATGTGAATGATGCCATTTTCGGATGTGGTAAATCTCATAATAAGAAATGGCCACATTGGATGCAGATATTAAATATTAAAACTTGTGGACATGGCATGTATTCTAATAAATTACATTGCAATGACGACCATGGGCCTCCACGGGTTATAGGTCCTTAGTATGTTAGTATTGATGATGAAAGAGAGATGGCAACGATAAGTATGGGTGGTCCTAGTTTGTATGGTGGATGTCTTCAAACCAAGGTGGTCATCTCAATGAACCTAGGTTGTGACATGGTAAACCTGTATCTGGTTTTCACCCAATTTCATTCCATCATACTTTGTCAAGACTCAAGAGGACATAATGGTCCTTCATCTTATAATAGGGTTTCTTTTGAGGTTATAGATAAATCTTATCCAAAGCAAATGAATTTTTGGGCTCCAAGAGATATGGATATTTTAAATGATAACAATTATATGTTTATTTACCAAGATTCAAATGTAGGGATACATTTTGTGGATTTTACTAATAGATATAATGAGAGAAATAATCCATGAGGAGAATCTACTGGTCATTGTGATTAGGGAAATACTTGGATATAATAAGACTGTTTAGGTTCAAATCAAAGATGGTGTCGATTCTTGTAGCTCCTCAGTTTCTGGTAGTTTTTAAGGTAGGAATTTCAATTCTTTAAGGGTAGGGTCCTTCAGATTAATTTCATCTACCTTGGTCCTATCACCCTTAAAATATACTGCATCTGTGCATCCCAGGCTGGCGCAACACATTATCGCCTAGATAAGGACTCATCAAAGACCAAAGCATCTATATCTTGCAGGGATTCATTGATTTTCTAAGTTCCTGCTACCAAACCAAACTTCATCATGAAATCTTCGGCCATTGTACCCCAGTAACAAGTGCGCTGGTGTAGCTCTGCATCCAAATACCAGGTGGTGGGGATTGGTCCTAAGGCATGAATAAACATATGGACCCATTCATTCCAAGTTTTTTCATTCCATACTTCCATCCAGATAGGAAAGTGCTTGCGTGGATCCCCTCGATCCGAGAAGAGTTCCATGGGTGGGTTGACTAGAGGATCGAATCGTAGGATCATCATTTTTTGGCATTCCTCCCATTACTGAAAAAGCTTCCTTATGAGTTTCCCACCACCGCGTAGGGGTCACGCGCATAGCCAAGTCAAGGGCCCAAACCTCCATTCTTTAGGGACATATTCTTTAAAGGCTTTAAGAAACTCCTTAATACTACCAGAACCATCAAAGTAGGGCAGTTATCTTACCTCTGAGGAGATTCATCAAAAGATCTTTGTGATCTTAAGGCACTGCAATTCAGATACATCATGCAACCAGTTCTGCCAATTTTCTATCTCTCCATCTGAGTCTGAGAGGCATTCACTATATTTTTCCAAACATAACATGCCATCAATCGTGGGTTTGATCCAATCATCATCCTGGGCAGTCAGTTTGTAAATGTGATCAACATCCTCCTCCTCATGCACTGGTTCGATATATCGTTCACCTTTTGCTGGATCTAGGGGGACTGTTACTTGCGTAACCTCATTTTCAAATATCATACTTCTCCTTTCAAAATTGATGATACCTCCCATGTCAATATCCCAGTATAGGCCTAAGATCACAGGGTAAGGGTGTGCGTGATCCACAATCTAGATTACTTCAAAATCTGCATAGAATTTAACTCCTGCAATGTCCACCACAACCTTCGGCAATCATCCTAGCGGAATGATATTTTTCTGATTAGTCATCCACAACTGAATAGTGGACCATTCCAGCTTAGGTTCTCCCATCCTTTTCCGATCGGCTACAGTGCCCCCTAGGCACCATTTTTCTTCACTATTGCCAACCGTCTTCACCCCCACCAAAGTCGACGAAGTTTATGCATTTCTTCTCCTGGCACTCGCGAACCAAAAAGAAAAGTGATTGTTATTTCACTGCACTAAATTTCTGTTAAAAAGCTCAAAATAAGAATATCGGGTGGCTCAGAGCCAATGCAGAAACAGGAAGGTCCAAGGTTTGATTCTTCAGACGTCCATGGTATTCCACTGAAACAGGGAGGGGGATCTCGAAATCCGGAAAATTTTGAAAGTGCTGAGTTCAATTCCCAGGGCCATAAATAAGTGTTGCAAATGTGTGGCTCTATTGTTTATGAGGTTGTTGTCAACATTTCTCTTTCGGACAGCTGGAAGGCATTTCGTATGTGATGCTATCATGTTCTAGGGCTGCATAGTGTTGAAGGGTTTGGTGTCATTGAATGCTCGGGGGCGAAGAGGTTGACTCAAGAAGATTTAATTTCAGCGATTTCTATTGAGGAAAATAAATTTGAAACTTGGATCCTCAAGTTGCACTGTTATAAAATTTCATTGTTCAGAACACCCAAACATTCCTTTTGGGCATGGCTTGGAAGGAGAGAGTTGAAAATCTATGTAGAATTTAATTGAAAGGAATGATAAAAAGGTTCCTGGAATATCTTCCGAGTTAGATTGATATGGTGATTGTGCTATAATGTTGGTACCAACCATGAGGATATAAAAATGAGAACATGTGGCCAGGAACCATTCTCCTGGTATTACATATGCAGGGAATGGGAAAACATGGATATATGAAAAACCTGCAAGGTTCCTCCAATAGAAGAAGTTGCAAAAGTAAATATTACTAAGATGACAGACATTGTGGTGGATGGTGACCAAAATAATTTCTCTACATAAAAAATATTAGATGCACGTAGGTACAGAAAATCTATGTCAACAAATTTTAAGGTTATCATAAGGGAACCACAAGAAGGAGAAAGTGCAAAGAATCATGTAAGTGATGCTTCCACTGCCATTGATAGAAGTGAAATAAGCAATAAGAATAGGGAAATGGGGGAGCATGTGACGCTGCAACTAGAGTCGATGGACAATGATGGAATATTGCAAGATTTGGAACAAAACACGGAAAGTGGGCTAGGTGTTTCAGGACAAGATGGCACAGATAATAGTTTGTCTGTGTTTGAGAAAAGTAGTGAATAGAGGGAATTCACTCGAATAAATAGAAAGCGAAAGCATCAAGATTAATTGCAGCAGAATTTTGTGCCTACTCCAACAAGTGTCAAATCGCTAGCTAAAGTTGTTGGTGCTCACAATCAAACTTCAGGACAATGTCACTGGATTAGAAGGTTTGGAGGACCAAGAAGAGGTTGAGAATGGTCAACATAAAAAAGAGAAAGTTCGCAGAATTAGTAGGATTCATAACAAGAAAGATATACAACAATATTTAGTTAAAGAGAGTTACTTAGCGTTTGAGAGAAGATCTGGGAAAATGTACAAGTTTAAAGTTCTGGGGGACTCAAATGGCATTAGTACAGATGATGATGTTCAAACAGGAGGTTTCACAGATGTTGTTAGAGACCATGAAATAAATTTGACAGGTCTAAAGGTTTTAAGAAAAGGAAAACATGATGTTGTACATAATCAAGTTAAAGTATGTATCCAATATATAACTAGCAGTCAAGAAGGTGGTTCACGTGAATTTCTTGAAGAAACATTTGGAGAAAAGAGTTATAAAAAGAAGAGAAAAAGGAGCATATGCAAGAAAGGAGATGTTGACAAGTACAAGAAATAAGGCAATATGCTTGATGATTCTGGCATGGATCTTGTTGTTTCTGTTCTATTGGGGACAAAGGTGAAATGCAACAACATGGGATGAGTGAGGATCAACATACCAGGGAATGGGTGCAATGTATCAACTGCAAAACTGGAAAATGATAGAGAATATTCAAGTATGTAGGCAGTCTTGGTTTTGTGATGAAAATGCATGTCATGCTTTTAATGCTACTTGTGTTGCTTTACAGGAGGAAACTAAACATGGTCTTTCTGATTCTTGCGTGCACATTGAACCAAATACAAATGCTGATGACCATGGAGAATCACGTGCTTGTTTTCAAAGAAATGAATATTCTTCTAATATATGTGGAAATGTAGGAGTGGGGCAAGAATATGCTAATGTAGATTTTGATTCAGATGAGAATAACATAAGCAATGATTCTGAACCAAAGACGATTGTTTGGGATGAAATAGAAAAGGGCATATGGTGGCCTGCTTTCACTGTGCTAAAGTCTGATAGTATGCAGAAAAAAATTTCATCTACACATGATGGGTTGGCATTAACTCAAATCATTTACTCTGTGGATTCAAGGGAGGAACCTGAATTTATTAAGGCAAGGTCTTTTTGTCCATTTTGGGAGAATTATGAAGAAATTAAAAATATGTGTAAAGATAAGAATTTTTTAGATGTTGTTACCAAAGCTCATCAGTTGTATCATAATTGTTTGCCAAAGGACCCACCTATTCATTCATTCGGCTTACAAAGAAGCTATTTGGAGTCATCAGGACAATTTGAGGAACCTTTTAGTTCTCTGTAGGAGGACAAAGCTATTGTAAATTCAGATAAAGATGGAGGATATGACTTTGCTGTAACTCAAAAGGGGGCAAAAAGGTTGAGTAAGAATGTTCCATGGTTTGATAGTCTTCAAATCTGTTTAGAGGATTATTAAGATGAGGACACTTTGGACCTTAAGAGCATGGTTGGTGGAACAAAGGTAAGCAGAGAAGATGCTAACATTGAGGAACCATCTATTGTGCATATAAGTGGTTTAGTTGTGAAGTATTCTACAGATTGTTATAATAATGTGTGCCAAGTCTGTAAATAAGGCGGGGAGCTGTTGTGTTGTGATGGAAAATACTTCCTTGTAACTTACCATATAGGTTGTCTTGACCCACCCTTGGTTCAAGTTCCTCCTAGTGGCTGGTACTGCCCAACTTGTACTTACATGAGAATATCATGTGGTGCACACTCTATCTGCAAAGGAGTCAAATCGATATGGGACGTCAAGCATGTTGAACCTGAACAATTTGTTCAATTGGATGTATTTGTGGAAAAAAAAGAGAAAGTGAACAATTTTTTTTAGAGTGAATATGGTGTTCATCCTGCTATAGGTTTTTCAATGTCATCTTCAACTCAGATAGATCACGATGGGCTAAAATAAAAAAATTTGTTTAAATCTAATAATGCCGAAGATCGTGAAATTATTGTGAAGAATGCATACCAAGCGAAATCAAATAAAGTAGTAGGACGACTCAAGAAATAACAAAGGATATATTTTGTTAAGTATAGAGGACTCTTTCATATTCATAATTGCTAGTTCAGTGAAATTCTTCTTTTCAAGGTAGCTCCCAAGCAGCTGGCTAATATCAAGAAAAAACTACAGCAAGGAAAGGCTCTTAAATGGAACTCTGAATGGGATGAACCACACCGGCTTATTCAAAAGAGAGCACTGATATTTCCTAAGCATCCTGATAAAGAGTGTACGAATGCAGTTAGTGAATTGGGTTGGCAAGAATGGTTCGTCAAATGTAAAGGGTTAGGCTATGATCAATGTACATGGGAGTTAGAAGATTGAAGTTTTCTTAACCTAACTTCAACTAAGGAACTAATGAAAGCATAAAAACTTCGCTATGATGAGGTACACCAACGAGCTAGTCCTACTTAAGTATTTAAGGAAAAAGAGCTGCAGAACAGTCCTTTTTCAAGGTTGAAAAGACCTCCAGACTAGATGAAAGGGCTACCGGAGTCTTCTCTTCTTAGATCTGTCAATAAACTTCGAGAGTTTTGGAAAAACCACAAGAATGCTCTTGTCATTGATGAAGTTAATCAGGAATGCATTAAAATAATGATTGCCTTTATCCTATCCTTAATCAAGGATTTTCACATAAACAGACCTATTCTCATTATCACATCAACTTCTGGAATATATAGCTGGGAGTCGGAATTTTTGAGGTGTGCTTCTTCTATAAATATGGTGGCTTATTGTGGTAATAAAGAGTCAAGAGATATTATCTGGAAGCTTGAATTTTTAGAAGAAAGTGGATGTGTTCTTGTTCTGATTGTCTTATCAACCTCTGATGTTGTCACCACGGATCTAGACTCTTTAATATGCCTTGATTAGGAAGTAGTGATTGTAGATGAAGGGAAACGCCTTAAACTTTCAAAAGTTTTCCAGGATCTGGAGAAACTACCTACTGATTTTTGACTTGTGCTTTTCCATGAGCAGTTGAAGGATAATTCCCCTGACATTTCTCATCTTCATGCTTTCTTCGATACTGAAAAACAGGGTCAACATGTTGATGATTTTGAAGAGCAACAACATAACAATAGTGAACATCCTAGTTTATTGAAGAGAAAGTTGTCAGAGTACATTGTATATGAGCGAAAATCAGACCCTTTGACGAGTGCCAATTTCAAAGAGTATTGGGTTCCAGTACAGGTGGAGCAGTACTGCAACATTTTTATGACAAATATAGATTTTTTTGTTCAGTGGTGAAGAAAAATGATTCTGGAGCTCTCAGGGACATCCTTATTTCATTAAGGAAGTGTTGCAATCATCCTTATCTTGTGGATGGTTCATTGCAAAGTTTGCATCGAAAGAGCCTTTCAGAAGTTGAATTCCTTGATGTTGATATAAATTCCAACAGCAAGTTGCAACTGTTGGACAATATACTATCAGAGCTAAGGCTAGAAGGCCAAAGGGTGTTGATTGTTTTTGAGATGATTAGACGATCTAGGCCAATTTCCATTGGTGATATTTTGGATGATCATATCAGGAAACATTTTGGGATTGAATCCTATGAGCGTATTGATGGTTGCTTACTTGTTACCAAGAAACAAGTAGCCTATAGAAGTTTAATAGTAAGGATTTTGGGCAGTTTGTGTTTTTACTCAAAAAATGTGCTTTTGGAACAAGCATAAAGTTTTTTTCAATTGACACTGTAATAATATTTGACAGTGATTGGAACCCAATTAGTGACTTACGAGCCTTACAGAAGATACATATCGATAACCAAGTTGAGTACTTGAAAGTTTTTCGGTTCTATTGCACATACACATTGGAGGAGAGAGTCCCGATTTATGCCAAGCAAGACTATTTACTAGATAACAGTTTGGAAAATTTTAGTGCAACAATTTTCCATTTGCTCCTAAGGTGGGGTGTTGCACATCTTTTTGAGAAGTATGAGAAGCTTCATGATGTGAATTATCTTGATTTCAAATTGAGATTTGTTTCTAGAAATGAAAACTTGAAGTCTTTATCTCAATACATGTTAACCCGTGCATGTGACATATCTGAGATTGATAATACACCAGAGAATGGTATTATTTCAAAAGTACCACGGGAAGGCAGGTATGGAAAAGGTGTCCCACTGCTTGGTGAGTCAGACATCCAATTGACAATAGAGAATATACCTACTAATATTTTCTGGAAAAAGTTAATAAAAGGAAGGTGTATAAAAAAACAAAATACTACTCGACAAATGCAGAGAACAAGAACAAAGGTGAAGTACTATGAAGGATCACCCACTAAATCTGTGTCTGATTCTGATGATGTAGAATCAAAGAAGAAGTGAAGACGTGTATGTGGAACACTTGATCCAATCTCAATATCCTCCTGGCTTAAGGATGCAAAAAATTCATTGGCTAGTGAAAAGAAAATAACTAAAAACATCATTCAGTTGCATGCAGATGGTGCCAAACAAACATCCAATGAATCTGTAAAAGATAATTGTGGAAATTTTTCCCATCCCAAAATCAGAACGATCTAAGGCAGGATATTATCACAATTCCCAGGAAAACAAAACCCTGAGACTGGTTATTTACGTAATTATTCTGAGGCAAGTTAATCTGAATTTTTTTAGCATCAAAGGATGCCAATCCCAACCATCCCCCTTCATCATGCCACTTGGGGATTACTTGTGCTTTTCAATAGGTCTTAACTTCTGAAGAAAATTCCTACTCCTATATAGAGCTCGGAGTGGCTATTTGAGGCAAGTATAGAGGAATTGATTTAGGAGCGAAGCAGATCCAAGACTCTTTAATATGATGTAGAGGTATTGGATAGATTATTGGAGAATTTTTTGAAGGAATTCCAAGGAAGAAGAAGAGTTTTATCCTCCGTCTTGACCTTTGAAACCATTCGGATATTAGCCCTAATCATAATTCGCAAAGGTTTATTTAGGTGTACGAATTTTTGGTTAGAATACAGCTTTGTCCAATACGAAATTACACTGCAACTGTTTGAAAATATACTAAACTATTAAATCTGGAGAATATAGTGGTATTGTGAAATTCTATTGCATGGTTGAACTATCGTATTTTTTACTGTAAAGTTGAGATAGAAATTTTATTTACTGAAGACTTCATTCATTTTTATTGGATGAATCTTGGTGTCATTGTCCAAAAAATAATTTGTTGAAATCCTAGGGTGAAAATTTCCCTAGGATCTCACAAAAACAAGCAAATAAAATTTACCAAATAATTAAAGATCAGGATCTGCAATAGCTATAGTAAAGCTTGAACCTACCAATTATTATTCAATCCTAGAGTACTAAGTATTTGATTCCAACTTCATCCCATAAAATTCCTCCAATTTGCATACATGGATCTCTCACCCACGCACCTGAAAGCCTCTCAACTGATTGATGTATATTGCCTCCTCGATTAGACCATTAAGAAACAATATTTTTACATCCATTTGATATAAATTCCAACAAAAAATTGATGCTAAAGATATGATGAACCTTATGCAAGTACACTAGCAACTAGAGTAAATCCTAAAGGTGTCCTCATAGTCAAATCCTCTCTAGAGAATAGTCTCACAGTGAACTGAACCTTAGTACATTTTTATGGTATCTACTACAAGCTTCACCTCAAACACCCCCCTAGAATAAATCACAAAATTCCCCACTTATGTTGGCACAATCTCCCAAACAACATTCTTCATTATAGAGTTGTGATTGATCTATATTTCCTCCTTGATTAGACCATTAAGAAACAATGTTATTACATCCATTTGATATCAATGCCAACCAAGAATTGATGCTAAAGACATTAACGAACCTGATGCAAGTACACTAGAAACTAGAGTATATGTGTCCTTATAGTCAACTCCTCTCTAGAGAATACTCTCACTATGAACAGAACCTTTGTACTTTTTTTATCTTCTGTAAGCTTCACCTCAAACATCCACCTAGAATAATTCACAAACTGCCTCACTTGTGTTGGCACAATCTCCCAAAAATCATTCTTCAGTATAGATTTGTCCACGTTCACCACAAAATTCTGTCATACCTGCTAACCAACTACATCCCCATAACTAAAAGGCTCTACAAAAATAATGGAAGACATCAGTGCAACATAATTCAAAAACTTTTTAGAAAGATAACTCACTACAAAGGACGACTTTGGAGATCCAACATGCTCCTATGCATCCTACTATGTTTAGTGCCACCTAGGCTGCCTTGTTGAACCAAAAAATACTAAAGCATCACTTCCACCTCCAAAACCTTGCTAATCATCATTAGGACAGAAAAGGTTTCTCCCTCCTAAACCTCTACTAAAAGGCTCCCGAGACCTCAAGGGACCATGCATCATCACAAGGTTCACATCTCAGTCCACTATTATTTTCCATTGTGACATAACGTAGACTCCATAGGCCTTACAGGACTCATTATATCCAACAAAAACACCCTTCAAATTGAACTGTTTCAATTTAGTTCATTTCTCCTCAAAATTTTGAATATATACAAGACATCAACACAAAAATTGTGATACCTGGGATTTCTCACCGATGAAAGCTTCCTTCGGTGTTTTGTACTTCAATACCTAGAGAGGAAACTGTTATGAAACTAGCTCCAAAAATAGAAGAAAAGAGAGATCAACGCCTTAGTAATCAACCACTTCGAGGGGGAAACCTCCAATACATTACATAAATGAACAATTCTTGAATGATACAAATGACCAAACCTCCTTTCTATATATAAGAGTCCATGGGGCCACAATGTAATCCTAGCCAACCCAATAATAAT
The DNA here is from genome assembly GCA_034641835.2 of Pinus albicaulis. NCBI lineage: Eukaryota > Viridiplantae > Streptophyta > Pinopsida > Pinales > Pinaceae > Pinus > Pinus albicaulis. The sequence continues at coordinate 1,120,659,904 of CM076575.1, read as the reverse complement.
AATGTAAGGGCACAATAATAATAATATGGGGGTTACAGGGGTACAACAATAACAATAAGGGGATTACACTAAAAACAATAAGGGACTATACTAGTAATATAGGGACCTATCATGCTCGTCTCCTTCAAAAAAGTGTTGTCCTCAACGCTTGAGTAGCTTTGGGTTCTTCTGTATAAAATTCTCAACCTCCCATGTAGAATCTTCAGTGGGTAAGTTCTTCCATTTGATGAGATACTCTGAAATTGATCGATTTCATAGTTGTCGAGTTCTTGTTTCCATGACTACTTCAGGTTCCAATATGGTTTTTCCTTCCTCATCAAGTTCTAGAAATATAGTTTGAACTGGAATTTTGGCCCCTATAACCTTATTTAAGGATGAAACATGGAAAAATGGATGCACTCGCGAAGAAGCCAGAAGCTCCAATTTGTATGCCATAGTACCAATCTTTTTCAACACCTTTTAAGGACTATAGTACTTTGGCGATAATTTATTATCCTTCTTAGCTTGCTTGAGGGACATTTGTTTGTATGGTTGTAGCCGTAAAAATACCCAGTCTCATACATCAAAATTTCTCTCGCTGTGATGTTGATATGCCTATTGTTTCATTTGATTTTGTGCCAAATTTAGGTTATCCTTTAAGAGTTGGAGAAATTCTTGTTGATGCTTGATGTGATCTTCCACTGCTTGAACCCTAGAATTTTCCCTTAAAGAAGATGTGATGGACGGTGGATGATATCCATAAAGTGCCATAAATGGGGTAATTTTTTCTGCACTATGGAAGGAAGTGTTATACCACCATTCAGTGAGAGGTAACCACTTGACCCATTGTGCTTGCTTATCAGATACAAAACAACGAAGATATCCTTCCAAACATTTATTCACTATCTCATTTTGACCATCGGATTGAGGATGATAAGATGAGCTATGAGCTAGTTGAGTACCCAAACAAGAAAATAATTCTGTCAAAAAATTTCCTGTAAAAATGGGATCTCTGTCACTTACAATAATCTTCGGGTTTCCATGTAGCTTTTGAATTGTTTCCATAAATGCACTAGCAATTGTACTTTCTTTAAATGGATGAGATAACGCACAAAAGTGTGCATGCTTGGTAAGTATATCAACTACCACCATGATGACACTCTTTCCTTCAGAATTAGGTAAACCTGTGATAAAATCCATTGAAATCTCCTCCCAATGTTGACTTGGAATGGATAAAGGTTGTAGAAGACCCGAGGTCTTAATTTTTTCAACTTTATTTTGCTGGCAAACCAAAAATTCTGCCACAAACTTTTAAATATCATATTTTAGGCCATCCCAAAAAACTTCTTTCTTCACCCTGTGGTAAGTTTTTAAAAATCCTGAGTGTCCTCCTAAAGGAGAAGTGTGCAATTCCAAAAGAATCTTTTGTTTTAGTTGGGAATTATTGCAAATATAAGCGATCTTTGTACCATAGGGAATCATTTTTCCAACTAAATGTATCATATGTACTAGGAACTTGCTGCAAATTTTGAATGAGTGTCCACACTTCTTCATCCTTCCATTCATCCCTTGCTTCAGTCATTCAATCTAGTTGGATAATAGAAATGGCACAAAGCAATGCTTCCACCTCTTCATCCTTTCTTGAGAGTGTATCTGCAACAACATTTAGCTTCCCTTTTTTGTAGATGATTTCAAAGTCATAACCCAACATCTTTGTGACCCATTTTTGTTGCTTTTCTGAAGATAGTCTTTGTTCCAAAAAGTGTTTAAGGCTATCATGATCAATTTTTACCTTGAAGTGTCTTCCCATTAGATAAGGTCACCATTTCTTTAGTGCATGTAGTATTGCCAACATTTACTTCTCATAAATATCCTTTTGTAAATACTTTCCTTTGATTGCACGACTTTCAAAAGCAATGGGTCTTCCTTCTTGCATTAAAATGACACCAATTCCATTTCCTGAGGCATCATATTCCACAATAAAGGTTTTTGTGAAGTTTGGCATAGCTAAGACTGGTGCTAGGCACATTGCCTCTTTAAGATGTTGAAAGGCCTTAGTTGCTTCAGTACTCCATGAAAATGCATATTTCTTCAATAATGTTGTTAGAGGTGCTGCTATTCTCCCATAATTCTTAACAAAATTGCGATAATACCCTATTAACCCAAGAAATCTACGCAACTTCTTCATGGTTGTGTGGAATTTCCATTCCTTAATGGCTTTAATTTTTTTAGGGTCTAATTTAACACCCTCGTGAGATACAATATGACCCAGACATTCCACCTCTTGTACTCCAAAGAAACATTTGGATTTTTTTTCAGATAATTGTTTCTCCTCCAATAGTTTGAGCACCCTGTCAACATGTTGAACATGATCCTTCCAAGACCTGATGTAGATTAATATATCATCAAAAAATACTAGCACAAATTTTCCAAGGAAGGGTTTGAAAATGGAATTCATCAAACCTTGAAATGTAGAAGGTGCATTGGTAAGGCTAAAAGGCATGACCAAAAATTCATAATGACCCTCATGAGTTCGAAATGCTCTTTTCGGAATATCTTCAGTCTTCATTCTAATTTGATGATATCCTAAATGAAGATCCAACTTAGTAAAATAAATTGCTCGATGTAATTCATCCAATAATTCATCAATCACAGGAATGTGAAATTTATCTTTAATAGTGAGCTTATTGAGCTCCCTATAATGTAGAAACATGCACCATGATCCATCCTTCTTTTGCACCAATACTACTGAAGCAGAGAAAGAACTTTGACTAGGTTGAATTATACCAGCCTCTAACATTTATGCAATCATATGTTCAATTTCGCTCTTTTGGACATAAGGATATTTGTAAGGCCTGATGTTTGGAGGAACACTTCCTGGAATCAAATGAATACCATGATCATGATCACGAATAGGTGTAAGTCCTTTGGGAGTTTCAAACACCTTGGAATGAATATCCAAGACTTTTTAGAGATATGGATAAATAGATGATTTTGATGTTGGAACTTCTAGTGAGCATAATTGTGCAATTACGCCTCATTTTTCTTTCTTCAGAAGCTTTGTCATGACATTAGAGCTTATTATCTTTCCTAGCTTCCCTGTGATACCCTGTAATTCGATTTCATTTCCTTCCAAAAAAAAATTCAAGAAAAGTTCTTGAAAATTAAAAGCTATTGTCCCCAAAGATTGTAACCATTGTACTCCTAGTACAACATCAACACCTCCCATTGGAATGGAAAGCATTGGAATATTCAATAAATGTTCTCCCATGGCTAGCTTCATATTATGGCATTTTCCAGAGAAATTTATAGTTCCTCCATTTGCAACCATCACTTGACATTCTGGTGTTGGGTATAGGAAACAATTCAATTCCTTGGCTACCTTACAATGAATAAAATTATGGGTACTACTTGAATCAATCAAAACTAGTACCTTTTTCTTCTTCATATGTCCTTCTATCTTGAGAGTTTGAGTGGTAATTCCTGCCAATGCATTACACGATATGGTCGGACTCATTTCTTCTTCTTCTAGGGTTGGTTCCTAGTGTATATCCTCTTATTTTGAAGTTTCTTGTTCATTTTCTTCCTCCTCTTCACAATCTATGTAAAATAATTTCTTCTCAGCACACTTATGACCTTTAGTGTATTTGATATCACAACTGTAGTAAAGCCCTTTTTCTCTTTTTTCTTCCAATTGTTGTGGTGTCAACCTTGTAGGTTATGGAAATCTAGGAGTAGCAACACTTCCATCTTTATAGATGTGAGTGGTAGGCTTCCTTGTCACCATAATTTTACATTCAATTTTTCTTGCCAACCTGAATGCCTTCTCCAATGAATCAGGTTCTCAAACACGAACTTCATGTTGGATGCTATCCTTTAAAGTCCCTATGAAGACATCAATCCTGTGTTCCTCTGGAATATTAGTTACCCTTATATTCAATTTTTGGAAGTCCTCAATGTGCTTCCCCACTGAACCCTTTTGTTTAAGATTTATCAATTGGCCAAAGAAGGTGTTTCTCTTTGTATCCTCATAATGTGTTATCATTTCCTCCGTAAAAATTTACCAAGTGACAATTTTTTTATGGGAGCAAAGCCATCGATACCATACAAATGTATTTTGTTTTAAATTTAAAGTTGCAATGCGTACCTTTTGTGTGTTTTTCACATTATTGAGATCAAAATATTGCTCCATTTGTAGCATCCATGTTACGAGATCCTTGCCATCAAACTTATCATATCCATTTTTGGAATATGGTGGTTCTTCCCTCCAACATTAGAGTTTATGAAATCACGATTAACATTTATTTTGTTCTCATCATGAGTTTCCTCTACTATATTTTCACCATTAGGAAAAATTTCTTGTATCAACTTTGTCAAACCTTCCATGTCTTCTTTTAGATCATTCTTCATGTTTTCCATTTTTTCATCAATCTTAGCTTCCATGTCATCCATCTTAGATTCCATGTCAGCTTCCATGCCATCCATCTTAGCTTCCATGTCATTCTTCAAACCATCCATCTTAGATTCCATGACTTTCTTCAAACCATCCATCTTAGTTTCCATGCCTTTCTTCAAAAATTCCAGTTAATTTTTTGTTGCTCTTTGCGAGAGCGAAATTTGTTGCACTTGCTCTTGTAATTTTGATATGTCATGTTGTCATTCTTCATCTTCATGAGTCATAGTAGAGCCTCCTAAAGGCTTAATGGGTGTTGGATTACTTTTAGTGGGAGTTTTAGAACCCAATACTGATATCTATTCTACAATATGCCCTTGGAATCAATTCAACTTGATTCTTCAAACAAGACTTATGTAATTCAGAAAAACAATACACACCTTTTTCTTGCTTTTGAGGAGCTTGATATTGAAATTGAATTATCTCTATAATTGCAGATCCTCAATATCTGAAATTTGTCCCTGTAGTAGCCTTATAAAGCATCTTTCAAATTCCATGGGTCTCACCTAATTTGGATTCTCCAAGGAGAATTGATGCCCAATCTCCCACAATGACCTAATTATGGAATGGTTCCGTAGAGTGAACTTGTACGGCATGCCCCGTGTCACTGTTTCCTCCTTCAGCTCTGAACTTGATAAAAATGAAACTACAGTCTGTGCACTTGTAGCCACTTTTTACAGAATTCCAATCTGATGCTCAGAGGGAGAGTTATGATGATTTTCCCTCGATCACCTCTTTAAGATGAAATTCGGGAGCCTGAAACAACCCTAACTTACACATATCATAGCTCTGAAAATATTGAGAACCAAGATCTGAAATTTTTACAGGAGGTTCCTCAGGATTGTGGATTTTCTTTGTAAAAATTTTAGCTTCTAAACCTTCGTAGATATAAAGTTATAGTGCAACTGCCACGATGACCTATTTCAGGTGAAATTCGGGAGCCTGAAAAATCCCTAACGTCCACAGATCATATCTTTGAAAATATTGCGAACAAAGATCTGAAGTTTTTACAGGAGGTTCCTCAAGATTTTCTCTTTTCTCTGTGAAAATTTCAGCTTCCTAACCTTCGTAGAAAAAAATTTATATATAAAATTTCAAGATGACCTATTTGGAGCAGTGAAACCCTAGAATCCAAAGCTATGATACCAAATGTTATGAAACTAGCTCCAAAAATAAAATAAAAGAGAGATCAACGCCTTAGGAATCATCCAAATCAAGGGAGAAACCTCCAATACATTACATAAATGAACAATTCTTGAATGATAAAAATGACCAAACCTCCTTTCTATATATAGGAGTCCATGGGGCCACAATGTAATCCTAGTCGACCTAACAATAATAATGTAAGGGCACAATAATAACAATATGGGGGTTACAAGAGTACAACAATAACAATAAGGGGTTTACACTAACAACAATAAAGGATTATACTAGTAATATAGGGACCTATCAGAAACCTATTTAGGATGTATAAAATTGTACCACATGCCTCTACCGAAAGGAACATAAGAAAATCTAGGTCATGAACCATAGCCTCAGCTGCCTCAGTCTGAAGCATTTGTTTTTGGAAAAAAATAATGTTGGATCACAATAATCCTTAAAAAACAAAAAAGTCCTAGTATATCCACTGTTTTGACAGGGTTTGAAACCAAAGACATCAATTAAAACACTTCCGGAACAATAGATTTCCAACTATACCTATTTACTAGCTCGCCTATAGATATGAAGAGCATTAATAGCATCATGGCATTGCATTTCAAAGAACTGCAGGTAAAAAGTTTTATTCATTAGTAGCTACATAGCAGTGATGATTAAGATGCTAATTGAACATTATCTACCTTGTCAACAAGGTTGATGGTGGCATCATTAATTGCAGTATAAAGTTTAATGCTCTCCCATGAAACTTGCAACATTGTACAAAAGACAAATAAGTATCCCCATCATAAAATACAACATCAACTTTAGCAAGCGAAACCTCTTTCTTCATGAAATACAACAAAGGAATTTTAACCACCAAAGAGTGAAGATTCTACAAAGTGCCATGAGCGCAAGCTGTATCACATGATATAGCTGCCCTTTCTGGCTACACATAATTAGATAATTAAATGAGCTCACCCATACACAACATTATGTAGTGCTTTCAATCCAAAAACACACTAAAATGACATATAACTCAAAAAGTCTAAAGAACATATAATAAGTATCCAACCTACAAAATTAGAGTTACTGTTCATTCAAAAATGGTGGCTCCTATGTAATACCTAAGACCCCATTAGACGATAAAGATATTGTTGCAAAGGTGGAAATTGTTCTAGCAATTCAGGAGTGCCCAGTTCCCTGGTTTTCTGTAACAAAAAAATGTTTATCGATTGGAATTTTCCATTTTTCGTCCATAACATGTTGAGCATAAGATTTAATATAAGCAAAGGAAATAACTAAAGCTATCGGGTGCCCAAAAATAAAATGCAAACAATGTATGTACCAGAGAATATAAACTAGTAAACCAGTTGATCTAAGAAAACAATTCGCCCAGATTTACACATACAAAACAAAGGTACACTAGAATCATAATGAATTATCCCTGTAATACTAGTAAGAAAGCATCAATTTGCAGCCTCTGCACTATTTTTCTAAGATATTAGGAAACATTTTTAGACCACTCCAAGCAAAATAATAAGGAAATAGATCACTACACTTAATAGGCAAGTTTGACCCACTAAGTCCTCTGTCCACAAAAACCATATGTAATATTCCAAAATTAGCATGCAGCTAATTGGAATATAATTTTTTGCTCATGTCACTTAGGAGATGAATAAATGGGTAAGGAGGCCCATATATTTTAGAAATAAGAATAAAATCCCTCATAGTGTGAAAAAGGATCATCATAGGAGCTAGACTTCACACCCTCATGTGTGAACAGGGTCATTTGCATGTGGGCAAGGTCAAGTTTGACCAAGTCAACAGCACTGGGATAGGAGGTGGAGAACACTTGGAGAGACAACGCAGTATGAATGGGAGGAATATTCCTTGGTGGAGGAAACCCTAATGAGTGTGAACCATGGTGAGAGGGCTTCAATTTCTTTAAAAGGAGGGCAAGGTAGCCATTGTTATTCATGATTTGGAATATTGATTTCATGGTCTGATTAGACTTTGTGCATTCTCTTGCTATTTAGCAGAGTTACTGTGCTGCTTAGCACAGGGCATTCATGTTTAGGAATTCCTTATCCTTTAAAGAGAGTCCTCTTGAAGGAGCTTGCTCTTCATTTCTCCACATTCAGGCTTCAGACCAAGCATACTCCTTCAGCTATAGTGTAGTTTCTGTTTAGAGCTGGGTTGTGTTGCAGGGTGTTGCAGTGGAGGTTTCTGAACACCACTTCCGGAGCTTATTTTTCAGAGGAGGAAGCCTTATTTCCTTTGGAGGATTAGTGAGGAAGCATCTGGTCTAATTTCACCATATTTGGCATCACGCCAACCATTTTCCATCATCTACAACACAATCCCTCTCCTTGATTGTGTTATTTTCAATGAGCATCTACATTGAGGGTCACAGTGAATGTTTGGAGGGTGAGATATTCAGTGTTAGGATAAAATTTTAACTTGGAAGATCCATTGGAGGAGGTTTGTTTATCTTGTGCATCATCTATATCCATCTCCATCCAGTTCTTGAGTTGCAGCGGCTACTTAGTCTAGAGACTGCAACTCCGGCAATTTTTTCCATTTTGTACATTTCAGGAAATCCTTTCCAAATTGTCTTGAAATTTAGTTTGGGAGTCTATATCTTCACTCCCAACATTTTTTGGGCCCTATATTTGTATATTTGTGTATTGAAACTTCCCAACAGTATTTCCTATAATAAAAATGCGCTATCATAGCCTTGGGAATTTTCTGTGTAGCAGTGATCTTCATTTTTCCATGTACATGTTTCTTGAGGCTTGTATTGCCTAGCTTGAGTGTTTTTTTCCTCAAGATATTGTATGCATTTGATGCTATGATATAATATGATGGATATTTGGATATTATTACATCCTATGTGTTGATGTATCACTGCTATTTCATTATTATGTTCATGTGTTGCTGTATCTCCAATTTTGGAATATCTTAAGATATTCCCATTGTTGTAGATTTTCCCTATTTTGGGATATTACAGTGGTATCGGAGCATAATCTTGGCTCAGACTATGGATCTCAGCCATGATGCTATCAAGAGAAGAGAAGATGAAGACTCCATTCTTTGGAGGAAAGAAGGAGGAGAGGCTCTCAAAGCTTCTTCCTAAATCTATACAGAGCATTCAAGGAGATCTCAAGAGAATAAGAAGGGAGATGTGTATAGAGTCTCCAAGAGGGTTTAAATCTGAATCAAACTCTAGATTTTCATATGATGAGTGTGAGAATGCAACCACACATCATGATGCATAGTGCAATCCTATTCCCATATTTTCCATGAGAGAGATGGAAGAAGAAGGAATGACTAGGAGGGAAACTCTTAGTGAATTTCTGTAAGAGTATGAATCTCAAACTCAAAATTTTAGAGATCATATTACTTTTCTAGAGTTTTTCAAGATCAAGGTGAAGAGAAGTAAGCATCATGAAAGGGGTAGGTTCCTTCTATCTACTTTTGATGGTTCACCTACATGTTTGGCTGGAGCTTGGGTGGAAGAACTATACACCTTTTTACAGCAACACCAAATTTATGAAGATGAAGCCATCAGAGTTGCAGCGCTACATCTTGGAGGTAAGGCCTATGCATGGTGGATATTTGAGTCTTTTTCTTTGAAAAATGAAAATAATTCTTCGTATGCAAGGTTTATTAGGACATTAGTGGAAAGGTTTAATGGAAAAATTCCTGCAACACATGTGGTGAAGTTAAACAAACATAAACAAACAAAACCCTTGCATGTGGTGGAGGAAACCATAAAATCAGATCCACTTCAAAAAACCATGGAGGAGGCTGAAATATTGCATCATAAATTGTTAGAGGAAATATCTCTATCTCATATTCCTGAACAAGAGGGCATGGGGATCTCTTTTTCTAAAGAGGATCCAATTCTTGGGAGGTTGCCCATACATGTCGATGAGGAAGAGGGCAACAACGCTGTCATGTATAGAGTATATCTAGCACCTCATGCATAGGAAGAGGGAGCCATTGCTCCAAATAGAGGGATTCTTGTATCATTGCAAGAAATTCCCAAGGATCTCACATGTGGAGATCAAGGCACAACTCATGATTCACATGTGCCATTGATGAAAGGGTGTGAAACTATGGAGTTAAAAGGAAGAGATAGGGAGGATGACCAGCATCATGTGATGAGGAGCACACACCCTTGTCTATTTCATGAGGTTGATGCACCTAAGAGGGAGACTGGATTGCATAGTGAGAGCAGGGACAAGTCTGTCCATTCATATATGCAGTCTAATCTTGATGATGATGCCTCATTGCATGGAGAGATTTCACCAAGGAGACCACCAGATTAGCAGATGATGAGAGATGCTTCACATTTTGAGACACCATTCATTGATTTCAGAGAAGTGGAGACCTTGGGAGGTAATTGTACAACGCTGAGAATATTGAGTAGACTCAAGGAGGAGAGAGGCATTCTCTCAACATCATCTTTACCCACTCTCATTTCAAATTCTGCGCTGTGGAAAAAGCAGCATGGGAAGGATAGCAACCTTCCAACTTGCATCTTTTGCATGGGAGATGCCAAAGAGGAGGATGACCATATGACAGATGTTCTTCATGAGAGATCGTCAGCACTGTCACTATGGAGGATAGATCCATATTGGAACTCCCAGCCATTGGTGGAGTATTCCAAGGATATTTTCACTTGTATGATATTGGATGAACAACTACATGAGGAGGGATATTCAGTTAGAGATGGGGTCATCTACCATCATGGTAGGATCTTCTTATCTAGAGCTTCCAAGCTCAAGGAGAAGTTTCTACAAGCAACTCGCAAAGGTTCCCTTTTCAGCCACACTTATTCTATGAGAGCATACCACACCATCATGGAGGGGTATTTTTGGGAAGGCTTTGAGGAGGAGATGTATCAACATATGAGGAGATGCATGGATCATATGTCGATGGAGGAGATACATAAATCTTTGGAATAGTTAACACAACCACCTCTTTTCTCTTTGAGGATGAGAGGAGACTCATGTATGAGCCACTCCATTTGCATGAGCAAGACATATGGTAAGGGTGTTTTTTGTTTGAATAATGACTTGTATAATGTATATATGCATCCTTTAACCATCTATGTGCAGGGCTTTGCTCAAAGGAGGAGAATTCTTCCTTCTAGACCTCATGGTTTACTTTATCTGGATGATTTCTTGGGGATGGGGGATCCACATGAAAATAATGATTCCCAATGAATTTCAGGTCCCATGCCTCAAGAAGGTATTTAGATAGTCCATTGTTGTCTCCATGGATTTTTGACATGATGATAGCTATTTGGGATGCACACCAAAAGCTAGCTTGCACACTTGGGAGGGATAACTTGGAGATGTATTGATGATACAACATATTGATCCTTGGAGGATTTTATCATATGAGGATGTTATAGGGAGAGAAGAGGAGGCTTCTCAGTTCTATCCTTGCAGTTGCTTAAGGACAAGCAACATTTGGGAGGGGAGGACTGTAATATTCCAAAATTAGCATGCAGCTAATTGGAATATAAATTTTTGCTCATGTCACTTAGGAGATGAATAAATGGGTAAGGAGGCTCATACATTTCAGAAATAAGAATAAAATCCCTCATAGTGTGAAAATGGATCATCATAAGAGCTATATTTCACACCCTTATGTATGAACAGGGTCATTTGCATGTGGACAAGGTCAAGTTTGACCAAGTCAACAATGCTGGGATAGGAGGTGGAGAACACTTGGAGAGACAACGCAATATTAACGGGAGGAATATTCCTTGGTGGAGGAAACCCTAATGAGTGGGACCCATGGTGAGAGGGCTTCCATTTTTTTAAAAGGAGGGCAAGGCAACCATTTTTATTCATGATTTGGATTATTGATTTCATGGTCTGATTATACCTTGTGCATTCTCTTACTGTTTAGCAGAGTTGCTGTGCTTCTTAGCACAATGAATTCCTGTTTAGGAATTCCTTCTCCTTTCAAGAGAGGCCTCTTGAATGAGCTTGATCTTCATTTCTCCACATTCATGCTTCAGGCCAAGCATCCTCCTTCAGCTACATCGCAGTTTTTGTTTAGAGCTGGGTTGTGTTGTAGGGTGTTGTAGTGGAGGTTACTGAACACCACTTCCGGAGCTTATTTTTCAGAGGAGGAAGCCTTGTTTCCTTTGGAGGATCATAGAGGAAGCATCTGGGCTGATTTCACCATCTTTGGCATCATGCCAATCATTTTCCATCATCTACAACGCAGTCCCTCTCCTTGACTGCGCTATTTTCAATGAGCATTAGCAATGAGGGTTGCAATGATTATTTGGAGGGTGAGATCTTCAGTGTTAGGATCATCCTTTCACTTGGAAGATCCATTGGAGGAGGTTTGTTCAGATTGTGCATCATCTATAGCCATCTCCATCTAGTTCTTGAGTTGCAGCTGCTACTCAATCTAGAGACTGCAACTCCGACATTTTTGCCATTTTGTATATTTCAGGAAATCCTTTCCCGTTTGTCCTGAAATTCAGTTTGGGAGTCTATATCTTCACTCCCAACATTTTTTGGGCCCTATATTTGTATATTTGTGTATTGACACTTCCCAGCAGCAGTTCCTCTAATAAAACCGTGCTGTCATAACCTTGGGAATTTTCTGTGTGTAGAAAATTTAATAACTGATATGTTATCCACCGAGATTCTCCTGATCACACACTATTTTAGCTTCATGCATAATATATAATCTCTTCTACCATTGATCATTAATTATGAAAATAAAATCAATTGCATGCACACATTAAAACCACAAACAATCACACATATGAACACAATATTTAATGGGAAAGCTTAAAGTTGAAAACCCCAACTATCTGTATATTATATTTCATGGAGATCATGTAACAATCATTGTACAAAGCTCCTCACAAGCTCTCAGCACAACCTCCAATTGCTACACACTATCAAGCTAGATCTAGCAAAACACATGCTCCAATATTTTGCCACTTGATAGCCAGCCTCTATTGCGTTATCAATGCTATGGGATGGCTTCATTAAATAGATAAACCACCTGGCTTGTACTGCGCAATCCTCATGGGCTTCTCCACCTATCTGTGTGTTTCAAATAGCAACTGTATAGTCACAACTGATAGTTAACCTGCTCTTTCACCTATCTCTGCACTGGTCTCCACTGAAACTGTCCATGCACTGAAGTTAACTGATCCATTCTTTAGTTGATTAATGAGTTTATAATTAGTGAATTAATTAATAATTAATTCACACCACTCTCACTAATTGTATCAATTAGTTAAACTGAATACAAATAGCTCAACTATGTTTAGATTAGTTAAACTGAATACAACTCCACTAACTTCCTCGATCAACTCCACCAAACTCTGTCACATGAGTTCTAACTGAAGTATCCATGCAATAGCTCCACTTAACCCTCAAGAATAGCGTAATTCCTTCTGTCAGCTCCTGTGCCACATCTGTGCACTTAACTGAAGTGCTCCGAGAGAATAAGATAATGTTTATAGTCCAAATATTATTAAGAGCTAATAATATTTGACATATCTATTTTTAGACTGGAAATCTAAAAATAGATTCCGCCCAATATGTCTAAAAATAGAAGTCCATCTATTTTTTCCGACTTGACCAACCATCCACAAATAGCATCCTTCAACTCATAGAACATGATCCATATGTCTAAAAATAGACATAGTCTAAAAATAGACTTTGCGCCAAAAATAGCCTGCGGGCCCACTTAGTGAAGGCGACTTCTTTCCACTAAGCTCATCATCTTGTTACAATCTCAACACTCCCTCTCAACAAGATAAGGATTATCTGCCACCCCTATCCTGCCTCTGTGGTATTCGAATTTGCTCCTGGTGAGCGCCTTCGTCAAGATATCAGCATCCTGATCCTCCATGGGAATGTATGAAAGTAACATGATCTTCTACTACACACAATCTCTGATATGATGATACCGATCCGTGAAGCCATGCCGCCTCAACTCATCCTCCTGTCTGTACCATGATCCATATCCCGATGTGCCTCTGAGATATCTCAATACATGCTTCCCTGCCTTCCAAAAGAGCTTGTTAGGCTTAACCATAGCTTGTGAAAGCTATTTAACTGCATAGCATATGTCGGGTCATGTATTGACTAGATACATGAGCGACCCCACCAACTGTTGATAAACAGTGGCATCCACTACCTCCGCCGAAGTAGCATCCTCCTTCCTCCATTCACCAGGAAGAGGAGTATTAACAGGCTTGCAGCCATGCATGTTGAACTTCTCCAATATCTCCCGGGCATACTTACCTTGAGAAAAAAACAGTTCATCACTGCGCTGCCAAATTTCCAATCCCAGGAAATAATGAAGGAGGCCCAAGTCCTTCATCTCAAACTCATTTGCAAGATCAGCCTAGCATGAGTGTATCAACAGTTCATCACCTGTCAAAATCAAATCATCTACATAATGTACAATGATCAGCTACTTACCCTCCACCACAATCTGGTATAGGTTAGGATCCACCTCACTATTGGAGAATCCAAGTCCGGTGAAATAACTGTCTATCCGTGTGTACCAAGCACGAGGTGCTTGTTTCAACCCATACAACGCTCTCTTGAGCCTGCACACATGCGACTCGCTGCTGAAGATATCGAAACCTTCGGGCTGCTCTATGTACACCTCCTCCTCAATGACTCCATTGAGGAACGCAGTCTTCACGTCCATATGATGAATGTGCCACCCCATCTGCGCTGAGAGAGCAAGAATCGTCCGTATGGAAGAATTCCTTGCGACAGGTGCAAAGGTCTCCTCATAATCGATCCCCTCTATTTGTGAAAAGCTCGATCCCCTCTATCTGTGAAAAGCCTCGGGCAACAAATCTTGCCTTGTACTTCTCCACACTCCCGTCAACTTCTTGCTTCACTTTGTAGATCCATCTTGAACCCACCACTGATTTCCCCTCTGGCCTCGGGACAATCTCCCATGCATTGTTTCTGACAATCGAATCATACTCTTCCACCATGGCATCTACCCATGCGAGATCCTCCACAGCTTCCTCGAAAGAGGAAGGCTCTGTCACGATACACTTGCTCATAAGAGCCATGTATCCAATATACTAGTCAGGTGATTGTCTCTATCTGCGCTGTGATGTAGTTGCTCCTACAACCTTCTCTACATCTTGAGCTAGTCGATCAGCTTCTGTAGTGCGCTTCTGCCCTCTGATGGTTGGCGCTGCTTGAGTGGTCTCTTCCACTCCATGAACCTCATCTTATGGCTGATCCACATCTAGAGAGTCATCCTTAGGAACTAATAGCTCCTCATCTGCATGCAAGTGTGGCTCCCTCTCAAGCGAACACTTCATGGCTTTCTCCTCATGAAATTTGATATCCCGTCGCACAACAGTCTTGCTACTGTCTGGAAAATACACACGATAGTTGTGGGGTGTATTAGTGTACCCCAAAAATATCCCAACCTTTGCAGTTGGCTCCAACTTCTTCCTGGCATCCATCATCACATGAATGTAAACAGGTGAACCAAAAATCCTCAAATGGGAAATATCAGGCTTCTTACCAGAAAATGCCTCCTCGGGTGTACTCATGACAAGTATCCCGTGAGGACAACGGTTTTGCACATATACTGCAGTATTGCATGCCTCCGCCCACAAGTGAATGGGTAGGCCCTGATCATGCAACATTGCCCGTGCAGCACCCACGATCGTTTTGTTCTTCTTCTCAACAACCCCATTCTGCTGTGGGTTATGAGGTGCTATGAGCTCTCTTCGAATTCCTTATGTGCTAAAAATGAATTCACCACCATTGTCGCTCCTAAGAGCCTTCACCTGCTTCCCCGATTCTTTCTCAACCAGTGCCTTGAACTCACAGAACTTTGAGTATGTCTCGCTCTTCTTCTGCATGAAGAAGATCCAGCACTTACGAGAAAAATCATCAACAAATATCACATAATACCTGTGCTTTGCTGTCGAAGCTATTGAGAAAGGTCCACACACGTCTGTGTGAATTCTCTCAAGGATCGTCGTGGCGCGACTATCCTTCTCGTGAAAGGTGGCTTTCACAAATTTTCCTAAGGTACACCCCTTGCACTGATCTGACTACGCAAGAGTGCCTTTAGGAAGCCCAGTAGAAATCTGCTGTAGTATCTTCAAAGCTCCATGGTGAAGGTGGCCCAATCTCCAGTGCCACAACTCGCCATCATCCCGGCTCACCACTCCTTCTGCCTTGCCTACCATTGCTGCACAGCCATCTACCTGCAATTGATAAAGGTTCTTAACTCGAAACCCTATCCTCCGGGTCTCACCAGTTGCCTTACTACTCAGGAAAGCCTTTCCCTTGCTAAAGACAACATCATATCCCCTGTCTTCTAACATCGCCACAGAGATAAGATTCTTCTTCAATCCTGGAACATGCATCACTTCATTCAATACGAAGGTTTTACCAGACTCCCTCTCAAAGGAAATGGTACCGATACCGGTCGCACTGTATCTACCATCATCTCCCATCTCGATGTGCACTCCAATATCTTTCTCATCCAGATCAGTAAACAAATCTCGATCTCCTGTCATGTGAAAAGACGCACCACTATCAAGAAAACACACTGATCCCGTCACACTTGAGACCAAGCATGAGATCAGCGAAAAATCTAGCTCAAACTGCGAGGTTAAGGCCTCTCCAGCTGCAGATCTAGCAGCCTACTTATTTTTCTTCTTCTGTGGACAACTAGTCGCATAATGTCTGTGTTGGTGACAGTGAAAGCACTTCACCTTGGACATGTCCTGCTTCTTGCCTTTCGCACCAGAATGAGAAGCTTTCTTGCTCTTCCCCTTATTTTCTTTGGCAGCCAAAGCGTAATTCTCTTCATTATATTTCTTTGATGAATATCTGTCCCTGGTACTCCACCTTATCTCCTCTTGCACAAGATCCGACCAAAGTCGCTCCCATCCTGGCAATTTCTCGCGACCATTGACAGAGTCCTGATAGGAGTGCCAACTCTTCGGAAGCCCAAGGAGAGCCAAGCTCACCAAGTCCTCGTCATCAGGAACCACCCCCACACTTCCCAGCTCATCCCTGCATTGGATGAAATTCGTGAGGTACTTGGGCATACTGTCGCCTTTCTCCATCTTTATGTTCCTGAGTTTATCCTTGAGCGCCAACTTCCTCTGGTCGCTCTTGCTTTGGAATAAATCTGTCAAAGATTTCCACATCAAGAATGGAGAAGCTTTCCCATGAAGTCTGGATACTATGTGATCCTTCACACCTTCCAACAGAATCCTTCGACACTTTGTTGTCTTCTTTTTCCATGCGTCAAGTACGACAGCATCACTAGAAGTAGGCTTTGGAATTTCTGCATCTATGAAATCCTTTAACCCATTTTCATCCAGCACCACCTCCATCCTATCCTTCCATGCAATATAATTCGAGCTGCCCTCAAGGGCATACTCCAATCGCAATCCGTTGAAAGAAATCTCAACTTCGACACCAAGAAAACACTACTGCAAATTCGAATTCCACCAGCACAAAACTCAACTGCTTCAATGTTTTGCAATTGCTCCAATGATCAATATCGCTCTGATACCATGTAGAAAATTGAATAACTGATATGTTATCCACCGAGATTCTCCTGATCACACACTATTTTAGCTTCATGCATAATACATAATCTCTTCTACCATTGATCATTAATTGCGGAAATAAAATCAATTGCATGCACACATTAAAACCACAAACAATCACACATATGAACACAATATTTAATGGGAAATCTTAAAGCTGAAAACCCCAACTATCTGTATGTTATATTTCATGGAGAACATGTAACAATCATTTTACAAAGCTCCTCACAAGTTCTCAGCACAACCTCTCATTGCTACACACTATCAAGCTAGATCTAGCAAAACACATGCTCCAATATTTTGCCACTTGATAGCCAGCCTCTATTGTGTTATCAATGCTATGGGATGGCTTCATTAAATAGATAAACCACCTGGCTTGTACTGCGCAATCCTCATGGGCTTCTCCACCTATCTGTGTGTTGTAAATAGAAACTGTATAGTCACAACTGATAGTTAACCTGCTCTTTCACCTATCTCTGCACTGGTCTCCACTGAAATTGTCCATGCACTGAAGTTAACTGATGCATTCTTTAGTTGATTAATGAGTTCATAATTAGTGAATTAATTAATAATTAATTCACACCACTCTCACTAATTGTATCAATTAGTTAAACTAGATACAAATAGCTCAACTATGTTTAGATTAGTTAAACTTAATACAACTCCACTAACTTCCTCAATCAACTTCACCAAACTCTGTCACATGAGTTTTAACTGAAGTATCCATGAAATAGCTCCACATAACCCTCAGGAATAGCGTAATTCCTTTTGTCAGCTCCTGTGCCACATCTATGCACTTAACTGAAGTGCTCCAAGAGAATAAGATAATGTTTAGAGTCTAAATATTATTAAGAGCTAATAATATTTCACATATCTATTTTTAGACTGGCAATCTAAAAATAGATTCCGCCCAGCATGTCTAAAAATAGAAGTCCATCTATTTTTTCCGACTTGACCAACCATCCACAAATAGCATCCTTCAACTCATAGAACATGATCCAGATGTCTAAAAATAGACATAGTCTAAAAATAGACTTTGCGCCAAAAATAGCCTGGGGGCCCACTTAGTGAAGGCGACTCTTTTCACTAAGCTCATCATCTTGTTGCAATCTCAACACTGTGTAGCAGTGATCTTCATTTTTCCATGTACATGTTTCTTGAGGCTTTTGTTGCCCAGCTTGAGTGTTTGTTTCCTCAAGATATTGTATGCATTTGCTGCTATGATCTAATATGATGGATATATAGATCTTCTTACATCTATGTGTTGATGTATCACTATTATTTCATTATTATGTTCATGTGTTGTTGTATCTCCAATTTTGGAATATCATAAGATATTCCCATTGTTGTAGATTTTCCCTATTTTGGGATATTACACCATATCAAACATAGAAAATTTTCAATTGTCTTCAAAATAAATGGATCCTTTTATTAGAAATAATGGTCATATTTAGAACTTAGAAATATAATAAAGTCTCACTAATAAAGGAATGTAATAATGAGGAATTTAATATAGTAATTAATGTAGTGATTATTACTTGGGTATTTGGGAATTATAGTGTACTCCTCTCCTACTACGTAGTGACACATTGCATCTAATGAAGGAATGAACCCACCTTTTCTCATTTAAAATATGTATTCCTATCCAAATATGTGTTTATAAAAATAACATGGTATCAGAGAATTGTTGGGGAGAAGCAATGAAGTTGGTGAAGGAGCCAAGGGAATGTTATGCCTAGTGAAGGCACTAAGGGTTAGTTATAACAGCTCAAATTGGACAGAAGATAACAAAGGCAAGCCATCCTGGAGTGAGTCAAAGGGAATGTGTATATGTATGCAATAAAAATGTGAGAACCATGGGAATTTAGAGCACAAGGAAAAACGTACAAAAATATTGGAGAAGGCAGGCCAACAATCATAGAATTGATGATATCAAATCAATTTCTTGACTCATGGAGTGACACTAAGTGTAGGAACTTTGTAGGTTTTCCTTTTGTGAAGACTTTCATCACATGGGTAGATATTATCTACTGAATAACCAAAGA
The DNA here is from genome assembly GCA_034641835.2 of Pinus albicaulis. Lineage (NCBI taxonomy): Eukaryota > Viridiplantae > Streptophyta > Pinopsida > Pinales > Pinaceae > Pinus > Pinus albicaulis. The sequence continues at coordinate 1,120,640,670 of CM076575.1, read as the reverse complement.
ATCAAGTCAGAGATGTTGAGAGTGAGTGGGTAGCTGCCAACAGAGATGTCAAAAGGTATAGCTTATGTTCATGGTAGAGCCTCTGAATCAAAATGATTAAGCCACCAAAATAGAATTCAACATGTAGCAGAGGATAAAAAAGAGCATTGATAGCTGCCATACAAATTTTAACTAGTCACCACCTAGAAAATTTGTGAAATTGAGCTGCCAAATAGAAGACACACTTATTAGGAAGTTAATATAGTATTAAATGTGGTTGCTATTAGCTAGGCATTTGGGAGATATGAAATGTGCTCCTCTTCTCCTACTATGTAATGACTCAATGATACATTGCATCATCTAATGAATTAATGAATCCACTCTTTCTCATTCTATTGTGTATTCATGCCCATGTACATGTGTGCAAAAAAATACATTTTAGAAATGTAAGTGTGGATTTATGCAGTCTGTTTCTAGGGAAAGGATGGATACTCATTTATGTTGAGTGCAGTGATTCTTATAATATTTTAATATTTTCACTCCAACAAGAAGACTTCATTGCTTTAACTAAAGATGGAGATGTTCATCAGTGGACTCATGCTGTACCAAATCCCGTGGCTGGAGTATATAATGTGCCAGCTACCCCATTGTATGGACATGGTCCTTGCATTCTACATGGTGATAAGTTGAGGCAGGTATATATTGGGGCTGGTATGTGTGCTAGAATTACAGATGGTGGTCGAGTGCATACTTGGAATATTGTGATGAAAGGTGGTCTTATAGGCATGGTAGTTCCAGAGAGGGAATATTTGACACCACTTGGCCATAAGGAAAGCCACAAAGATACTGTGATTGTTAATCAAGGTTTGTACCTTGGTTTCTACAAAGCACAATCTCTGTATTAGATTTATTGGTTATATTTTTATTAGTTTATATTTTTAATGTATGTATACCTGTTTTTATACTCTCTGAAGGAAGTGTAAATTCTAAGAGGTTTTTTCTTACCATTATCTCTGTGGAGTAGCAGACACGAAAGATGTTGGCTTCATTGCAACTGTGTTTTATATGTACTAGGGGTTTAGATAGCAATAATATTCATTCTGTTGCAGGTCTCAAGTCTGCCACGAAATTAATATGTGTAGCAGGATCCTTAATAGTAGTTGTCAAGAAGAAAACTAGATGTCGAATGGGACTAAGGAAGAGACCAGTGGTGCATCATCCTAGGGTTTTGATTTTTTCTTGTACTCTAGAGATAAAACCTTTGGAGCAAACTCAATATTCTATTCAAGAAACACTATCATATTAATGAATATTTCTTTAAAAAGGAATAATTATTAGAAAATTTCATGAGAGATTTGGAAAAAACAAACAAAATGCAACTTTGATGTCTTGAATAAACTATATAGTCTCCGAAGGTAGATGTTCATACCGACTCCCTACGGATTGATGACTGATGATGCTCTTGGGGCATCTCTAACACACTCTTCCATTGCAGAAATGTATGATGTAGGTGGATGTTCATTCAGTAATTTGATTCAAACACTCTACCAGAAACCGGGCCAAACCCTTCAAACCCTGTTGCACCAGAGCTTCGTGAATACTCTTTCATTGCATAAATGAATGATGCAGGTGGATTTTCATTCAGTAATTTGATTCAAACCCTCTGCTAGAAGTTGGGCCAAACCCTTCAAACCCTGATGCACTAGAGCTTCGTGAATCCATAGGGACAGATCTGGAAATCCATCATTCTACTGCAGAACTATGGACAAAAACCCTCGAAACCTTAGCATATTCAATTCCATTTTAGTTCAAAAAACAAAGACAGAGATAAAATGGCTCCATAGCCCAGGGAAGACATGGATTTTTCATGCCTTATATTTACATTAACATGTAAAATGTGCTATGCTCTCTCTGTTTGGTTTCGTTCCCACTTGGTTTTGGTTTCCAATAATCAAATTGTGCGGCAGTGAGAGGAAAAGGCATTTAGAAATGTTGTATGGAAATATACCAATTATCTTTCATTTTTTAAGCTTTTTTATTTTATTTTTCCCACCATCATTTTGATTTTTTCCCTCCACCACTTTGATTTGGGTTTAGATATTGAATAGTATTTAATTTTTAAAATATTTATGAAGTTGTCAATTTGAAGAGAATTTTTTATTTTTCTTGCAAAATAAGAAAAAAATATATGCTTTTTTAAATAAGAAAATGAAAAAACTAGATTAATTAATCTTTTAAGCTATTTTTAAGATATATAATGTTTGTATAAATTTTATAGAAGCTTTTCACCTCTATTTTAAGTGAATAATATTATGATTATATTTTTAAACATTCGTTTCATTGAAAAGATTTTTAAACATACACTTTTATATAAAATCATAAGAAAATATAGTAGTATATTTATAAGTAATTTGTGATTAATTTGGTTATAATTATTTTTAACATGTATTCACAAATGTGGAAAAATATCTCTAGTATTTTTTCATGGACAATAAGGGTTAGCTAAACAATTTGTTATTATTGTTGATGGGTATTTGGCTAGTTCTACACTATCAAATGCCTAGATTAAATCTCTTGAGTAAGGTGCGCCAGTCCACACTAACAAGTTTATTGTGGATGTCATCCATGAATGTGGGGAAGCAACCCCTTTGTCTCTAAATTTTAACACTACAGATGGATTAAGAGACCCCCTTTATCTCTGAATCCATCTGCAACGTCAAAATTTAGTGAAATGTAACATTTTAATATCAAAATTGCAATGTTCCATTTTCATAGTGACACAATTAAAAATGACTAAATCATATACTTCTTGTACTTGCTATTTGTTCATATTTTTATTCTTAGACTACAGTATTTATTTACGTTAATTATTTTTAATTTTGTCACTTATTATCTAGGCATACATTTTAGTCATGGACTAAATTAGTCATTTAAGTTAGTCGTTTTTAGTTGGGTCACTTATTACCTAGTCATTTATTTTATCCCTAGACTAAATTAGTCGTTTAAGTTAGTCATTTTTAGTGGGTCACTTATTATCTAGTCATTTATTTTATCACTAGAATAAATTAGTCATTTAAGTTAGTCGTTTTCAGTTGGGTCACTTAAAATTGTTCAAATTTAGTAGTAATTCACTTGAAATTGTTGAGATTCAACAAGATGATGAGCTTAGTGAAAAGATTCACCTTCACTAAGTGGGTCCACAGGCTATTTTTGGCACAAGTCTATTTTTAGACATGGTGATCATATTTCAGAAGTTGCAGGATGGTATTTGTGGATGGTTGCTCAAGTTGGAAAAATAGATGACATTCTATTTTTAGAATATTGGGCGAAGTCTGTTTATAGATCGTCGATCTAAATATAGAAGTGTCGATTATTATTAGCTCTTAATAATAATCCGACAATAAACATCAACTTATTCTCTTGGAGCACTTAATTTCAGTGCATAGATTTGGAAAATCAGTGGGCTGAAGGAATTATGCAATTCATAGGGTTTACTGGTGGTTCATGCATGGAGGACTCAGTTAGAACTGAAGTGGCAAAGTTATGACAGAGTTGGAAGAGTATTTCATGGAGTTGTACTCAGTTTAACTCAATTAGACTCAGTTGAGCTAGTTGTATCTAGTCTAACGGAATGATACACTAGTGATAGTGGAGTGAATTAATTAGTTAATTAAGTCACAAATAATAACTCATTAATCAACTAAAAAATACAGCAGTTAACTACAGTGCATGTCGGTTCCAGTGGAGACCCAGTGGAGAGATAGGTGATAGGGCAAGATGGACTATCTGTTGTGACTATAGTGATGCATTGATTGCACCACACACACATTGGAGTTGCCAATGAGGATTACGCAGTCAAGGCAAGGGTAATTTGACTTCATTTAGAGCTATTTTTCAGCAGGGATTGCGCAGTGGAGGCAGGCTAGTAGGAGGGAAGAGATCGGTGCATGGATTTGCATATTTCTTCTATGTTAGTGTGTGACGATTGATTGTACTGAGAGCTTGATGTACTAAGATTTGTATGAGATTGTTACATGATCTCCATGATACATAATATATTATAGTTGGGGTTTTCAGCTTTAGAATTTCCCATTAAACAATTGTGTTATGTGCGATTCTTTTTATTTATGCTTCACATGTGTTTGCAATTAATTTTCCGAAAAAGATTAACAGTGGAATGATTCTGTATTTTGCAAGAAGTTAAATATTGTGAGATCAGGGGAATATGGATGTATGCATGCTTAATGTATACTAATTTCTACATGGTACTAGAGCAGTGTTAATTCTTGAAGATTGCAATTGTGAAGAATTGTTGAGTTTGTGCTGGTGGACAATTCGAATTTGCTACAGAATATTCTTGGTGCAGAAGTTGAGTATACATTGAAATGTATTTCAATGGGTTGCGATTGGAGTATGCCCTTGATGGGAGCTCGAATTACATAGCATGGAAGGATAGGATGGAGGCAGTGCTGGAGGAAAATGGACTGAAGGAGTTCATCGATACTGATGTTCCTAAGCCAAGATCTAGCGATGGTGCATTACTTGACGCATGGCAAAAGAAGACAGCAAAGACAAGAAGAATTCTGTTGGAAGGTGTGAAGGACCATATTGTGTCCAAAATTCACAGGAAAGCCACTCCATTATTAATGTGGAAGGATTTGACATATTTTTTCCAAAGCAGAAGCGACCAAAGGAAGTTGGCGCTTAAAGATAAGCTCAGAAAAATAAAAATGGAGAAGGGAAACAGTATTCCAAAATACCTCACGAAGTTTGTCCACTGCAAGGATGAAGTGGGAAGTGTGGGGGTTACTATTAATGATGAATAATTGGTGAGCTTTGCTCTCCTTGGGCTTCCGAAGAGTTGGCATAGCTACAAAGACTTTGTCAATGGATAGGAGAAACTGCCGGGATCGGAGCGACTTTGGTCGGATCTTGTGCAGGAGGAGATAAGGTGGGGTACCAGGGATGGCTCTTCATCGAAGAATGAAGATGAAGAGAATTTTTCTTTGGATGCCAAAGCAAGGAAGGGGAAGGGGAAAAATTTTCCTTCAAAATTGGATGCTAAAGGCATGAGGCGGGATTTGTCCAAAGTGAAGTGTTTTCACTGTCACGAACATGGGAATTTCGCCACTAACTGCCCACAGAAGAAGAAGAACAAGAAGGTTGCTGGAGTTGCAGCTGGAGAGGCCTTAGCCTCACAATTTAAACTTGATTTCTATTTTATCTCATGCTTATTTTCAAGCTATATAGGATCGATGTGGTATCTTAATAGTGGTGCGTCTTTCCATATGACCATAGACAAGGAGTTGTTTCGTGACTTGGAGGAGAAGGACCTACAGATGCATATAGAGATGGGCGACAATGGTCAATACCGTGCAACCATTATTGGGACCATTACCTTTGAGAGGGAGTCTGGTAATACATTCTTGTTGAAGCATGTTATGCATGTTCTAGGTCTGAAGAAGAACTTGGTCTCGGTCGCAATGTTGGAAGACAAGCGTTATGATGTTTTTTGCAGTGAGGGAAAATCCTTCATTCGATATAAAAAAATGGGTCAAACCAAGAATATATGGCTTCCAATTAAGAATCTCTACAAGCTGGAGGTAGATGGTTGTGCTGCAATGGTGGGCAAAGCAGAAGAAGTGGTGAGCCGGGATGAGGGAAAATTATGGCACAGGAGATTGGCCCATCTTCACCATGGCACTTTGAATATTTTGCAGCATATTTCTACTGGACTTCCTAAGGGTACTCTTACACAATCAGATCAGTGCAAGGGATGTACTATGGGTAAGTTTGTGAAGACCACCTTTCATGAGAAGGAGAACCATGCTTCGGTGATCCCGGAGATAATTCACACAGACCTGTGTGGACCTTTCTCGGTTGCTTCAACAACAAAACACAGGTATTATGTTATATTTTTTTATTACTATTCTCGTAGATGCTGGATATTATTCATGCAAAAGAAGAGTGAAACGTTTCCAAATTTTTGTGAGTTCAAAGCATTGGTGGAGAAGGAGTCGAGGAAGCAAGTGAAAGCTCTACGGAGCGATAATGGTGGTGAATACATCTCGGGTGAATTCAAAGACTTCTGTAGAAATGAAGGAATTCAAAGAGAACTCATAACGCCTCATAACCCACAGTAGAATGGGGTTGCAGAGAGGAAGAACAAAATGATCATGGGTGTTGCACGAGCTATGCTTGAGAAGGAGCTAGACTTGCATGCAGTGAAGGAACTGCTTGTTCTGAAAGATGAGCCTTAGGATGTGGATCAGCTACAAGAGGAGATTCATGGAGTGGAGGAGTCCACTCATGCAGAACCAAACATCAGACAAGGCATAAAGAGGACCACATAAATTGAGAGACTGAAGCTTGATGCGACATAGAATGTAGAAGTCCCTACATCACAGCACAGACAAAGACAGTCACCTGACCGATTTACTAGATACATGGCTCTGATGAGTAAGTGTATCATGACAGAGCCATATTATTTTGAAGAATCAGTGTAGGAGCCCACATGGGTAGATGCCATGGTGGAGGAGTATGACTCCATTGTCATAAAAAGTGCTTGAGATATTGTTCCAAGGCCAGTGGGAAAATCAGTTGTAGGATCAAGATGGATCTACAAGGTAAAGCAAGCTGCTGATGGGAGCGTTGAGAAGGATCAGACAAGATTTGTTGCCCGGGGCTTCTCACAGATTGAGGGGATTGATTATGAAGTAACCTTTGCACCTGTCACAGGGTATTCTTCCATACAGACCATCCTTTCTCTCTCAGCGTAGATGGGTTGGCACATTCATCAGATGGATGTGAAGACTGTGTTCCTTAATGGGATCATTGAGGAAGAGGTGTACATTGAGCAGCCTGAAGTATTTGAGATCTTCAGTAACGAGTCACATGTGTGCAGGCTCAAAAGAGCGTTGTATGGGCTGAAGCAAGCACCTCGTGCTTGGTACACTCGGATCGATAGCTATTTCACTGGACTTGGCTTCACCAAGAGTGAGGCGAATGCAAACCTGTACCAAATTATGGTGGAGGGTAAGCTTTTAATCATTTTTCTTTATGTTTATGATTTAATACTAACGGGTGATGAGAATTTGATACACTCATGCAAGGAAGATCTTGTAAAGGAGTTTGAGATGAAGGACTTGGGCCTCCTTCATTATTTCCTTGGATTGGAAATACAACATCGGGAAAGTGAAATGTTTGTGTCTTAAGGCAAGTATGCCCGGGAGATACTGGAGAAGTTTCACATGCAAGGCTGCAAGCCTATCGACACTCCTCTTCCAGGAAATTGGAGGAAAGAGGATGCTACATCAACAGAGGTAGTGGATGCCACTGTTTATCGACAGTTGGTGGGTTCGCTCATGTGTTTAGTTAATACAAGACTGGACATATGATATGTGGTGAACCAGCTTTCACAAGCGATGGTTAAGCCTACCAAGCTCTTTTGGAAGGAAGGAAAGCATGTCCTGAGATATATCAAGGGCACATCTGAGTATGGTTTATGGTATAGACAGACAAATGAGGTGAAGTTGCATGGCTTCATGGATGTTGATTGGGCAGGCAGCCCAACAGACAGAAAGAGCACATCAGGAGGGATTTTCAATATCGGATCTACGACAGTTTCTTGGTACAGAAGGAAACAAAGATCCGTGGCACTCAGTTCAGAGGAAGCAGAATACATGGCAGCAAGTCAAGCTGCATGTGAGGCTATCTAGATTAGGAAGATCCTGGTTGGTTTGTTCGGTTCACATTTAGATCCTACAGTGATACATTGTGATAATCAGATTTGCATTAAACTCTTAGTTAATCCTTTGTTTCATGATAGATCTAAACATATTGATATCCGGTATCATCATATCAGAGATTGTGTGCAGTGGAAGATCATGTTACTTTAGTACATTCCTACGAAGGATCATGATGCAGATATTCTGACGAAGGCGCTCACCAGGAGCAAATTCGAATACCATAGAGGCAGGATCGGAGTGAAAAATAATCCCTATCTTGTTGAGAGGGAGTGTTGAGATTCAAAAAGGTGATGAGCTTATTGAAAAGAGTCGCCTTCACTAAGTGGGCCCATAGGCTATTTTTGGCGCAAGTTTTTTTTTATACTGTGTCTATTTTTAGACATGGTGATCATATTTCAGAAGTTGCAGGATGCAATTTTTGGATGGTTGGTCAAGTTGGAAAAATAGATGAAATTCTATTTTTAGAATATTGGGTGAATTCTATTTATAGATTGTTGATCTAAATATAGAAGTGTCGATTATTATTAGATCTTAATAATAATCCGACAATAAACAACAACTTATTCTCTTGGAGCACTTAAATTCAGTGCACATATTTGGCAAATCAGTGGGCTGAAGGATAGATTTGAAAGAGTAGTTCATGGAGTTGTATTTAGTTTAACTCAGTTAGACTCAGTTGAGCTAGTTGTATCTATTCTAACTGAATGATACACTAGTGAGAGTGGAGTGAATTGATTAGTTAATTAATTCACAAATAATAACTTATTAATCAAATAAACAATAAAATAGTTAACTATAGTGCATGTCAGTTCCAGTGGAGACCCAGTGGAGAGATAGGTGAAAAGGTAAGATGGACTATTTGTTGTGACTATAGTGATGCATTAATTGCACCACACACACATTGGAGTTGCCAATGAGGATTACACATTCAAGGAAAGGGTAATTTGAATTCATTTAGAGCTATTCTTCAACAGGGATTGCGTAGTGGAGGCAGGCTAGCAGGAGGGCAGAGATCGGTGCATGGATTTTCAGATTTCTTCTATGTTAGTGTGTGACAATTGATTGTACTGAGAGCTTGATGTACTAAGATTTGTATGAGATTGTTACATGATCTCCATGATACATAATATATGATAGTTGGGTTTTTCAGCTTCAGGCTTTCCCGTTAAACAACTGTGTTATGTGCGATTGTTTTTATTTATGCTTCACATGTGTTTGCAATTAATTTTCCGCAAAATATTAACAGTGGAATGATTCTTTATTTTGCAAGAAGTTAAATATTGTGATATCAGGGGAATCTGTATGTATGCATGCTTAATGTATACTAATTTATACATAAATATTTATGTTGACTAAATTTTTTAATCCCCTAGTCACTAATTTCATCATTTTATACTAGTGAATGTTAAATAACTTATAACCTCTAAGTATTCTAAAGAAAATCAAATGGTCCCCGACATCACCAAAATTGGCCCCCCATAACATAAAAAATAAATTCAGTACCAAAATAATTTAGGAAGGGACATTACAGTCCTCCCCTCCCAAATTTTTCTTGTCCCCAAGCAACTTCAGTGTTGGATGCTCCAATATGTTTTCACCCTCCCAAGTGGCATCCTCATCTGACAATATTTTCCAACGCACCAAATACTCTCCAATTATTTTTCTCCTAAACTTCCTTTATTTAGTCTCCATAATGGATTCCAGTTCTAAACATAGATATCTCTAATCATCAAGTGGGGGAACTCTACAGCTGCTTTAATATGTTGTCCTAACACATTCTTGAGGCATGCATGAAACATGAAAATTGTTGTGGATATTTCTTCTCGGTGGCTACTCCAACTCAAGGCTACCTCTTTGAACCTCCTGATCACCTTGTACAGCCCATTAAATCGTGGTTGCAACTTCTCAACCCCATTTTGCTTCAAAGTGGACTATTGGTATGGCTGCAGGCGTAGGAACACTAAGTCCCCCTCCTCAAAATGTCTCTCAACCCGTTGTCTATCAACATATAAATTTTGTTGATTTTGAGTTGTCAACAAATTATCCTTAAGATTCTTGAGGATGTCTTGGCTCTCTTGGATCCAATATTTGGCGTTTGGGGCCCAGCTGTCTCCAAAAAAAATTTCAAAAAAAGACAAAGCATCATAAACATATAGTGAATGAAAGGGAGTCATACCAATGGACATATGATGTGTAGTGTTGTAGCAATACTCTCCCAAATGAAACCAACAAATCTGTTATCACTTAAAAAATTTCAAAACATCATTATTACAAGATTACTTATGATCATGGGTCAGAATAGGGTCTTAGGAGTCATTTCCTGAGTTTGACTGAGGGAAGTATTAAATTTTTTAAGTTTGAGCCTACCATAGTGTTTAAATAAACTCATTTTTAAGGTCTTTCATGTCAAGTCTTTCAAAATTTTAAGATTCATTTCATTTCCCAAATTTTTTGCATAAAAAATGCCCAATTAGCTAAGAAACCACAGTTTCATAGCACCACCCATTGAAAAAAGTCATTTTGCGCTACGAAAGCGTTGATAGTTTCGTAGCACAAACAACAAAAATTACACTATAGGCACTACGAAAGCGCGGTTTTTTAACTGTCTTGTCAGTTGAATTGTCAAATGTCAAAAACCATTGGGAAAGGGTAGGATAGTGGTATGTTGAGTCATGTAAGGATGGAATTAAAGTAAACACCCACGTTTGCAGTCATCATGGTCAGTTTAGGTATGAGTGAGTCATCATTTTTAGTTATGAAAGTACATTTGAAATTCAAATTATTTCCTAATTAGTCACCCTCATTCCTTTTTCCCTTAATTCATAATGTCTAAGCTCTGAGTGTCAAGCCAAACCTATGGCTGGTTCTTACAAAGGTTCATTATATCCATTTCAAGCAAGGCTGTTGTTAAATTTATTAAAGCAAGGCTGATACATCCATATCAAGCGAGGCTAAAAGGATTTTTCAAGCGAGGCTGAAAGTTTCTCTGAAGAATATGGAAGAGGAAAGAAAAATACACAGAGGAGGACAATGCTTAAGGCATGAACCTGAAGATATGAAGGAAATAACAGAAGACCCAGCAGTGATGGAAGCATTCAGAAGAGCAGGTTGCCTATGGTTTTGTGAGAAGTTGCAGGGCTGTCGCACACAGGTATCCAAGGAATTTGCTATGAATTTCAATGGAACAACCACTAAAGTCGGGATGCTAAGTCTGTCTATCACACCAGAGGTTATTGCTGTCATTACAGAGATACCAAGAGGTCAAGAAACCTGGTTCAAAGGGTTAAAATTTGATATGGAGTAGTGTAAAGAATTCATGAAGCCTAAGCACGCCGATATGGATCTTACCCTAAAGCTAAAGGAGTTTCATCACCACCAGCAGCAGAACCAAGTCAACCTAGGGTTGCAAAACCAAAAGAACCTGCAAGACTAAAGCCAAGAAAGCAAACTGAGAAAGGGGCAAAGAAAATGCAAATTCTTGATACACCAAGTATCCTACCTGCAAAACAGAAATCAAAGGTTGTCAAAGATGCAAAACAGAAACAAGCTGTCAACAAATAGGGGACCAAAAGAATAACTAGAAGCCAAGCAGTGGTTTTGAAAGGAAATACAGTGGCTATAGAAGACAACTCAGTAACAAAGGGGAGTCTAGAGGATATTCTTCATGCCATTAACATAGAAGAAACACCTATTGTACAAGTTGAATTCATAAGGGAAGATGAGAAGAAGTTGAAAAAGTTCAAGTCTGCAAAGAGATTAGATTTTGAGGGGGAAGATGCAGGTTACATTTTTCAAGCAAGAAAGCCTATGACAAGGCATGCTAAGAAATTAATGGAAGGCAAAAATGAAGTTACAAAGCCCACTGAGATAGCTAAATCACCTAAATATATTTTTGATCTCTCATCATCCACAGTGAAGCATACAATCAACAAATTAAAAAGGGGAAAAGAGAAAATGACAGAGAAAACAAAGTTTTAGTGCCTTGAGGAAAATTTAAAGTTGGCAAACCAAGAAATTGTTGTCATGAAAAAGAGAGCTAGAAAACACAGTGTTGAGAAAGTACAGTTTAAGAGGATGAAGGCAATGTGGGAAGGACAAGTTGATTATGTTCCTGAAACTTTAGAAAATACAGAGCAACCTTTCAAGTGGACAGTTCCAGCAATAAAAGAAGCTAAGTTTGTCAGAATAATAAACACTCATATGAGAGCTACTAACAGAAGACTTAAAGACCAGGTGAAGGATTTAGAAGAACAGCTGGAGTTAATTCATGATGAGTTAAAGAGCAGAGGCATTAAAATGACAGTCATAGAAGAACCAATAGGTCAACCAAGTGTAAATAAAGAAAGAATGCCTCAAGGAAGCTAAACTAAAGTTGGTTTACAGCTTGTATGGTTTGAAAATACTGAAGATAGGTATATTTTGAGTTTTTGGGAAAAACTACAGTTTTCACTTGGAAAATTGATGAAAAATCTACATACTTAGCATTTTCATAGTGCATTGAGTGTAAAAAAGCAGAAAAGCGCTACAAAACTGTTGTAGCTTCCTTTTTTTCTTCGTTTGGTTAGTATTTAAGGTGTTAAAAGATGAGTTAAGAGCTGAGATTACTATGAAAGGTGTGTTGAAAGGTGATTAAAATGATGCAAGGGGAATGATTTAAGTTTTTGGAGAATAAAGGCTTGAAATGGCAGCACTACAAAAAGTTCTACGAAACTGCTGTGTTTTCGTAGCGCAACATATTACAGCCTTTTGGACAGTTTTTGAAGTGGTTTTGGATAGCTGGAGGCTAAGAAAGAGTGATGGGACATGTAAATCTAATATTTAATAGCCAAGGACCACGAAATGAAGATTAAATGATGGTCAGAATGTTCAAAGAAGGAAAAATATCCTATGCCTAAAAAACAGGGTATGGTTTCATGCTTTTGTGGAGGTCAGCAAAGTGGTCATGAAGAACTGAATTTCATTATCCTACTTCTACCATGTGATGATTACACTTGTCAATAATGTAATTTCAAATAGATAAGGTTGTTATAGATAGTGATAAGGAGTTTGAGTCCTTTTTGAAATAGGACTGTTAAGTAGGATATGTGTCTTTTTGTAATAAATTCCATGTTTTATGGTTATGCAAGGTGTTAGTGGATATAAATTCGATGTATCTAGCCTAGAGGCAGGTCATCTGATGATGTAAGAGGTCTATTAAAGGCCATTGGGTCGAATTTGTCAAGGTTTTGACATTTTTGGAAAAAACTGAGCTTGTTGTGAATTGACTGTTTTTAGCTAATACAGAGATCTTCTACTTGACCAACTTGAGATTCTTAAGGATTTTTAGTGTTTTCCTATTCTGTTTTTATTTATTATATATCTCATTTGCAGTGGTGTTCATCTATATTACTTAGAATTCATCTATTAGATTCTTTGACTTCCTATATAATTGAACTAACTGTGTTTTTACATGTTTCATGTGTGTATATATGACTAAAAACTCTGATATGCCTCAACTTCCATGTTAAGTAGATTCACTGAATTACTGAATTAATTTGACTCCATAAGCCCATTGTATACATGGTGATGTGATTCTCAAGCTACATCTATCATTTATCAGTTTATTTCCTAAATAGAGTTAGCCATCTATATATTTATCCATATCATTAACCCTTGAGAGAGCCCTCTCAGGATGAGGAGGCTAAGCCTCAGTCAAAATATTAGGTTTGAAATAGTTATATGATATTGTATGATCAAGCAGCCTATCAAGTCCAATTTTGTGATAACAAAATCCATGCCTTATGTTGTTTGTTCACATACTTCCTCAGATACCCCTCTAACCACTTGTTCACCCTCACTTCCTGTTCGCCTGTCTGTGGATAGTAACTAGTGCTCGGGGTGAGCTATGTGCCCACTAACCTGAAACGATCCTACCAGACCCCCCCATGAATCAGTTGTCTCTATCACTAACTATGCTCTTAGGGAGTCCATGCAAGCGGAAAACGTCCCTAAAGAACAACTCTGCTACCTGAGAAGTTGAGTACTAAGTTGAAATAACAAAGAAATGTGCATATTTGGTCAGTATATCAACCACCACATAAATACAATCCTTCCCCTACACCGCGGGAAGTCCAATGATAAATTCCATAGAAATTCTCTCCCATTTTCCCTCATGAATGGGTAGAGGCTGCAATAATCCTACTGGATGTGTCAACTCTCCCTTATTCCTATGACATGCCTTACACTCCTGTACATATCTCAACACATATCCCTTGAGGCCCTCGAGGTGAAGCACTCTCTCACAGCCATATATGTGTTCCTGAACCCTTAAGGCCCTGACAATGGAGAATAATGAGCTGTGTGAAGTACCCACTCTTTCAAATCCAATCATGGAACTAGAAATATGTGCGCCTTATAGTAGATAACCTCCGCCATCACCTGATAGCACTCATCTACATGAATTCCCTCCACAATATCACATGCTTGACAATCCTTGGAGTACTCCACTAATAATTGTGCCTTATAGTCATGGCTAATTCTCATTAGTGAAATCACTACATGTCTCCTAGATAGTGCATTAGCTACTACATTGTGCTTTCCCCGCACATACTCAATATCAAAATCATTAGGGGAATTTTAAGGTCTAAAATGGGCCTCCTAAGAAAAATGTACACCAAAATAAACTTTATAAGAACCAATAGGATTCAAGATGATGATGTCAACCATGGGGGATGATTCATCATTTTTGGAGTAAAAAGTAAAAATATTGAAAAATAATAAAATAAAAAACTACTTTTCAACTCGTATTTTAAACTTATCTCCCTAACGTTTTACTCAAATTTCAAGTGGGAGTACTCGTTGGATGGAAAATTTAATTCCTCATCCAATGAGTACCCATTTATGGGCCTCTAAAATAAACATAAAGTAAGGCCCATCTAACATTTCTTAGGCCCATATAACCTTCCTTATGCACATAAAAGATATATTAAATCTCTCCTTCTACACTTAATAATGTTTTCTTATGCTTTAATATGTTCTTATGAAAGTTTAAAGGAAATTTCATATTTGTGCCTAATATTGGTTATTTTTGTAGAATATTGTGAGAATATTGGGCAGATTATGCAGATTTGGAGAAATAGATAATTTAGGGACTTGCCCCCTGCCACTGGAAGATCAAGATTGAAGAATAAATGAGCAGAATGTTAGGAAATTATGGAGAAATATTGGAGATATTCAAGGGGTTTTTCCACCCTCCTTAACTATCAAGGCCAGCCAAGCAAATTGAGGATGAATTGCACCCAATATATGGTTTAATTGGAGACAAAATGGTCTCAATCAATATTTTCTAGGGAGCTATTGGTAGCTTCCCTGTAGAATAAATAGAGCAGAGCTAGAGCTAGGAAGGGATTAGATTCCATTCAGAAATTTTGTTGCGAGCTATTAAGATTTTTATTATTGTACTCAGTGATTAAACTTTCAGAAATGTAACGAGGTTATTCTCTTCTTGAAATGAGCATACATGCTCCATTTTAATTATTTAGTTCTAGAGAGCTAGGCTCGTGGGTTAGGGCCCAACCCATGTGCCTTAGCTTCTCTATTGTTTTCATTATTTTCTTTTTGTTATTTATCTAGTTTTATTTTTGATAATTTCATTGTTGTTATAGTTTGCGGTTTTAGATTTAATCTGCTTATCTATGTTGTAGAATAGTTGATGAACTCCATAAAACTATGAGGCAACCTTCTCCTCTCATCTCTGTCGATAGATCTCGAGGAGGGTAGACCTTCCCGCATACGAAAAATGCTTTCTGTTTATGATTCGTTGCTTCTCATATTAGAGTAGAGTGCAATCACAATTTCAGTCCTTCTTCCATTGTGTTATCACGCATTTTGTCTTTCTTTTCGTGCATGAATATGAAGTTTTGTTTGCGGGAATCAGTATTAAATTTCCAAATAATTTCACCCTTTCCTTCCCGCTTCATTTTCCATATTTTTTTTCACGCTTCCAAACACCTCTGTTACGATCTATTCCCTCCTTTTATTGCAACTGTTATCCTTTTTATTCAAAAAGCGCTTGAAAAAACATTAAAAGTTTGACCTCCACCCTTGCTCCTCAAAAATCCTGCTCACCGAACTTCACTCATTGCAAATCACAGATATCTTGTGTTCTCTTTTTATGCTCTCCCATTCCAAGCCCCAATTGCGATATTTCCTTCCGCCTTACCTTTGACGCTTATCAGTAAAAAATAACTTCATAAACATTAGAACCCAATCCTTTTTCCTTCAAATACTTACCTCAATTCCTTACCGCAATCGCAAATCACATTTCTCATTTGGTTCCCGTAATACTTACCGCTCCTATCCGACGATTGTGATATTCTTTCCGTACTCCGCCACGTCAACCGTCGCATATCACATTTCATATTTCGCTCCCAAACAACACTTCCCCTACTCTCCATCTTTGCGGTCTTGTGATTGCGATATCACTTATTGCATATTGCACTTATGTCAGCCATCGCAATCGAAAATCCTATCCTATTGCATTTCACATTTCGCTCCTACTCCCGAACAACACTTCCGTTGCTCCTTGAGCTTTGCGATATTATGAATTGCGATATCACATATCACATATCGCACTTCCCTCCTCCCATTGCAATTCCGCCATTGCACTTTTCAAAGCATCCCTCTCCAAATCATTTTTGTGATATCATAAGGTTTAATGAATTCTAAACCCCTCTTTCCACCTCTAAGACTTGTCACGTGTTAATCCTTCCATTAACATCTTTAGCCCTTTTTCCTCCAAACTGCAAGCAACACTTTTTCAAGTTTAGTTAGATCATGAATAGTTGCATGGTTAGAAGCATGGTAGCATGGTAGATATATCATAGGACAAGTAGAGTGAATTTAGCCATTTGGCCCATTAAGTGTGGTTAGAATTAGTTTACTTTCTTGTCATTTCTTTTCAGCAATTTAATTTAGTTTCCTTTCTGTCATTTCCCTTTTGAAATTAGTTTAGTTTCATTGAAGTGTGACAGACTTCACCGAGAAACCCTAGAAGTATCCCCCTTTTGTAGAGCGGAAGAGGATGATATGAGTAGAATTCATCTACTGTGTATATAGCACTATCACCTCCAAGTTTGTACGAACCTCGGGTTGATAGAGTAAATTAGGGGAGTAGCCTCTGGCAGTTGCAACACTCTTGGTGCAATACCAGGGCTGACCACTTTTTGGCGTCATTATCGGGGAGCTGTCTAGTAGGTGCTTTGATTCCGTTTTAATATTCTTTTATGCTTTCCTTTTTCATTTTGTTTCCAAAATATTGAAAAATACAAAAAAAAACTGATTTTCATGCCTCATAGGAGTAGGGATACTTAGAAATTTTTTAAAAATACTTCTCCAATACAAACCTCCCCACTTGACCACGTGGTGCAATAAGAACCACATCACCATACACTTTTGAAGGTAGAATAGATGGATGGATATGATGACAATGAAGAAGATCTTATTGGGTTTCCCATTCAAGATATGGACATCAGTGTACATATGAAGAACATCCCTCCATCTTTCCTTCCCAACTTCCATGGTATGAGGAGAGAGGATCCAGAAAAATTTCTCTTTGAATTTAAGATACTTTGTATATCTTATGGCTACTTATCACACACTCAAAAAATTAGATTGTTTCCTGCAACATTGAAGGATAAAGCTCTTAAATGGTTCACGAGTCTAGGTACTAATTCAATAATATCATGGAATGACATGCAAAAGATATTTCTAGGAAAATATAAAAACCATGATCTTAAAGAAGTAATTTTTAGAATGAATCAAAAAGAGGATGAGATCCTTGAGGATCTCATAGATAGGTTCATGTTTAATATTAAGAGGGAAAAATTGCATCATTTAGGATTTGACACACTAAAACCCTCTTACTTAGAACAATTAGGGATGAGTGGATTGATCTCCTTAATCCCATGAGTGGAGGAGATGTATACCAATTGTCATTTGAAGAAATTTGTGAAACATGCAAGCGTGTATCAAGAGGAAGGGAAAGAGTAAGTAAATCTGCCTCAACATTGGTAAGGCAAGATGAACTTGGAAATTTGCTTGAAAACTTTAAAACAGAAATTCTTAGCGATCTAAGTGAACAAGTAGAAATGTTAAGAATGAAAAATGATAAAAAGGAAGATGCTAATATTTTTATTATCCATGCAGAATCATATGCTACTAAATGTTGTCCATCATTCCCCGGGTTTAAATAAGTTTACCAGGAAGATAATGGAGCAAGGCAATCACGAAAGAAGTTATGTTAAGCAATCTTGAAAGGAAGGAATTTCATGTCCCTTTTCGAGAAATGACTATAGGAGGTTTAGTTAATAGCTTGTTTAATTCTCATAGGCTATGGTTAAAAGAAGGGGATCAATTAATTTGATTATTTAATGTTAGTTGGGTGAAAAATAAACATTTCTAAGGTGATATTGAGAAATTAAATTAAAAAATGTGTTCTTAAGTGACTATGGAGAAATAAGGAGGAAAATTTATCAATTCACTTTAAATTGTTTAATTGAGTGGGAAAAAGCTATAAAAAGAGAATTGGATCTCACTTTTGAGAATTCATTGTTTATTTCTCTCAAATCAAATTTGGAGAGCTATTGAAGATTTTGAGAAAAGGGTTGAAAAACCCTAGCGAGGATTGGTTTCGGTGGTTATACATATGCACCCTAGCTAATCAGTAGGAGGATAATTTAGATTCTTCACAGGTAATCATTGTTGAAGAAAGAAAATACAATTTTCCATAAATAGTCACATGCCAAGTTCATTCCTTAAGGAGGCCATGTGATTTTGGTGGATTTCAAATGCATCGTGCAGAAAAAATTTATATGAGGATGTCATGTGAATTATTCTGGAGACCAAATATATTATGATGGAAAAAATTATTAAAGAGGCCACATCAATTTGGAGGAAGCCAAATTTTCTTAAGGAAGCCACATTCTTATTGTGGAGGCTGTGGCCTTTTTGTATGGGATAAAAATTATTTTGGAGAGGCCACAATTTTATTGGAGAAAAATCCTTCAACCAACCAAATTGTTACAGTTGTAGGTTCCAAAAATCAAATTATTGCAACTTAAATGAGATGTAAAAATGATTGAAAGAGATTTTTGAATTTTTTTGCAAGTTGATTAAACATTACATTAAACCAATTATATTATCATATTTGACCAACAATATCTCTATATCTATATCATATTAACAATTTTATTACCCATGTACATCTAGTGAGGGATAAGCCTCTTCCTTAGTTACTTCATACCAATGTTGACAAACCACTTCTTTGTTTATTTAGTCTACCAAAAATTCTGAACCATGAAAGTAAAATGCTCCTAAGTGTTATGCTATTTCCTCTTTGTAGCTTTCCACTAGTCTGTTAGTTTCCTTGGAAAAATATTACACTATCTTTATCTATAAATTTAGATCATTAATGATTTGTTTCTCCAAGAAAAAATCCACCACTCTAGCCATTGTTGTTACCATTTAGTCCAATATGTATTTTAGCCTAGAAAAGTTCTCTCCAACCACTTAATTGAACTATTTTCCACTATAGGTTGCATAATTATCCTTAAATATTTTTCTAATAATCCTCCTCCAAATCCAAAAGTATCGAAGCCATCCACTACAAGGTCACTCAACTCCTTGTCTAGTTGCAAGAACGATGCTTAAGGTAGATATCTTGGTTACAATCTTGACTTTCCTCCTTATGATAGGAGCAACATAAAGGCTTTGGGATAAGAATATGAACACATTATTTGAGTGAGGCATACACACTGCCTTAACCATCATCATGAAATCTTTCCCCAAAATCTATTAAAGAGATCCATATACACAACTATGAAACTTATAATTCCATTCCATTTACCAAGTTTTAAGGTGACTCCTTTGACCATCATGACCATGTTGTTTAATTTTCGAATTCATTTCTTTGAAAGAAGTATAAGGTATATTAAGTGCAACCCTATCTCCATGACCACCTCTTCCTTCATAAAATTATGTATCACACCATTTTCAACCGTTTAAATGACTAATCATTTATTAAATTCTACTTGAATTTAGCTAATTCTTGTAAATAATTTCTCCTCACTTCTTGTATGCTAGTTTTCTAATACGAAACCCAAGGCTCACAAGACACAAACTAAAGGTGTATCCACTTCCTCCAAAATACATAACATATGATTCAAAGGAAAATTATTAGAAAAATGATATTTTACATAGATCCAACAAGGAATGGTATTACCTCCATTCTTGTTGATAGGTGCATTCAACCACTTAGCCTCCCCCCTATAATTTCCAAATGACTTGATATTTCCCGTGCCTTTTATTCTTATTTTTCCATGTTGATTCTCTCATAAAACACCTTTATCTTTTTCTAGACTTCTCTTTTCCTATACCTTGAAGTCAAGTTCTATGTGAACTATCATGGATATTCCACTAGAATATTTCATCAAAATATATCTAATAAAATAACTGAAAACTATACTATGAAGGTTAATTCCCTTTAGATCCAAGATTATTTGGTTACGAATTTTCTACTTACATGCATGAAATAAATGAATGTGTGGAATAGATAAGATGAAATTACACAAATGAACCATCCACAAATAAACACAAGTTATACCATGGGAAACCCTTATGGGAGAGAACCCAATTAGAAGGTGAGGCTACTCCGCTCTCTTTTTCTAGTATGAGTGCAACTATAAAGAAAGAGGTACTCTCTATAGTGTTACCTGAAACCTATGGCCTATGAGGCTACTATAGAATATTAACCCTCTATGTTT
Source organism: Pinus albicaulis (assembly GCA_034641835.2). Classification (NCBI taxonomy): domain Eukaryota; kingdom Viridiplantae; phylum Streptophyta; class Pinopsida; order Pinales; family Pinaceae; genus Pinus; species Pinus albicaulis. The sequence goes on along the minus strand of CM076575.1, from coordinate 1,120,620,143 downwards.
TTATATTTAACTTCCCACTCCCAATTTTTCTACTCAAATATGGAATAAAATACAATAACATAAAATGGAACCCCTACTCCTACTTGCAACTTGATATTTAACATATTTTGATAACCATCTAAGTGTAAAGTTTGAATTTCTCAATCCTTAACTAGTGATAATTTTCTTGGACCTTCTAGATACTTCTTGAAATCCCACACATGGATAGCCCCACATGTATGAGTAATGGGGTTAACATGGCATCCACTCATACCATAGTGGTCAAATATGTAGGTTAACTAGGCACCAACTAGGATGCATAAATTTCTCATACGATCTCTCATTGAGTTAATTCTTGCATTGTTGGAAAGGAATCAATGTGTAGAATATGATAAACTATTTCATAGTAATTTTGGTATTATTGTGACAAAATATAGCACCTTAGTGCAAAGCCCCCCTAAGAACTCTAGATTAACATAAATAATGGGATCAATCACAACTGTCACATTAGTAATTTTTCCCCTGCTATTTTGTGGTTAGATGATATCTCCACAAGGGAGGATTATCTACTAGACCTTAGGGATTAGATAGCCCAAGTATTTACAACCTAAATATCCCCAATGGGTTCTAATAATCAAATCACCCAAGGATAATGTTCAAATAAATAAGCTTCTGAGTGAGATAAGATGCAAATTAAAGAAAATGAGTTGAAAGGACTATGTGGATAAATATAAGGCTTATCAAGTCATGGAGAGGCTCAAATAGTTTCCCAAACACATGCTATCTTTAAATTATGAGTTGTTGTTATAAACTAGGTTTATAATTAACATAATTATAACATGTTAACATTATAATAGCGATTAAAAAAAAAATCCTAAATTGATAATAGACAAGTGAAAAGGATATTTGATGAATAAAGTAGGAAATATATTACAACAAATTTTCAATGGTTGAAAACACGTAAAACAATAAGAAAACATATTTAATGTCAACCCCAATCAATAGATAAAAAATGCATAAAAAAATAATATTTATGCTTTTCCAATTTAGTACATGCAAATCATAACCCTAGGACTATAAGGTCCAAGGTAAATAATGTTGTAAAATGTGGATTTTCTTGTAACTTAACCTTAATTTACCCTATAAAAAAAATTAGGATTTTGTTTTGTTATTTTAAAGATATTTGCACAATAGTGGACTAGTGAATTTCTCAATCAAGGGTCTAATGGAGTTTAAGGTAAGGTCTATGGAGGAGTACCGATGGAAGAGCGTTATGAGTGAGAGAAAAAAATACAAAGAGGTTTCTCTACTCTACAAACCTAACAACCTCAATTAAATTTAAGATAAAATGTAAGGAAGTTATACTAAGGTTCCTTAATGGAAACTTGATGATAAACTTGCAAAGGAGATGTTAGAGCCATAAAATATTCACCAAATTTAAGAAAAAATTCAATAAAACCCTAATTATACGACAAATACAAGATGGAAGAAGATACTTAAAATAAATTTGCACATAATTACCATATAATTACCATTCATCATCAAAGAGAAAAATTGATCCAATCACAATATCCTACCCAAAACTATTTTCTCATTTAATGCTCCATAGCAACTAAGACAAAAGAAACAAGCCAATGAACATTCGTTCAAGTGTGAGTGTGACAATGATTCCAAGTTAAACTGATTTTCCTCTACATATATGAGGGAAACCAAGTCAATTTAGTCCAAAAACACACTAAAATCCCTAAAAATAATATAATTGTGATTACTAGTTAAGTAGGTCACAAGATGACCCTAATACCAATGATAAAGTAGAAAAACAAGCCTCAACTAGCCTACATGTGTGAGCCACAATTTTCTCCAAGGGTCACATCATCCTCTCAAAGTGCATTTTTTGTGGATATTTTTTCAGATGAAACTGTGTAGAGGATTTTAATCTTGTCCAATGTTTTGAGTGGAAACTCCACCCATGATGCCATGGATGAATTAATAATGAGTTCCTCTCTTAAAAAGCCACATATACTCATAAAAAGTTGTCTAACAAACAATTAAAGGCTCCCTCCACAAGGAATCATCATCGAACAAGCCCACATCATCACTCCAAGCCACATGAAGGGGTTGCCATGAAGCTAGGGCATGAAATCATCATCTATAGTAGTTTACAATCCCCTCTATAGGGGTCTCAAGTCATCATAATCATCATCAAATCATCCCCAAAACATGGAAACATCCATTAAGAAGGTCAAATTATAGCTTGGGGGTGGCCTGTCAGCTCTAGGGTACAACAATTATCTAAGTAATTCCTTCACTTGAATGTGCAACAATTCAGGTATTAAAGGGAGAGGAGAGTGTCATCAACCTTGATAAATACATCCCAAGGCCAATGATCCTCAATAGGTGGTCGACATATTTTCCCTAGTGCCTAAAGTAGTCATCAAATAAGGTTAGATATTCTCTTAGAAGTTCTAGAGAAGCATCATTATATACCTCAAGGGATGTTAGTTTTACTTAGGAGTAAGCATGGAATAAACTGATAAATATCATAGGTGCAAGAATCATAATAATATCAGTGGGCCATATTTAATGTGAAATGCATCAAATTAATCAAAATAATCATTCTCAATTGTCCTTCTAGCTTATGATTTGTAAACAATTTACCATGCTCAAATATGGGAAGGTTATCACAAGGCCCTCTTAGGTGCTTCCAACCCTTAAGGTGAGGAATAGTTCTTATGTTGACTTGTCAATTAGAGAGTTAAATTGGTTAATGACATGGAAAGGGTTTATTTCATGGAGGATTCTATGATATTTTTATTTATTATGAAATTCCATTATCCTTGAGCATTATGATGTGAAGAGGGAGCAACCTTGGTTACCTCTTTTTTCCACCCCTCTTGTGCACCTTTTTCTTCATTGATTTTCCTTTTCTTTTGAAAATTTAGCTCAACTTACAAGATTTAATTTATTCTTCACTGACCCCTTAAATATTAAGTAGTTTATTTGTAACTGGGGTTGGTATAATCAAATTTATTTTTTCTTAGATACTTCGTGAAAATTTAGCTAATAATTGGGTGAGGCATAATGGGGGGGATAGGGATCAAGATATGATTTTTTCCATGTACTTTATTTTATCCCTACCAATATTTTTCATTTTAACATTATAACACATAATTTTTCTATATTAACCTCTCAAGGAAAATTTTCCAAGCCCCTACTCAAGGATGAGGAAACAAGGAACCAATACTTGTGTGAAAGAGTGATTAACCTGAATATGGGATGTGGATACTAGGTAAATATGTAAAATGTTAAGTATGGGTTATCATGGATATACACCATCAACCAAATCATCCTATTTTTGACCCTCATAGACAGTGGAAATATGGGCCTCAAGGAAGGTCACATTGGACTAGGGATGATGATAAACATCAAGGTGAAGCATGGGAACGAGAATATAGCCAAAAGCAGTCAATATTCCAATTATGACCTTAAATATTAAATTAAATCACTTGAGAAAATAAATGGTCACTATAACTCATATTTGATGATCCACCTTCATCTAATGAATGAGATAGATGGAATAAAGCATTGACAATATCACGGATTGGAGGCATGTGAGGCTAGATATCTATGGATCATCATAGGGTTGCTAGTTGGAAATTTGAGCCAAAAGGATAATTTTTTTCTCTTGGGGTTACCCACTTGAGTGGGTAATATCTAGCTCCAAATTGGGGACATGTTCTCATAGTACATTTCATGATCCATGTGCTCAAAGGAAGGGTGCAAGAGAATACCAACAATCCTTAGTGCTCATAGACCTGTCACCTGTATCACTATAAAGAAACTACCAATAATAAAAGGTGTAGGGTCCAAATTAACACCATATGATTAGGGAAAGTAAAATTTCAAATGGAATAACAAAGGACAATAAAAGCTAATGACATGAAAAAAACATGAATGAAAGCAAGGATGAATGTAAAATCTTAAAACACAAGGCACAAAATCGTACCTACTCTAACTTATCTATAATTAAACAACTAAGTACCAATATAAAGTACTTGATAATAAGGTATGGCTATGAGGATATCGTTGAATATTCCTATGGTTATTCATCAACACACCTATACATTTAGTTCCATGTGATAAACTTATAGGTTGAACCAAGAATCACTTCAAACTACCTCATTATTTCATAATTGTGTTGATTCTTTTAAAACCATAAGAACCTAGAAAGGTGTGAGCCACAAGTTGTAGTTGAATATACCAACTGGTGCAAAGGAAGTCTAATGACCTAGTTGATTGAGCAATGTACCAAGGGTTTTATATTGAAGCAAATAAAGTTACAATGTCAACTAAATGTTTTAATAATTTTAAGCATGTATGTTTGTTTTAGAAATATAACCGAGTTTTGAGGAAACTTTCCACTCCATTTTTAGAGATAGCAAGCCCACTTCTCTCTCTCTCCCTTTATATATTTATATATATGTATATATATGTTGTAATTCCTTCATACTCAAGGAGATGATTTTAGGTCATATGTAAAGAACCCTTTTTTTGTATCAATAATATAAAAATTAATATATCTACATATTTGCTTGAATTTTATGCATAGATTGTAACATAGCATTATTTTGGTGATTTTTTAAGCACCTACATAGGTCAAACCTTTAGGGAGATCCCTTGAGGTAAGGTGTTGTTCCATTGGTACATGTACATCTTTACGTATGAGTTAAATTTTGTTATTATTTAATTACTTTCTATGCCATCACTTGCTTTTAGTGTCTTATGTGCTCTATTTTATGTTTTAAGTTTCCTGTAGGTTATGCTATGGAATGAGGGTGCTACATAATCACCCTGTTTTTGGTCTCACTTGGAAAGTAGAGCTAAATAGTAAATTTAATGGTAATGGATCCCAATTGATTTACTATGTGAGGTGCCATCAACTAGGCTAAAGATAAAGAATATTTTTGATTCCCATTCTTTATGTTTTCATTTAGAATTGCGATTAAAATTGGTTTCATTTACTTTGCATGCCAAGTAGACTAGATTGCATGGTATTTGGTTTGATTAAAGAAAATTCCTCTTTTTGTGTATATTGCATCGAGTGCCTCACAAGATCACATGTGACTCCAGGTTGATATATTCAACGATTACTTACTATGGATGTACCCAAACAATAGGAAAACACATATACACAATGTTGTTTTTGGTATTGTTTTCATAGAGGAAATCAAAGAACTAAGTCTTCTTCTTTAGAATAGTAATAGGAAAGATAAAAAATCAAGGTGATCTTAGTGAATTATCAACTACCCCTTTGATAACCCTTGTTACGAGAGTATCTTGCATTAGGTCATGTTAGGTGCATGAGAAAGAACAAAACCAAGGATATTCCTATGGCATATTTGAATCCACCCACCATACTGACACATTGGAAAGTAGATGAGGTAACCATGAAGGTGGTATAGGAACCCGACCAAAGAATACAGAATAAAAAATAGCGATGAAAACAATATGCGATCCTCCAAAATTTGAGTCATCATCCAACGTAGTTATTAATACTCCAAATATAACATCTCTTAAGTTCATAAGTGAAAATAATATAAAAGAACTATAACCTTCAATAAAATCAAATGAATCAGAATTTTGGGGAAATATATATGTAAGGATGGGGGATAGAAGAAGAAGGTCCAAAACAGAGGGAACCATTCACTTATGAATTTCCTATTCAAGATCTCGATGGATTGGTTCAAATGAAGAAAATTCCACCTTTTTCCCTTCCCAAATTTCTATGGTTGGATATTGGATACCCAAATACATTTCTTTTGATTTTTCCATCCTTTTTCATAGTTAAAATTACTCCTATGATGCCCATAAATTGAAGCTCTTTGCAACCAACCTAAAGGATGTAGCTCTACACTATTTTTTGGGCTTGGGAGGAAAATATATTAAGAAATGAGATGAAATGAGGAATAATTTCTTGGAAAAATACAAAGGCTATTGCAAAGTCTAGGATGTTAGGAAATAAATATTAAAATGAAACAACTGGATGACGAGAGTCTAGAGGACTATGTTAAGAGGTTCCAATATAATATTAGGAGAAAAAATAAAATGCATTGGATTATGAGAGTCTGGAGATTATTTTTCTTAGAGGAATTAGAGGATATTGTATTGATATCTTGAATCTCATGGATTTCAAGCATGTTTCCCAGATTTCATATGATGAATTTGTGAATTGTGTAGACAAGAGTAACATGGTAGCTCAGAATATTGGAGAATATCCTAAGATACAAACTCTGTAATTTACAAATCATCAAAATCAAGGGTTAATAAGTTTTAATTAAGAAACTTGCTAGCTAATTTTGAAATTGATATACTTAGCACCCTTAACTCCCAAGTAGATACCTTGCAGGAAAGAAGAAAAAGGAAGAATCAAAATCAACATTGGCTATCTTCTGCTCAAAATGCCAAAACAAACACTCCATATGAGAGTTTCCATTAAATAATATATAATTATGCAACATATATGTATATAACCATTCCACCTAAATATATCCTTGACTACCAAAATTTAAGGTAAATTGGGAAAAATTATTTTGCAACTAGAAAGCTACCTTGGCGACCATGGCCACTAGGAATAACATAAGACACATATATGAATTTCACCCAATACCAATATCTCATCTCAAGGTTCATATCCTTCTATGCCATGGAAGCAATGACCTATTTAGAATCTTCCATGGCCATAAGGATGGCGAGCACCTTCCTCCTTTGGAAATATGCCATCACTGTTAGGTCCCTATATTAATAGTATAGTCCCTTATTGTTGTTAGTGTAACCCCCTTATTGTTATTATTGTACCCTTGTAACCCCATATTGTTACTATTGTTCCCTTAAATTATTATTTTTAGGTCGGCTAGGATTACATTGTGGCCCCACTAGGATTACGTTGTGGCCCCATGGACTCCTATATATAGAAAGGAGGTTTTGTAATTTGAATCATCCAAGAATTGTTCATTCATGTAATGTATTGGAGGTTTCCCTCTCGAAGTGGATTATTTCTAAGGCGTTGATATCTCTTTTTTTCTCTTTTTGGAGCTAGTTTCACAACATTTGGTATCAGAGCTTTGGATTCTAGGGTTTTCACTGCTCCAAACTAGTCATCGTGGAATTTTCGCTATAACATTTTTTCTACGAAGGTTCAAAAGCCAAAATTTTTAGAGTGCGAAGCCAAATTCCTAAGGAACATAGTTGCAAAATTTCAGAGCTTGGTTCACAATAATTTCGGAGATAGGATCTGTAGAAGTTAGGGCTTTTTGAAAGCTCTTGAATTTAACCTAAACAGGTCATCGCGACATTTTCGCTATAACTTTGTTTCTACGAAGATTCAGAAGCTGAAATTTTTGGAGAGCGAAGCTGAAATCTTGAGGAACATCGTCGCAAAATTTTAGAACTTGGTTCGCAATATTTTCAGAGATATGATCTATGGAAGTTAGGTCTTTTTTAGGCTCCCGAATTTCATCTCAAAGAAGTTATCATGAGAAAATCTTCATAACTCTTTCTCTAAGCATTGGATTGGAATGCTATAAAAAGTGGTCATAATTACACAGACTGTAGTTTATTTTCTATCAATTTCTGAGCCAAAGGAGGAAACAAGAAGACATGGAGAGTCGTACAAGTTAGCTCTACTGAACCATTCCATAATTGGGTCATTGTGGGAGATTGGACATATCTTTGTCTTGAAGAATCCAAATCAGGTTAGACCTACGACATTTGAAAGAAGCTTCAAAGGGCTACTATAAGGCCGAATTTCAGATATTGAGGATCCGCAATTATATAGATAATTCAATTCAATATAGAGCTCCCCAAAAGCAAGTAAAAGGTGTGTATTTTTTTTCCCGAATTGCATAAGTCTTGTTTGAAGAATCAAGTTGAATTGATGCCAAGGGCATATTATAGAATAGATATCAATATTGGATTCTAAAATGGCCCCTAAAAAGAATTCAACATCCATTAAGCCTTTTTAAGGATCTACTATGACTCATGAAGACGAAGAATGGCAACATTACATATCAAAATTACAAGAGCAAGTGCAAAAAATTTCGCTCTCGCAAAGAGCAACAAAAAATGACATGGAAGTTTTGAAAAAAGGCATCGAAACTAAGATGGATGGATTGAAGAAAGACGTGGAATATAAGATGGATGGTTTGAAGAATGGAATGGAATCTAAGATAGATGGCATGGAATCTGGCATGGAATCTAAGATGGATGACATGGAAGCTAAGATCGATGAGAAAATGGAAAACATGGAGAATGATCTAAAAGCATACATGGAAGGTTTGACAAAGTTGATACATGAAATGTTTCCTAATGGTGAAAAGATAGTAGAGGAAGCTCATGATGAGAACAAAATAAATGTTAATCATGATTTCATAAAATCTAATGTTGGCGGGAAGAACCACCATATTCCAAAAATGGATATGAGGAAGTTTGATGGAAAGGATCTTGTAACATGGATACTACATATGGAGCAATATTTTGATCTCCATAATGTGCAAAACACACAAAAGGTATGCATTGCAACTTTAAATTTAGAACAAAATACATTTGTATGGTATCGATGGTTTTTCTCCCGTAAAACAATTGTCACTTGGTAAATTTTTACGGAGGAAATGATAGCACATTATGAGGATACAAAGAGTAACACCTTCTTTAGGCAATTGATAAATCTCAAACAAAAGGGTTTAGTGGGGGAGAAAATTGAGTACTTCCAAAAATTGAATATAAGGTTAACTGATATTCCAAAGGAACACAGGATTGATCTCTTCATAGGTACTTTAAAGGATAAAATCCAACATGAAGTTCGCGTTTTGGAACCTAATTCATTGGAGAAGGCATTTAGGTTGGCAAGAAAAATTGAATGTAAAACTATGGCGACAAGGAAGCCTACCACTCACTTCTATAAAGAGAGAAGTGTTGCTACTCCTAGATTTCCACAACCTACAAGGTTGACACCACAAAAATTGTATGAAAAAAGAGAAAAAGGGCTTTGCTATAGTTGTGATAGCAAATACACTATAGGTCATAAGTGTACTGAGAAGAAATTATTTTACATAGATTGTGAAGAAGAAGAAGAAAATGAACAAGAAGAGGATATACACCAAGAACCAACCCAAGAAGAGGAAGAAATGAGTCCGACCATATCATGTAATACATTGGCAGGAATTACCACTCCTCAAACTCTCAAGATAGAAGGACATATCAAGAAGAAAAAGGTAATAGTGTTGATTGATTCACGTAGTACCCATAATTTTATTCATTGTAAGGTAGCAAGGAATTGAATTGTTTCCTATACCCAGCACCAGAATGTCAAGTGATGGTTGCAAATGGAGGAACTATAAATTTCTATGGAAAATTCCATAATATCAAGCTAACCATGGGGGAATATGTATTGAATAGTCCAATGCTTTCCATTCCTATGGGAGGTGCTGATGTTGTACTAGGAGTACAATGGTTACAATCTTTGGGGACGATAGCTTTTAATTTTCAAGAACTTTTCTTGAATTTTTTTTCAGAAGGAAATGAAGTCGAATTACGGGGTATTGCAGGGAAGCCAGGAAAGATAATAAGCTCTACTGTCATGACAAAGCTTCTAAAGAAAGAACAAGGCATAATTGCACAATTATGCTCACTAGAAGTTCCAACATCAAAATCATCTATTTCTATAGATCTCCAAAAAGACTTGGACAATCATTCCAAGGTTTTTGAAACTCCCAAAGGACTCCCACCTATTCGTGATAATGATCATGCTATTCATTTTTTCCCAGGAAGTGTTCCTCCAGACATCAGGCCTTATATATATCCTTATGTCTAAAAGAGCGAAATTGAACGTATGATTTCAGAAATGTGGCGGGTATAATTCAACCTAGTCAAAGTTCTTTCTCTGCTCCTGTAGTATTGGTACACAAGAAGGATGGATCATGGCGCATGTGTCCGGATTATAGGGAGCTCAATAAGCTCACCATTAAAGATAAATTTCCCATTCCTGTGATTAATGAATTATTGTATGAATTACATGGAGCAATTTATTTTACCAAGTTGGATCTTCGTTCAAGATATCATCAAATTAGAATGAAGACTGAAGATATTCCAAAAACAACATTTCGAACTCATGAGGGTCATTATGAATTTTTGGTCATGCCTTTTGGCCTTACCAATACACCTTCTACATTTCAAGGGTTGATGAATTCCATTTTCAAACCCTTCCTTAGAAAAGTTGTGCTAGTATTTTTTGATGATATACTAATCTACAGCAGGTCTTGGAAGGATCATGTTGAACATGTTGACAGGGTGCTCAAACTATTGCAGGAGAAACAATTATATGCAAAAACATCCAAATGTTTCTTTGGAGTACAAGAGGTGGAATATCTGGGTCATATTGTATCTGACGAGGGTGTTAAGGTAGACCCTAACAAAATTAAAGCCATTAAGGAATGGAAAGTCCCCACAACCATAAAGCAGTTGCGAGTATTTCTCAGGTTAACAAGATATTATCGAAAGTTTGTTAAGCATTATGGGAGAATAGCAGCACCTCTAACAACATTATTGAAGAAAGATGCATTTTCATGGACTTTTGAAGAAACTAAGGTCTTTGAACATCTTAAAGAGGCAATGTGCCTAGTACCAGTCTTAGTTACGCCAGACTTCACAAAAACCTTTATTGTGGAATGTGATGCCTCAAGAAATGGAATTGGTGCTATTTTAATGCAAGAAGGAAGACCCATTGCTTTTAAAAGTCGTCCAATCAAAGGAAAGTATTTACAGAAACCTATTTATGAGAAGGAAATGTTAGAAATACTGCATGCACTAAAGAAATGGAGAACTTACCTAATGGTAAGACACTTCAAGGTAAAAATTGATCATGATAGTCTTAAACACTTTTTGGAACAAAGACTATCTTCAGAAGAGTAGCAAAAATGGGTCACAAAGATGTTGGGTTATGACTTTGAAATAGTATACAAACAAGGGAAGCTAAATGTTGTTGCAGATGCACTCTCAAGAAAGAATGAAGAGGTGGAAGCATTTATTTGTGCCATTTCTATTATCCAACCAGATTGGATAACCAAAGCAAGAGATGAATGGAAGAAGGATGAAAAAGTGTGGACACTCATTCAAAAGTTGCAGCAAGATCCTAGTACATATGATACATTTAGTTGGAAAAATGATTCCTTATGGTACAAATATTGCTTATATATTTGTAAGAATTCCCAACTAAAACAAAAGATTCTTTTGGAATTGCACACTTCTCCTTTAGGAGGACACTCAGGATTTTTAAAAACTTACCACAGGGTGAAGAAAGAATTTTTTTGGGATGGCCTTAAATCTGATATTCAAAAGTTTGTGGCGGAATGTTTGGTTTTCCAGCAGAATAAAGTTGAGACAATTAAGACCCCAAGTCTTCTACAACCTTTATCCATTCCAAGTCAACGTTGGGAGGAGGTTTCAATGGATTTTATCACAGGTTTACCTAAGTCCAAAGGAAAGAGTGTCATCATGGTGGTAGTTGATAGACTTACCAAGTATGCACACTTTTGTGCATTATCTCATCCATTTAAAGCAAGTACAGTTGCTACTACATTTATGGACACAATTCAAAAGTTACATGGAAACCCAAGGGTTATTGTGAGCGACAGAGATCCCATTTTTACTGGAAATTTTTGGACGGAGTTATTTTCTTGTTTGGGTACTCAATTAGCTCATAGCTCATCTTATCATCCTCAATCATATGGTCAAACTGAGATAGTAAATAAATGTTTGGAAGGATATCTTTGTTGTTTTGTATCTGATAAACAAACACAATGGGTCAAGTGGTTACCTCTCGCTGAATGGTGGTATAACACTTCCTTCCATACTGCAGCAAAAATGACCCCATTTATGGCACTTTATGGATATCATCCACCATCCATCACATCATATTTAAGAAAAAATTCGAAGGTTCAAGCAGTGGAAGATCACATCGAGCATCAGCAAGAAGTTCTCCAACTCTTAAAGGATAACCTGAATTTGGCACAAAATCGAATGAAACAACAGCAGATCAACATCGCAGCGAGAGAAGTTTTGATGTAGGAGATTGGGTATTTTTACGGCTACAACCATATAAACAAATGTCCCTCAAGCAAGCTAAGAAGGATAATAAATTATCGCCAAAGTACTATGGTTCTTACAAGGTGTTGCAAAAGATTGGTACTATGGCATACAAATTGGAGCTTCCTGCTTCTTCGCGAGTACATCTAGTTTTCCATGTTTCATGCTTAAAGAAGGTTATAGGTGAAAATCTTCCACTTCAAACAATATTGCCAGAACTTGATGAGGAAGGAAAAATCATATTGGAACCTGAAGCGGTCATGGAAACAAGAACTCGACAGCTACGGAATCGATCAATTTCAGAGTATCTCATCAAGTGGAAGAACTTACCCACTGAAGATTCTACATGGGATGATGAGAATTTTATACAGAAGCACCCAGAGCTACTCAAGCGTTGAGGACAACACTTTTTTGAAGGAGAGGGGCATGTTAGGTCCCTATATTACTAGTATAGTCCCTTATTGTTGTTAGTGTAACCCCCTTATTGTTATTATTGTACCCTTGTAGCCCCCATATTGTTATTATTGTGCCCTTAAATTATTATTGTTAGGTCGGCTAGGATTACATTGTGGCCCCATGGACTCCTATATATAGAAAGGAGGTTTTGTAATTTGAATCATCCAATAATTTTTCATTCATGTAATGTATTGGAGGTTGCCCCCTCGAAGTGGCTTATTTCTAAGGCGTTGATATCTCTTTTCTTATCTTTTTGGAGTTGGTTTCACAATAATCACAAGCCCACCAATATATTCCTCAATCACAACTATAAAAACTTCAATTACCATCTAACCAACCTCCTAAAAAACCACCACAACTTCCTGCCAAACCCATGCCTAACTAAAATAATAACTTAGGAGAACCCACCTAAAATTTTGAGCTACCCTTTTTTCCCAACTTATGTTATCGTGCTAATGGATTGTAAATATATTCATCTACATTCAAGGAATGTGATTTATTATCAACCTAACCCCATCATTTAGTAACAATATGATGAGTAAAGTTCCAATGAACTAGATGATAAAATCAATAATTCCTCCCTTATGACACAAGTCACTGACCCAAAACAACCACACAAAGAAATCCATTCTAAATTCCCCACATCTAGAAATATTTTATCTGGAAAAGTCTTCTATCCAACCAAAATTTGATTTCTTAGAAGAAATTAGAAATGTGTGTTAATATTCCCTCGTTTCAAGCCATAGTTGCAACTTATGATAAGGTTATTAAGGAATTATGCTTAAAGAATCCAAGTAGAAAAATAAATATCCCAAAATTGTCCATGTAATTGGAAAAATGATTAATTTGAAGTTGGGAATAATATTTGTATCAAATTAAGATACCCTGGAATTCCAATTGTTAATGTCAATATAAATAATACTTCAACACCTAATATTTTAATATACTTGTGAGACCCCCCAAATACGTAAATCATAAGGCCCATCTAACCACTCCTAGACATATAAAGGCTACATTAAACCTTCGTTTTTGCAGTTAATACCACTTTCCTAGCTTAATGTATTCTTAGGAGGGTTAAGGAGATTTTTCATGATTTATGTGCTTAACAGAATTATTGTGTAGGATATTAAGAGAATTTTTAATATATTTCAAGGAGATCCAACTATATATATTTGTGGGGATTTCTCCCTACTATAGAAGAATTCTAACTCAGATGGCTAAGGATAATAGATACTCCTTGCTGTTGTGTGGTGACCCAGGAAACATGATCTATATTTGTAGGTATTTTGGAGGGAAAAAATATTGTCCTCAAGGAGGATACTCCCTACCCATTTTGTATAAATAGAGGCTTGAGTAGCCTAGTAGAACAAAGTAGGAATAATCTATAGAATAGAAACATAAAAGTATTACGAGAAATTCACTACATTTAAGTAACTTTTGCTATGTACAAGAAACATTTTTATTAATAGAAATGATCTCTTGTTTTAGTTCTTAGATTTCTTCTCCTTCATGATTGTGATATTACATGGGTTAGGGCCCAGCCAAGGTGCTCAATACCCCTTTTGTGCCATTAATATTTATGGATTTATTAATTTTTGTATTTTATATCTGAATATTGCTTTTAAGCATGGTTAGTTACATGATATATGAATTATCTTTCTTTACAAATCATCTAAGAATTAGGTGATAGTATGGGTAGTGGTTACATAGATCAAGTAGCATTCTTGTTTATGAATTTCAATTCACTTTGGTTGCTACTATTTATTCATTTTCCATAATTACTATTTCACTGTGTCTATGTATACCCTTGTTTTGCACCTACAAGAAACTCTATAACCATTTATTTTGATGAATAAACCCTACCACAAAGTATGTGATGACATGGAAATGTTCACCTTATCATTCCTTAGCCCTTCCTTGGCTTATTTTTCTTTTCAAACTTGCCTTTAGCATATTTTTCTTCTCACTGGATTGTCTCCTGTAGAAAAACAAATACTTTTGTGGTAGTTTGCAATTTTCTTCTAAAATTTGCCTAGCTTTGAATCAAACTAATGATTCACCTTATTTGAAATGTCCATGGAACCTTGAATATGGAAGTTATAAGTGGAGACACCAAGAAAATGTCTTGACCTAAATTAGTGTAGAAATTTCTTCTTTCTTGTAGAATTATAATTTACTATTTGTGAGCTTTTAGTTCAACAATGTGTTTGCTTTATTTGCACAATAGAATATATATTATTTAATTTCATTATATTTAAGATGGTTTTCCTTCATTGAAATTAGTGTTGTTATCACCAATTTTTTTTTTTTTAAAACATTGTATGTCAACTTTGTTTTGATCATGGTCTAAATAGTTCTGAAATTCATTTTAGTATGGTTAAGGGTATGTCATAGTTTTTAGAGGTTTAGTGTTCATCATCTGAATTCAAATAAGGTCTTTATAGGTCCATTCCATGGTCAAAAAATTCACATTTTTCATTCAAGAGTCATTTAAGTAAGTTTCGAGCTGATTTTCTGCAATTAGCCAGGAATCCACAGTTTCGTAGCGTCGTTAGTTCAAAAAGGGAGTTTTGCACTACGAAAGCACTGCTGCTTTTGTAGCACAAAGTGAAAAAAATACATTGTGAGGGCTACGAAAGCGCAGTTTCTTAGCTATCATGTCAAATAAGCGGAGATTTGACAGTTTCAGTCGGGGAATGATATGATAGGGGTATGGTGAGTCAGTTAGTTACCATATTCGATGTACTTACCTGTCCTACAGTCATCATAGTCATGATAGGATATCAATCAAACATCATTTAGTCATGAGGTGACATCTATAATTTGAATTTTTTGCCTAATTGAGTCATATCTGTTTCATTTACCTTCACATATGTTGTCTAAGCTCTGAAGCAGTAAAGATAAGTTTTTGGTTGTTCTATTCAAAGATAACTTTCACCATTAACAAGTGAGGCTGTTCATCAAATCAAGCGAGCCTGTTTTATAGGGTTTAGAGAAGCTAACAAGTTTTCTTTTACAAGAAACATGGCAGAGGAGAAGAAGGTACACAGAGGGGGACATTGTATAAGGTACGAGCCTGAGAATGAAAATTCTATTGTTGAGGATCAAATGGTAATGGAGGCTTTTAGCAAAGCTGGCTGTCTCAAATTTTGTGAAAATCTCCAGGGTTGCCACACTCAGGTGTCCAAAGAGTTTTCTTTACATTTCAGTGGAACCACTACCAAAATTGGAATGATAAATATGCCAGTTACACCTGAGATCATAGCTTTTGTGACAGAGATACCAAGGGGACAGGAATCTTGGTTTAAAGGTTTTAGGTTTGACATGGAACCATGAAAGGAATTTATGAAACATGAATATGCAGATAAGGACCTGAACAATGCAATACCTAGAAGCTGTATCAAGGAAAAATATGCAAAGATGCTATTAAATATTCAAATATATTTCACATGTGAAGGCAGGTACCATAATTTTTTCACTTATCATTTCAAACCGTTGTTGCATTTCACTGGTATGATATCATTAGATTTACCATTTTACTTGCATAGAAGTCTTGCCAAAATGGCTGACAGCTAAATCTGATGGTTGTGAAACATCTTTGTTTCATCACACTTTGATAAAGTTATTGGTTTTGAATGAGCTTTAGAAAATAAATAGGGATTGGTATTCCTTTTTTTTTTATGAGTGGATTTGAAATGGAAACCCTAACCCCAGCTAGAAACCCTAAGATTAAGGAGAATCCTTCACCACCAGTAGCAGAATCCAGTCAGCCAGTGGTTACTAAATCAAAGAGTTTTGTAAAGTTTAAACCAAGGAAACAGGTTGAAGATAGAATAGTGAAAACATCAGTTCTTGTTGCAGAAACCCCATCACCTGCAAAACATAGAGTAGAAAGGGTCAAAGAAACAAAAAAAAAACAAGTGGCCAGTAAGTAGGAGATCCAGAGAAAGACAAGAAGCCAAGCAACAACATCAAAGGGAAAAGCAGTTGTTTCAATGACAGAGGACAGCCCAATGATGAAAGTAAACTTGGATGATATACTTCATGTAATTGATATAGAATAATCACCCATTGTTCAAGCATATTTCATTGAAGTAGATGAACACAAACAAAGAAAAATGAAATCAGCAAAGAAATTGGAATTTGAAGGTGAGAATGCAGCCTTTGTTTTTCAAGCTAGGAAACCTTTAACCAGGCATGAAAATAAACTCCAAGAAGGTAGTAAAGATATCCAAGTAACTATTGAAGCAGCCAGAGTCCCTGAAAAGGTGGTTGATCTCTCATCACCTATAGTGGAGCATGCATTCAACAAAATAATGAAGGGAAAGGAACACATGACAGAGTGTCAAATGCTGGAAGAAAGGTTGAAGCTAGCAAACCAAGAGATGGAAATGATGAGAAAGAGGGATAGAAAAAAAAACATTGAAAATACAAAGTTCCATAGGATGAAGGATGTTTGGGAAGCTCAAACAGTTTCTAGGTCAGAGATTGCAAGTAGTGCAGAGCAGTTTTTTAAATGGACAATTCCATCCATATAAGAAGCAAAATTTGTTAGAGTGATCAACACTCATTTTAGAGTCAGTAATAGAAAGCTAAGAGGCCAATTGGAGGATTTGGAGCTGCAATTAAAACAATCTCAAAATGAACTAAAGAACAGAGGTACAAAATGACAAATTCAAACTCAAATGGAAAATGAGGAATAAATTTTATGAAGGTTATGTTTTTAGTCCAAATAGATGATTTTTTTTATGAAGAGAGTGATTTTCTAAAGTTGTGGCATATTTTTATTTCAAATTTTGAAGAAAATCTGGTTAAAACTACTTACACAGCAGTTTCGTAGTGCACACAGTGCAAAATTAGTGAAAAACGCTACGAAACTGCTATAGCATGCTTTTTCACTCTCTCTCTTAAATTTTGGAAGGGAAAATATGTGTATGAAGACCTGAAATTTCTAGGGAAGTTGTGCTAAGTGATAATGAAGATAAATTTGAAAAGAAGAAGCCAAAATTTTGAAGATAAAGGGTTAAAAAGACTGCACTACGAAAAGCGCTACGAAACTGTGTTGTTTTCGTAGTGCAGGTTTGTTTTCGTTATTTTGGGCAGTTCGATGATGATTTTTTACAGCTGGCATATATGGATGATTTTGAACACATGTTATGTCAAATCCTGACAGCAAATTATTTCGAAGCCATAAGTTCATGGTGGTTAAAATGTCTCCAAAGCTTGAAGAATCCTAAGCCTAAAAACAAGGGCGCAGTTTCCTAGTTTGCAGGAGATCAACATCATCAACATTATGGTCATAACAAGTTGTAGCTTATCATCATGATTCAACTTAATGAAAAGATAGGTGGCAAATGATGTAATTAAATCTTACAGAAGGTTGTTTGAGTAGAGTTAAAGGAGTTCTAATTCTATTTGTAATAGGAGTCTGTATTAGGTTTACACAAGTTTTTGTAATAAATACCATGTTTTATGGAAAGATAGGTGTCAAGGCATAGGAGTTCAATTTATCTAGCTATGGATAAGCTTATCTTATGGTGTAAATGATCTATAAAATATCAAAGAGTCAAAATAGAAAGGGTTGGACATTTGTTAGCAAAAAGACTGTGTTTTTTGTAAGTGACTGTTTTCAGATTAATACAGATTTTCTACTTAGACAACTCAAGATTCATGAGGAGTTCTTGTATGTTCTTTTTCTGATGGAATCTTTTCAATATTCTGTTGCAGTGGTGTTTGCTTATGTTACTCAAAATTCATCAATGATGTTTTGACTTCCTTCATAGATAAACTGACTGTGTGTTTCATGTTCTACATGTGTATTCCTTGACTTGAACTCTGGTATGCCTTGAATTCCATGCTAAGATTGTTTTGGTTTTGCTGAAGCTATTATGACTCCATAAGCCCAATGTACACTTTCTAATGTGATTTACAACCATTTTATATCATTTCTCTTCTTTAACCCCTTATAGATTTATCCATCTACATATTTATCAAACAATCATAAACCCTTGAGAGAGCCCTCTCATGTTGAGGAGGCTAAGCCTCAGCCAAAATATTGGTTTGAAACAGTTACATGAGATTAAATTGATTGGTAGCCTATCAATTCTAATTTTGTGATAACAAGTTTTATGCAACCAACTCACAAAATATAAGAAAATATAAATCAACAACTTAAAAATTATCCACTTCGAGGGGGAAACCTCCGTTAAAATACATAAATGAATAATTCTTGGATGATTCAAATGAAAAAACCTACTTTCTATATCTAGGAGTCCAAGGGGTCACAATATAATCAGAGCCTACATAACAATAATAATGTAAGGGAACAACAATAACAATAGTGGGCTTCTATGGGGCACAATAATAACAATATGGGGACTTCATGGGGACACTAATAACAATAAGGGGGCTACAGTAACAATAATAATAAGGGGCCACACTAGTATTATAGGGACCTAACATGCCCCTATCCTTAAAAAAAAGTGTTTTACTAAAATTTTGAGTATTCTAGATGCTTATGTATAAAATTCTCACTCTCCCATGTGGAATCTTCAGCAGGTAAGTTCTTCCACTTGATGAGATACTCTGAACTGATCGATTTCGTAGTTTTCGAGTGCTTGTTTCCGTGACTGCTTCAGGTTCCAATATGATTTTTCCTTCATCGTCAAGTTATGGAAATATAGTTTGAACTGGGATCTTGTCACCTATAACCTTCTTTAAGTATGAAACATGGAAAATTGGATGCACACGATAAGTTGCAGGAAGCTCTAATTTGTATGCCATAGTACCAATATTTTGAAATACCTTGTAAGGACCATAGTACTTTGGAGATAATTTATTATCCTTCTTAGCTTGCTTAAGGCAATTTTTTTTGTATAGTTGTAGCCATAAAAATACCCAATCATCTACTTCAAAACTTCTTTCGATGTGATGTTGTTCTGCATGTTGTTTCATTCGATTTTGCACCAAGGTAAGGTTATCCTTTAAGGGTTGTAGAAATTGTTGTTGATGTCCGATGTGATCTTCCACTGCTTGAACCTTATATTTTTCTCTTAGAGATGATGTGATGGATGGTGGATGATATCCACAAAGTGCCATAAATGGGGTCATTTTTGCTGCAATATGGAAGGAAGTGTTATACCACCATTTAGACAGAGGTAACTAGTTGACCAATTGTGTTTTCTTATCAGATACAAAGAAACAAAGATATCCTTCCAAACATTTTTTCGCTATCTGAGTTTTCCCATCATATTGAGGATGATAAGATGAGTTATGAGCTTGTTAAGTACCCATACAAGAAAATAATTCCGTTCAAAATTTTCTAGTGAAAATAAGGTCGTTATCGCTTACAATAACCTTTGAGTTTCCATGTAGCTTTTGAATTGTTTACATAAATGCATTAGCAATTGTAATGGCTTTAAATGGTTGATATAATGCACAAAAGTGTACATACTTGGTAAGTCTATCAACTAACACCATGATGACACTCTTCCCTTCGGACTTGGGTAAACCTGTGATAAAATCCATTGAACCTCCTCCCAACGTTGACTTGGAATGGATAAAGGTTGTAGCAGAACCGATGTCTTAATTGTCTCAAAATTATTATGTTGGTAGACAAAAAATTCCACCACAAACTTTCGAATATTATATTTAAGGCCATCCAAAAAAAATATTTCTTGACCCTGTGGTAAGTTTTTAAAAATCCTGAGTGTCCTCCTAAGGGAGAGTAGTGCAATTCCAAATGATTCTTTTGTCTTCACATTAGGTAAGGTTTCCATTTCTTTAGTGCATGTAGTATTTCCAACATTTCCTTCTCATAAATAAGTTTTTATAAATACTTTCCTTTGATTAGATGAATTTCAAAATCAATGGATCTTACTTCTTGCATTAAAACAACACCTATTCCATTTCCCGAGGCATCACATTCCATAATAAATGTTTTTGTGAATTTTGGCGTAGCTAAGATCAGTGCTTGGCACATTTATTCTTTAAGATGTTCAAAGGCCTTAGTTGTTTATGGAGTCCAAGAAAATGCACATTTCTTCAGTAATGTTGCTAGAGGTGGTGCTATTCTCCCATAATTCTTAACGAGCTTGCAATAATACCCTGTTAACCTGAGAAATCCTCGCAAATGATTTATGGTTGTGGGGATTTTCCATTCCTTAATGGCTTTAAATTTTTTAGGGTCTACCTTAACACCCTCATGGGATACAATATGACCCAGATATTCCACCTCCTGTACTCCAAAGAAACAATTGGAGGTTCTTTCATATAATTGTTTCTCCTCCAATAGTTTGAGCACCCTATCAACATGTCGAACATGGTCCTTCCAAAACTTGCTATATATTAGCCTGTTGGAAATATGATGCAGGATGTTGTCCTTGATGGCAACCCACTGAATGAAGATAAAGACATGCGACTGTTGACATATGTTGTCCTTGATGGCAATCCACCTGATGAAGTTATTCTTGACTTGATGGACTTGGTAAATGATGTAAATCTGATGTGATATGATGTTTTGCTGAGTGTTGTCCTTGAAAGGCAACCCACTTGATGAAGATGATGACAACTTACTTGATGAAGTTGTGCTTGATAGCATATGTCCTTGATGAAGGAAATCTGATGTATCTATAGTGTGAACAAAAGGCAATGAAGAAAGGAATTCAGAAGGTACTCAAAGTATGATGAAAAAGAGTATGTCTCTTGGTATACGCGGATTGGCCTAGGGGAAATCGCGTATGCACGCGGAAAAGAACGCGCCAAGTCGCGTATGGGCTAAAGCGCTCAAAAAGTGAAAATCTAGGGGCCCGTGGTATTGAAGGCTCATGGTATTGGTTTGGCTCATGGTATTGAAGAAGGCGCCCGTGGTATTGAAGGCTCATGGTATTGGTGCCCGTGGTATTGAAAAAGGGGCTCATGGTATTGACAAAGGGTAATCATATATAAGGAGAAGAAATTCATTGTGCAAAGGATGAGTGTGGGAGCAAGATGTCTGAACTTGAATAAATACTTCTCTATGAAGTATATCTGTATGGAAAGGGTAAGGGTTTGTTGATAGATCTGAATCTATGATGCACTTATGAAGAAATGATGAAGCGGGACTTCTAGATCTGAAATGTACTTGTATTTGCTAGATCTGTTTATGGAAGGCCTAGATCTGTGATGAGGCGAACATCTAGGCGAACATCTATCTGAAGTGAAAGGGTAAATCTGAACTGAATATCTGATCTGAAGAAGTATGCTGCTCTGGAATAATTGAAGATCTATACGCTACTTCGACGCGGAGGAAGCGCGTATATACGCAGCTTCAGCGAAGAGAAAGAGCGTATGCGCAATAAAATATACACTGAGGTATACGCTGGTTTGTGTGGACGGAAGCGCGTATATACGCGACATCAGTGAAGTAAAAGCGCGTATGCAAACTAGGGTTTGCTGAAGCAAGGGGTATGAAATATCTGATCTGTTCTGATGTGTTTCTGCTATCTGATCTGTGTTGATATGAATCTGTTGATGATGTATGGTTGTGCTTGAAAGTATGGAAAGGGTTCGGTCTGGAAATATGATGAATTGTGGCCTGCAAGTTGTGTTCTATTAAAGTGGTTGGATCCAGTGTGAAAATTGATGAAACGTGGTCCAAGGTGGTGCTGAGGGGTGTAGCCTTCAGTCAGGGGGTCGTAGCTCCCTTCCAGGTGAGGCTGGTAAACGAGATCGGGGGGTCGTAGCTCCCTTCCAGGAGAGGCTGGTAAACGAGTCAGGGGGTTGGAGCTCCCTTCCAGGAGAGGCTGGTAAACGAGTCAGGGGGTTGAAGCTCCCTTCCAGGAGAGGCTGGTAAACGAGCGCAGGTGGGTGCCTGCGTGCTGGTCAAGTCTGCGCCAGCACATATGTTGTAAGATGTTTTTCTCTATAATAAAATATTGAAGGCTGAGCAACTGCAGCGGTGGTTTTCTCCCGACTTGGGTTTCCACCTAAAAATCCTGGTGTTCATGTGTGATGCTTTGTGTGATGGTTATTCTGTTCTTACTGCACATGTTTACTGCTTATTGAATATCCGAATGAATGAATGATGGAATGATATAAGTGAAGAACTAATAGCATAATTAGATCTCTGTGTATACGCAAGTTTTATGAAGGATATCTGCGTGTATACGCTACTTGGCTTCAGCAAAGTAGCGTATGGGTTTTAAGGAATGAAAAAGTAAAAAGTTTTGAATATGCAGTAAATACTGATTCACCCCCTCCCCCCCCCCCCCCTCTCAGTATTTTTCCCAACAATTGGTATCAGAGGGTGGTCCTTCTGCAGAAGCTTGATCGCTTGAAGGAGATCCGTAAAAATGGGAAAAATGAAGAATGAAGGTCTTGAAGCTACAGTCATCTCTCTAGAAGCATCAAGTAAGAAGAGTGAGGAACCTCTACAACTAAATGAAAATGAAGAACTTGGAGCAAAAATCTGGTCTATCATAGAACGTCTACAAGCAGATTTTGAAGAATCAAACAAGAAGAATGCAGGATTTGGAGATGGAATCATCTCTCTACTAGCAGATCTTGAAGAATCAAATAAGAAGAATGAAGAACTTGAAGCAGAAATCATTTCCCTCAAAGTAGGTCTCAAAAAATCAAATAAGAAGAATGCTGGACTTGAAGCTGAAAACATATCTCTGAAAGAAGATCTCAAAGCATCGAAGAAGAAGAATTAAGAGCTGCAACAATCATGTGAAGAAAACGAAAATTGGTTGAAAGAAGAAATTCTAAATCTGAAGGATCAAGTAGAAGATGGAAGAAGGAAAGAAGAAAGCATGACAAAGCAATGTCAAGCCCTGGAGGTTGAGGTAAACATTCTCAAAGGTAAATTAGAAGAAAAGGTTAGACTTTTGAGGTTTCAAGATGGTACTAAGATTCTGGATAATATTCTTAGTAGTCAAAGGTCTCCTTCTATCAAACTTGGTCTTGGTTTTCATGAAACTGTTAAAGGAGAATCTAGTTCACAAGAGAATGCTAATGATTCAAAGGAAGGTGTCAATACGAAACTTGAAGTGTTGAAAGAAACAAAAGGTCAACCAACAATGAAGAAATCGCAAAGGAAATCATTCAATAATGTTGAATTTTTCAAATGTCATAATTATGGGCATGTTGCAGCAAATTGCAGAAGCAGAACATTTCAGCCTCAAACAAACAGATCCTACATAGAAAGGTACTCTGGTTTCTTCAAGGGATATTGTTTTTCATGTAACAAGTATGGACATAAAGCAGCTGATTGTAAAAGGAGGAAGATTAGAAATACTCATCATGATTCTTATGTTTATTTCTCTGACCACATGAGATGTTATGCTTGTAACAAGTATGGACATGTAGAAAAAGAATGCAGGATGAGCAGATCTGGGAAAGTGGATAACTTCCAGCACACAAATAGAAAGTTCAAACAAATCTGGAAGAAGAAGGAGGACCGATCAGAAACATAGGGAATTCAGACCCTACTGCAGTCATCCGCTTCTGAAGCTTACTTCTCTGATTGACTGCAGGAATGATGTGAGATACATTATATCAGTAATGTATCGTCATTGTGCTAGGAGCAATGCATGATGACTCTCATGGTTGATTTGATTACTTTGGTTATATGAATTTCTGACAGAGCGTCTGGTGTAAATAAAAGACAGGTACAGGAGGTACAAGCTCAGGAAGAAGAAGGAAGATGAAAAATTCTATGCTTCACCTTCCATACGCAGGTTCGATGAACCAAAGTCGCGTATACACGCGGGTTTAATCAGACACAGTCGCGTATGCATTGAGGATAAGAGAATTCATATGATAACTGAAGATCTGGAGCAGAGGTTCAGGGGGAGCATCAGTCTGACTGCTGATGATTGCACTGTTACCATTATTCTGGTTACATTCATGATTATAATGACATGATACTTGGTTTCCTATGTTGAAGGTTATGGTTGAGTCCTGTTTGCTTGTTGATGAAGAGTATTCGTTGAAATCTTATAATTCAGAGAGAAGGACAGATCATGCCGAGATTGTTTGCTGTTGAAGGTGTTTCAGATTGCACAAGTTAAGGAAGAGCACTGGTTTAGGGGGAGTAGCAGGTTGAATTCTAATGGTTGCATTGTTGGAAATATGACTTCTTATTCTTGGGTCTTGGTGATACTCATGCTCAAATGATGATGATTTGGTACATGGATTATTATGATAAGATTTGTCCCCTGCTGCTAATAAGTATCTTTTGTACTCACACATGGATGAGTTGATGTCGCAGATTCAGAAATAAGAATAGATCATGCAGAGTTTGTTACTATGGTTGAGATCTTTTGCCTACATATGTTACTTCATGTTAAATCTTAAAGGTCATGGTGATGTAGGATGGTGGTGGACCACATGAATGATTGCTTGACACTTATGTGAAGATGTTGCTCTATCTCTCTTGGAAAGATTGTATTGATGCTGCAAAGAATTTGAAGGCTTGGTTACTATTGTGCTGATGCTACAAAGGTTGGATGACGCTTGAAGACTCAATTACATTGTTCTATCTATCTGTAGTCCAGGGAAGCATTCAAATGTCACAGAAAGAAGCTGAACACTGTCTTTGCCTCACAAGAGAATCAGATCTGGTTGAATTTTTGAAGATGTCTTGGGATACGCGGGTTTCCTGAAACACAGTCGCGTATACACGCGAGTTCCTGCACAGAAAACCGCGTATGACTAATTGTTGACAATTTTTGGTTGGTTCAGATCTCTTTTCAGCACAGCTGCAGTGCTATTTGGTATCTCTGATACTGTTTGGTATCTCTGGTGGTGTTCTAGTTCTCATAATTATGTTTCTAATGCTTTGATGAAGATGCCTTGATGATTTGTTGGTGGAAGTTTTCAGGATGCACAAACTAAGGGGGAGCCTTAGTCATTTGGAAAGGATGCTTGGATGCACAGATTCAGGGGGAGCATTAGCATTGCTGAGTATAATGCATTGTTGGCATTATGATGGTTCTGTTATATGATCTTTCTTGAGGTCTTCTTGGTGTTGGTCTTAAAAGCTATATTTGTAGTTTGATGAAAAGGTCATGTAGCGATCCATGATGTAAAATTGTAATATTCAGTCATGTAAGGACTTGATAAATTTGTAAACCCACTTGGTTGGGTAGCTGAGTCAAATTTTGTAAACCCACTTGGTTGGGTAGCCGAGTCAAATTTGTAAACCCACTTGGTTGGGTAGTTGAGTCTCATATGTAAATCCACTTGGTTGGATCTTTGATGTAAGTATGAGTCTTTGGTGATAGGAAGTTCATAGAGTCATGTACTTCATTGAAAAATATGTTTGAAGATTCAGCATGAACTCGGGGGGAGCTTGGTCACTTCAAGACATATCAGGATCTGCGTAATGTTTCTTCCACATGAGGAGAAAAGGGTAAGTGTGTTGGTTTTGATCCGTCTTTTGCCTCGATGTCAAAGGGGGTGAGTGTGTTGGTTTTGATCTGCTGGTTTTGTCCGTTGCCCTTGATGTCAAAGAGGGAGAGTGACATGGTGTGTGAATGAAGATAATGATGTGCCCTTTGCCCTTGATGTTAAAGGGGGAGAGTGTCATGGTGTTTGAATGATGCCAAAAATGGAGAGAGTGACATGGAAAATAGGGAGAATGACATGGTGTCATTGTATTCTTAATGTATCTATCTGTTGTGGTAACCAAACACCATCGTGGTTGCCATCAAGTCCAAAGGGGGAGATTGTTGGCAATATGATGCAGAGTGTTGTCCTTGATGGCAACCCACTTAATGAAGATGAAGACATGAGATTGTTGGCATGTGTTGTCCTCGATGGCAATCCACCTGATGAAGTTATTCTTGACTTGATAGACTTGGTAAATGATGTAAATCTGATGTGATATGATGTTTGTTGACAATAAGATGCTGAGTGTTGTCCTTGAATGACAACCCACTTGATGAAGATGATGACAACTTACTTGATGAAGTTGTGCTTGAAAGCATATGTCCTTGATGAAGGAAATCTGATGTATCTATAGTGTGAACAAAAGGCAATGAAGAAATGAATTCAGAATGTACTCAAAGTATGATGAAAAAGAGTATGTCTCTTGGTATACGCGGATTGGCCTAGGGGAAATCGCGTATGCACGCGGAAATGAACGTGCCAAGTCGCGTATGGGCTAAAGCGCTCAAAGTGTAAATCTAGGGGCCCGTGGTATTGAAGGCTCATGGTATTGGTTTGGCTCATGGTATCGAAGAAGGCGCCCGTGGTTTGAAGGCTCATGGTATTGGTGCCCGTGGTATTGAAAAAGGGGCTCATGGTATTGAAAAAGGGTAAACCTATATAAGGAGAAGAAATTCATTGTGCAAATCATGAGTGTGGGAGCAAGATGTCTGAACTTGAATGAATACTTCTCTGTGAAGTATATCTGTATGGAAAGGGTAAAGGTTTGATGATAGATCTGAATCTATGATGCACTTATGAAGAAATGATGAAGCGGGACTTCTAGATCTGATATGTACTTGTATTTGCTAGATCTGTTTATGGAAGGCCTAGATCTGTGATGAGGCGAACATCTAGGCGAACATCTGTCTGAAGTAAAGGGTTAGATCTGAACTGAATATCTGATCTGAAGAAGTATGCTGCTCTATAATGATTGAAGATCTATACGCTACTTCGTCGCGGAGGAAGCGCGTATATACGCGGCTTCGCTGAAGTGAAAGCGCGTATGCGCAATGAAATATACACTGATGTATACGTCGGTTTGTGTGGACGGAAGCGCGTATATACGCGAAATCAGTAAAGGGAAAGAGCGTATGCAAACTAGGGTTTGCTGAAGCAAGGGGTATGAAATATCTGATCTGTTCTGGTGTGTTTCTGCTATCTGATCTGTGTTGATATGTATCTGTTGGTGATGTATGGTTGTGCTTAAAAGTATGGAAAGGGTTCGGTCCGGAAATATGATGAAGGAAACGTGGCCCGTAAGTTGTGTTCTATTGAAGTGGTTGATCCAAAGGTGAAAATTCGATGAAACGTGGTCCAAGGTGGTGCCGAAGGTTGTAGCCTTCGCCGTGGGTCGGGGAGTTCCCCTTCCACAGTGAGGCCGGTAAACGAGATCGGGGGTCGTAGCCTCCTCTCCGGTGAGGCCGGTAAACGAGATCGTGGGTCGTAGCTCTCCTGCAGTGGAGGCCTGCAAACAGCCTGGGGTTGGAGCTCCTTCCAGAGAGGCTGCAAACGAGCGTGTGGGTGCCTGCGTGCCGGTCAAGTCCGCGCCAGCTGCGCCAAGACATATGTTGTAACATGTTTTCTCTATAATAAAATATTGAAGGCCGAGCAATCGCAAATGGTTTTCTTCCCGACTTGGGTTTCCACCCAAAAAAATCCCGGTGTTCATGTGTGATGCTTTGTGTGATGGTTATTCTGTTCTTACTGCACATGTTTACTGCTTATTGAATATATGATAAATAAATGATGGAATGGTTTAAGTGAAGATTTAATGACTTATCTAAATCTCCGTGTATACGCTAGTTTCATAAAGGGGATCCGCGTATATACGCAAGTCTGGTTCAGGAAAGTAGCGTATGCCTTTTAGAAGCAGGAAAAAGTGAAAGTTTTGATTATGCAGTAAATACTGATTCACCCCCCCCCCTCTCAGTATTTTTCCCAACAATTGGTATCAGAGCGTGGTCCTTCTGCAGAAGCTTGATCGCTTGAAGGAGATCCATAACAATGGGAAAAATGAAGAATGAAGGTCTTGAAGCTAAAACTGCTTCTAGAAGAACAGCAAGAAGAGTGAGGAACCTCACAACTAAATGAAAATGAAGAACTTGGAGCAAAATCCGGTCCGTCATAGAACGTCTACAACGTATCTTGAAGAATCAAACAAGAAGAATGCAGTATTTGGAGATGGAATCATCTCTCTACTAGCAGATCTTGAAGAATCAAATAAGAAGAATGAAGAACTTGAAGCAGAAATCATTTCCCTCAAAGTAGGTCTCGAAAATTCAAATAAGAAGAATGTTGGACTTGAAGATGAAAACATATCTCTGAAAGAAGATCTCAAAGCCTCGAAGAAGAAGAATGAAGAGCTGCAACAAACATGTGAAGAAAACGAAAATTTGTTAAAAGAAGAGATTCTAAATCTGAAGGATCAAGTAGAAGATGGAAGAAGGAAAGAAGAAAGCATGACAAAGCAATGTCAAGCCTTGGAGGTTGAGGTAAACATTCTCAAAGGTAAATTGGAAGAAAAGGTTAGACTTTTGAGGTTTCAAGATATTACTAAGATTCTGGATAATATTCTTAGTAGTCAAAGGTCTCCTTCTATCAAACTTGGTCTTGGTTTTCATGAAATTGTTAAAGGAGAATCTAGTTCAGAAGGAAGTGCTAAAGATTCAAAGGATGTCAATGCAAAACCTGAAGTGTTGAAAGAGACAAAAGATCAACCAAAAATCATGAATTCTCAAAGGAATTCATTCAATAATGTTGAATGTTTCAAATGTCATAACGAGGGCATGTTGGCAAGAACAGCAGGAGCTAGACATTTCACTACAATCAAACGTATTCTACTCATAAAGGTACTCTAGTTTCTTCAGGGGATATTGTTTTTCATGCAAAAAGTATTGTCACAAAGCTGTTGATTGCAATAGAAGGAAGAATAGAAAAGCTCATCATGATTCTTATGTTTATTTCTCTGGCCACATGAGATGTTATGCTTGTAACAAGTATGGACATGTAGAGAGAGAATGCGGTGATGAACAGATCTGGGAAAGTGGATAACTTCCAGCACACAGATAGAAAGTTCAAACAAATCTGGAAGAAGAAGGAGGACCGATCATAAACATAGGGAATTCAGACCCTACTGCAGTCATCCGCTTCTGAAGCTTACTTCTCTGATTGACTGCAGGAATGATGTGAGATATGTTATGAGATTTAGTAATGTATCGTCATAGGGGGAGCAATGCATGATGACTCTCATGGTTGATTTGATTACTTTGGTTATATGAATTTCTGACAGTGCATCTGGTGTAAAGAAAAGACATGAACAGAAGGTAAATTTGCAGGAGGAGATGAAGGTGTGAAATTTTCTATATTTCACCTTCCATACGCGGGTTCTATGAAACAAAGTCGCGTATACACGCGAGTTACAGCAGACACAGTCGCGTATGCATGGAGGATAAGAGAATTCATATGATAACTGAAGATCTGGAGCAGAGGTTCAGGGGGAGCATCAGTCTGACTGCTGATGATTTCACTGTTAGCATTATTCTGGTTATATTCATGATTATGATGACATGATACTTGGTTTCTAGTGTTGAAGGTTATGGTTGAGTCCCGTTTGCTTGTTTGATGAAGAGTATTCGAAATCTTATAATCTGTGAGAGAAGGACAAACATCATGTAATTGTTTGTCGTTGAAGGTGTATCGCATTGCACAAGTTAAGGAAGAGCACTGGTTTAGGGAGCAGCAGGTTGAATACTAATGATTGCATTGTTGGCAATATGATTGCTTATTCTCTGGTTTTTGTGATACTCATGCTCAAATGAAGATGACTTGATACATGGCTCATTATGATGAGATTTTGAGCCCTGGTTGCTAATAAGTATCTTTTGTACTCACACATGGACGAGTTGGATGTCGTGTGATTCAGAAATAAGATTAGATCATGCATAGTTTGTTACTATGGTTGAGATCTGTTCCTACATATGTTACTTCATGTTAAATCTTAAAGATCATGGTGATGTAGGATGGTGGTGGACCACATGAATGAGTGCTTGACACTTATGAGAAGTTGTTGTTCTGGTATGATAAACTTTCTTGGAAAGATTGTATTGATGGCCACAGAAATAAATCAAGGCTTGGTTACTAATGTGCTTATGCTACAACCGTTGGATGACTTTCAAGAAACTACTACCCCCGTTCTATCTATCCGTAGTCCAAGGAAGCATTCAAATACCTCGAAATAAGCCGAACATCGCATTTTTCTCACAGAGGATCGGAAGTCCTCGTTGAAATTTAGAAGATGTCTTGGGATACGCGGGTTTACTGAAACACAGTAGCGTATACACGCGAGTTCCTGCACAGAAAACCGCGTATGTTTGACTGCTGGAAATTTTTGGTTGAGTCAGCTCTCTTCAGCACAGCTGCAGTACTATTTGGTATCTCTGATACTGTTTGGTATCTCTGGTGGTGTTCCAGTTCTCATAATTATGTTTCTAATGTTTTGCTGAAGATGCCTTTATGATTTGTTGGTAGAATTTTTCAGGATGCACAAACTAAGGGGGAGCCTTAGTCATTTGGAAAGGATGCTTGGATGCACAGATTCAGGGGGAGCATTGGATTTGCTGAGTATAATGCATTGTTGGCATTATGATGGTTCTGTTATATGATCTCTCTTGAGGTCTTCTTGGTATTGGTCATGAAAATTCTATTTGTATTTTTGATGAAAAGGTCATGTTGAGACCCATGATGTAAAATTGTAATATTCAGTCATGTAAGGACTTGTCAAAATTTTGTAAACCTACTTGGTTGGGTAGCCGAGTCAAAATTTGTAAACCCACCTGGTTGGGTAGCTGAGTTGAAATGTGTAAACCCACTTGGTTGGGTACTTGAGTCTTATATGTAAATCCACTTGGTTGGATATTTGATGTAAGTATGAGTCTTTGGTGATAGGAGGTTCATAGAGTCATGTACTTCATTGAAAAATATGTTTGAAGATTCAAAGATGAACTCGGTGGGGAGTTGGGCTACTTCAAAGACATATCGTATCCGTAATGTTTCTTCCACATGGCCATTGTATTCTTAATGTATCTATCTGTTGTGGTAACCAAACACCATCATGGTTGCCATCAAGTCCAAAGGGGGAGATTGTTGGAAATATGATGCAGGATGTTGTCCTTGATGGCAACCCACTGAATGAAGATAAAGACATTTGACGGTTGACATGTGTTGTCCTTGATGGAAATCTACCTGATGAAGTTATGCTTGACTTGATGGACTTAGTAAATGATGTAAATCTGATGTGATATGATGTTTGTTGACAATATGATGCTAAGTGTTGTCCTTGAATGGCAACTCACTTGATGAAGAAGATGACAACTTACTTGATGTGTGCTTGATAGCATATGTCCTTGATGAAGGAAATCTGATGTATCTATAGTGTGAACAAAAGGCAATGAAGAAAGGAATTCAGAATGTACTCAAAGTATGATCAAAAAGAGTATGTCTCTTGGTATACGCGGATTGGCCTAGGGGAAATCGCGTATGCACACGGAAAAGAACGTGCCAAGTCGCGTATGGGCTAAAGCGCTCAAAAAGTGCAAATCTAGGGGCCCGTGGTATTGAAGGATCATGGTATTGGTTTGGCTCATGGTATTGAAGAAGGCGCCCATGGTATTGAAGGCTCATGGTATTGGTGCCCGTGGTATTGAAAAATGGGCTCATGGTATTGACAAAGGATAAACATATATAAGGAGAAGAAATTCATTGTGCAAATCATGAGTGTGGAACAAGATAATACGAACTTGAACCTTTACTTCTCTGTGAAGTATATCTGTATGGAAAGGGTAAATGTTTGTTGATAGATCTGAATCTATGATGCACTTATGAAGAAATGATGAAGCGGGACTTCTAGATCTGAAATGTACTTGTATTTTCTAGATCTGTTTATGGAAGGCCTAGATCTGTGATGAGGCGAACATCTAGGCGAACATCTGTCTGAAGTAAAGGGTTAGATCTGAACTGAATATCTGATCTGATGAAGTATCTTGCTACGTAATGATTGAAGATCTATACAGCTACTTCGCCAAGCGGAGGAAAGCGGCGTATATGCAGCGGCAATGAAGAAAAAGCGTATGTAATAAAATATACAACTGAGGTATCACAGTAGTTTTGTAATGATTGAGACGGCGTATATCTGGCGACGTGATGAGAAGCGTGTCGACTAAGGGTTTTGGAAGCAAGGAAGTATGAAATGTCTGATGCACGTTACTGGCGTGTTTTACGCTGCTCGATCTGTGTTGATATGAATCTGTTGATGATGTATGGTTGTGCTTAAAAGTATGGAAAGGGTTCGGTCTGGAAATATGATCAATTGTGGCCTGCAAGTTGTGTTCTATTAAAGTGGTTGGATCCAGTGTGAAACTTGATGAAACGTGGTCCTAGGTGGTGCTGAAGGTTGTAGCCTTGATCAGTTTGAGCTCCTTCGGTGGCAGTAGCGAATCGGGAGTCGTAGCTCCTTCCAGGTGAGGCTGAGTAAACTTGGTCAGTCGTAGCTCCCTTCCGGTGAAATTTACAGTAAAGTCGAGGTTGGAGCTCCCTTCGGAGAGGCAGTAAGCAGTAGCGGTGGGTGCTGCGTCTTTGGTCAATCTGCGCTGACATATGTTATAACATGTTTTCTCTATAATAAAATATTGAAAGTTTGTTCAGCTGCGACGGTGGTTTCTCCCGACAGGTTTCCACCTAAAAATCACGGTGTTCATGTGTGATGCTTTGTGTGATGGTTATTGTTCTTCTTGTACATGTTTCTTGCTTATTGAATATGCGATAAATAGAATGATGGAATGGTTTAAGTGAATTTAATGACATATCTAAATCTCTGTGTATCGCTGGATTTCATAAAGGAGATCGTATATCATAAGTCTGGTTCAGGAAAGTAGCGTATGCCTTTTAGAAGCAGGAAAAAGTGAAAGTTTTGATTATGCAGTAAATACTGATTCACCCCCCCCTCTCAGTATTTTTCCCAACATTAGCATATCATTAAAAACAATAACACAAATTTTCTAAGGAAGGGTTTTAAAATGGAATTCATCAACCCTTGAAATGTAGAAGGTGCATTGGTAAGGCCAAAATTCATGAAAAAATATTCATAATGACACTCATGATTTCTAAATGTTGTTTTTGGAATGTCTTCAGTCTTCATTCTAATTTTATTATATCCTGAACGAGGATCCAACTTGGTGAAGTAAATTTCTCCATGTAACTCATCCAATAATTCATCAATGATAGGAATGGCAAATTTATCTTTAATAGTGAGCTTGTCGAGCTTCCTATAATCTAGACACATGTGCCATGATCCATCCTTCTTGTACACAAATACTACTGTAGCAAAGAAATAAATTTGACTAGGTTGAATTATACCAACCTCTATAATTTCTTCATTCATACATTCAATTTCATTTCTTTTGGGAATAGGGATATCTGTAAGGCACGATGTTTGGAGGAAAAATTCCTGGAATCAAGTGAATAGCATCATCATGATCACGAATAGGTGGGAGGAATTTGGGAGTCTAAAATACCTTGGAATGATTGTCCAATAATTTTTGGAGATCTGGAGAAATATATGATTTCGATGTTTGAAACTCTAGGGAGAATAATTGTGAAATTGTGCCTCATTGTTCTTTCTTTAGAGGCTTTGTCATTCCACTTCCTGGTTTCCTTGCGATACCCCTTAATTCAATTTCCTTTCTTTCCTGGTTTCCCTGTGATACCCCTTAATTCAACTTCCTTTCTTTCCCAAAATAAATTCAAGAAAAGTTATTTAAAAGTAAAATCTATTGTCCCCAAAGATTGTAACCATTGAATTCCTACTACAACATCAACACCACCCATTGGAATGGAAATCATTGGGATATTCAATACATATTACCCCACGATTAGCTTGATATTATGGAAATTTCTAGATCAATTTATAGTTCCTCCATTTTCAACCATCACTTGACACTCTGGTGCTGGATATAGGAAGCAATTCAATTCTTTGGCTATTTTACAATGAATAAAATTATGGGTACTACCTGAATCAATCGACACTATTACCTTTTTCTTCTTGATACACCCTTTTATCTTGAGAGTTTAAGGAGTGGTAATTTATGTCAATGCATTACAAGATATGTTCAGATTCATTTCTTATTTCTCTAAGGTCGGTTCCTGGTGTATCTCCTCTTCTTTTGAAGTTTCTTGTTCCTTTTGTTCCTCCTCTTCACAATCTATGTAAAATAATTTATTCTCAACACACTTATGGCCTTTAGTGTATTTGCTATCACAACTGTAACAAATCCATTTTGTTAATTTTTCTTCCAACCTTTGTGGTGTCAACCTTGTAGGTTGTGGAAGGCTAGGAGTAGCAAGACTTCCATCTTTATAGTTGTGAGTGGTAGGCTTCCTTGTCACCATAATTTTTCTTTCAATTTTTATTGCCAACCTAACTGCCTTATTTAATGAATCATGTTCCCAAATGCGAACCTCATTTAGGATGTTATCATTTAAATTCCCTATGAAGACATCAATCTTATGTTCCTCTGGAATATCATTTACCCTTATATTCAATTTTTGGAAGTCCTCAATGTGCTTTGCCATTGAACCCTTTTATTTGAAATTTATCAATTGGATTAATAATGTATTTCTCTTTGTATCCTCATAATGTGCTATCATTTCCTCTGTAAAAATTTGACCAAGTGACAAGTGGTTTACGAGTAAAAAGCCATAAATACCATACAAACTGATTGGGTTGTAAATACAAAGTTGCAATGTGTACCTTTTGTGTGTGTTGCACATTATGGAAATCAAAGTATTTCTCCATTTTTAGTATCCATGTTACCAAATCCTTGCCATAAAACTTCCTCATATCGATCTTTAGAATATGGCGGGTCTTCAATCCAATGTTAGAGACTATGAAATCATGATTTACTTTTTCTTTGTTCTCATCACGAGTTTCATCTAATACCTTTTCGCCATTAGGAATAATTTCTTGTATAAACTTTGTTAGACCTTCCTTCAAACCTTCCGTTAGTGTCAGAATTTGCATTATGCCATCAGTGATCAAAATCACTCTTTTCATATTCATTTTAAGGGTCCCACTCAGAAATTTTTTATCATTCCATTAGGTCATGCAAAGAATTGATTCGCTAATAGTAGCCCTAGTCATACAACCACACTCTCCCTCAAAATTTCACATTTGCTGACCCACCTTCATGTCTTGCGAAGCATAAAAAAATCTTAAAAGCTCATTTCACTATGTCATTTTTTTAGTCAAAGTCAACCATGGATTCAGGTCATCCAAGGTCCCATTAGGTCAACTAGGTTTCATTTTTCAAAGTATGATTTTCATATCAAAATGTAATTTTATTCAAAATAGAGAAGTAATTTTTTTTTAAAATTTTTATGTAATTTTATGCTCACTATATGTAATAAGTTCTGTCCCAAGATGCCAAATCAAACTTCACATGCCAAATTGAAGAGAATAAAATTCAAAGTGAAAAGTTCCAAACTCCAGCAACATCATCCTACAAAGAACAAAAAATCAAAGAAAAAGGGTAATCAACAATGTTTTCAAAAGGTGAAATGAAACATTATAAAAGTGGGTTTTTAATCTAGATTCAAATTCACTCAAGTATTAAAGACTTCTTGACATCAATTCAAATTAATTTTTCTCCTAAAAACACTACGAAAACACTCCAAGAAAGTAAAAGTTCGAGTTTCTGGGGGAAATTGGAAAAAAAAAGAGCAGAGGGCGCAAATCCTTAACAAAGGGTGCAAATCCTTAAGAGAGGGTGCAAATCCTTTTGCGAGGGTGAAAATGCTTCTACAATGGAAAAAATCCTTATGTGAGGGTGCAAACGCTTCAAGCGCTGCGCATATGACCAGAGAAACCCCAAAAACGCATTCATGTGGAAAAAAATCATTTCCAAAGCTTCATCAACCTACTCATCAACCTCCAACAAATGAGTAAGAGCTAATGCCATTAAATACCATCTTCATCAAGTTCATGTGTTGAGTGTTGTGAAATTTAGGTTATAATTTGGCATTTGAAATTGTTTTAAAACCCTAGTATTCCCATTGCACTCTTGAATTCCCTAAATTACACTCCCTTACACCTTTACACCTTTCCAAAAATTGCAAATACCCATTCCTAAACCCCTGTTTTACAAAATTACCTTTCCCTAACCCTTTTTCCCAAATCCCTAAGCCCTAGGTGCTACATTCACCTAGGCTCCCAATCCCCAAATCCCCATCCTAAATCCCATCATACTACTACTCCCTATCCCCTCCCCCATTTCATACATCCCTAGCACCATTTCATTCATTTTCCCTTTCCCATTCCTCATTCCTAAAAAACGTATTTCACACCATCCACTTCCCTAGGGTTTTGATAAAAACAACATGGAAGAAGAGGGAAAAAACAAATCATACAGTGAGGGAGAGGAAATAGAGGTCAAGAGGCCACATAAAGGGGAAATATCACTTAGAATTGAACCTACCAGCACTAGGGAACTCTTAGCTTCTCCAATGACTATGACATGCTTCAAACATGTTGGCTGTTATGAGTTCCTTGAGAAAATTCAGAGGGTCCAACATCATCCCATGTTGACCATAATTTTCATATCTATACTCCATGACAACCAATTTAATTTAGTTGGTTTCACCTTCACTATATCAACTGCTATCATTTCAGCTGCCACTGGTATCCCAAATTTTTGGGAGAAATGGTTCAAGAAGGGTGATTTGGAGAAACAATACTTTGAGCCTTTCCTAAAACCAAGATACAAGAATGAGAAAAAGAGGTTCTTTCCTTTTTCTCACCTCCTAGACAAATATGCGCCAATGAAGAGGATAATCATGAAATAATTTTCATGTGAAGGTAGATTTTCAAGGCTTTATTCCTATCACATTTGACGCTTAATGCATTTCACTAGAGTAAGGATATTGAACATGCCCTACTATCTTTTCCAAAGCACAGATAAGATGGCATATATTTCCCAGAAAAAGGAGTATGAACAACAAATGAGAAGTCTTTTTCATCAGTCCCTTATCAAAATCATAGTCCTCTATCATCTCAATCAATTAAACATTGCATGGAGTACCTTCATAGCCAATGATATTTTTAAAGATCCATCCACTCAACATGCACAAAATGTCCCTTCGTCAGCCCATCCATCCACTTCCATCCTACCATCTTAGTCCATATCAAATTCATCATCATCAGATCAGTCCCCTTCGCCTCCTTCATCTCCATCTCATCATGACATTCGATCACCTAGCAAGAATGAGGACAATGAGCCTAAGTGGGCTAATGTGGTTGAGGTTGAGCCATTGCCAAAAACCTACCAAAGAGGCCACACATATGCATTTGATCCACACATAGTGGAAAGGGCCATGCCTTCTACAACAACAAAGAAGGTGGACAAAGGCAAAGAAAAGGTGATTGAGGCAGTCATTCATGATGAGGAGGAACTCCATGAAACATAACATGAATTTGAGCTTGTTGACCTAGATGAGGATGAAAATGATAAAATCACTAATGTAGATATCAAAGGAAAGGACACCAAGATTAGAGAGCTCCAGACTAATCTTGACAGGGCCAAGTATGTCATAAACTTCCTTGAGAAGGAGAATGAACAATTGAAGACTAAAAATGTCATTGATGAAGTTAAATATATCACTACTCAAAGGGAGGTAGAAAAATCCAAAGATATGGTAGATTAAACACTTGAAAATTATGGATTTATTGATGAAAAAGAGGAACAAGCACCAAGAAAGAGACCTAGAACTAGAGGGTTGAAAAGAGCTCTAGCTCTAGAAAGTTGAAGGGAGGCTGAGATTGCTGATCAACTAACCCTAAATGAGCAACTTGCCATAGTGATCAGTGAAAATAGGAAGCCATGGCTTGATAGAGCCAATCAGCACTTAGAGAAGCTTCTAGAAAAGGCTAACAAAGAAAATGACCTATTGAGGAGGAAGATCAAACACCATGCTATAAATGAGAAAATTGCAATGGCCAAGCTCAAAAGAGCCAATGCAAAGATTGTATATTTGACCATGGAAGAGAAGAAAAAATTGGACATACCTGGAGAGGCTTCCCTCCAATCCTAGCCACACCATCATCAACCATTCTACCAATTTTGAAGCATTTTGAAACTTTTTTGCAAAATCTGTGATTTTCTGATTATTTTTGAACAAGCATTTATTAGAAATTAGGTCATTTGTGCAACACCCTAGGCACTGCGCAAATGTTTGAGGCACTATTTGAGGGAAAGGAGACCACGAATGGATTCCTAAGGACAAATGAATTCCAAAAAACCATGTTTATAGCCTTGATTTGCATATTTGAAAGGTTAAAAGGTAAAAAAACTACCTAAAAATCACATTTCAGTCCCTGTTTTGGCCTAGGCGCTGTGCATAGATAAGTCTTGGGAGAATGCCATTTTTAGGGTCAAATTAGCTTCATTTTGAAAACTGGAGGCATATTTAGAAAGACGACTTGAAGGGCTTTCTCATACACATGTTTTCTCATGCTCTGTTTAGGGAAAGATATCATAATTTGTCCATTTTCCTCTGTTTAGGAAGAATACATCTCCCATGCTCTTCCTAGCTTCTCATCAGTCTTAAAACCATCTCATCACAATCATCTTTAAAGTGGTAAGCCTTATGCCTAATTTTCCCCATTGAATCTCTACAACCCTATCTCTCATTTGACTTGACCCAGCTCCCTTGACCTAATATCGTCATCGAGTGAAACCCAACCCAAATCAAATCAAAACAACCCCTGCACTTATATCTAGCCTAAAAACCCTAATTACTCTAGCCTTCTTGGCTGTGACTTTGTGGAGAGAGCCCTCTCTGACTTGGTAGGGCTATATACCAAGTTAAAATTTTGGTTTTTGGTTACCTCTGTTGGGATTCCTTCTTCATTCTTGGGAATCTGACAGAGTGATAACATTATGGCGCCGTGTCGGGGAACAAAAAGAAAAATTTTCCCTGGGTGTATGACAAATATTTATCGGAAGCTGGTCCTTTGGATGATTGGATCAAGTTTCATAAGGCTGATTTCATAATTGCATGCGCCTCATAGCAGATCCAGCTTCTCGAATAAATTATACCAGGTCTAACCCTGATCCAGATCTGGTTTCTCCCATCGAAGATCCTAAAATAATCCTAAGGAAACAAGGATCTCAACCAGCTTCAAGTTATTTGGATTCTCCTACTCGAGATTTGGTAAGATCCTTCTCATTACCTTCTGATTTGGTAGCCATTCAAGATTTAGTTTTTGATACCAAATTTGAGTTGTCACTGTTTAGAACCAAATCCGAGACTTAATTGAATATAGTAGTCCCTGAACCTTGGAGATTAGAGTTAAACCCATCATTTTTTGAGGCTACAAACGAGACTTATGTCAAAATTTGGAAACGATATCACAAGCTCGAAAAATTAGCCAACTCCCTAAGTTACACTGCTGAAAAATCCCTCATTCAATATGAGAAAGAAACCCTTCACATCCCCGAAGTTTCCCAAAAAACTATTGTTTCATCATCCATCCCATCATCATCTCAACTTCCCCCTCAAGGACCTCCTTAGACCAATCCACCCTTTTTCCTCCCACTCCACCACATTCAACATGAATTATGGCTCATTTTGGACCTTTAATTCTCCTTGGTCAGCTTGCTTATCTGCCACAAGGATATGGGAAAAGACTTCCCCTCTTCGATGAAAACTCTGAAATCACTTACCGTCAACACATGGCCAAAATCACAACCTTCATATATCTTGAGGAGTTATATGCAGATGATGACAAGATGTGAATTATCGCATAAATGTTTTCTGGTGAAGTTAAAACTTGGTTGTGTTCCCTAGCAACTAATTCTATTAGGACTCCTACTGAACTAATTAATTCTTTCTTAGCCAGGTGGGATGAGAAGAAAAACCCCTTACAAATCCTTGCTAAGTATGACTCCATGAGGTGCAATCCTAATGAATATGTTCATGAGTATAATTTTGATACCTCGGAATCTATAACTCCATCCAAAATGAAATGAAACAACCTCCTGGTTTGGCCCTCTTGTGTTATCCTGATGATTTTGAACCAGATATGGCCTACTCATTGAGAGAGAGAAATCCCACTACTCTAGAAGAAATGATCTAAAATTCAGTGAGTGTTGAGGCCAACCTCTTGATTAAGAAGTCAAAAAGAAAAAATGAACTTAAAGTGATCATTAAAGAGGAACCTTCTACCTCATCCGATATTAAATTTTATGCTTTGCTTAGGACCATGGAAAGGATGGTCGATAAAATGTCTATTTTAGATAGAAAAATGAAGCCACAAATTAGAAATCTGAACTTTCGAGGCCAACTGCAATAGCCTCGGTTCTAGATAAATAAAAGAGAGCAAAGAGCTCCCAAAACACAACAATAACAACAAATTCAGACACTACTACAACAAAACTATGCTCAGAGTGATGAAGAGGAAGAACCAACAGTGGAGGAAAATCTTCTTTTTACAGCTGATGGCCAGCCCATATTTCTGACCGAAGATGAAGAATATGTGGAAAAAACAAGCTTTCCTAGTGATAAAGTCTTCATATTGGCAAATTATCATGTGTTAGAAGTAGAATCTAGTGATTATCAAAGAGGATACCTGAATGCATTTAGTTCCCAGCAAAGGCAGTACTCCTTGAGGAGCCATGATGTTCCAATCAATCCACCCCTGAAGAAGACAGTTCAGAAGAAAGGAGTACCACATAAGCAAGATTCTAAAGCCAATAAAACTAAGGGTAAAGAGATTGCAACTCCAAATTAGAAGAAAGGCAATCAACCTTCTACTAGTGCACCTATCAAAGAAAGAGATATTCAAAGGAAAGAATCCACACCAAGAGATCATGTTGAGAAAATGGATATTTCCATAAAAGAGGTAGACAAAACTATACCTTTTAATTTAGAGTAAAAAATTTCAAATTTAAATGTGTCTATTCCTCTTACTGAATTAGTCAAAGTTGATAAGTATAAATCACATGTAGTTAAAATCTTGAAAGTTGACCCTTTATCCAACATGGTTAATATAGAGGATGATCAACCCGAGCTAATATTTGGTCCTGCAATCGATGGTCAATCCAAAGGTAATGAGGTCCCTTTATTTTACTTCAGTCTCAAAATCCATGAATTCATTTTTTCATAAAACTATGTTAGACTCTGGGGCCTCCCAAAAAATCATACCCAAAGCCATCATGGAGAAGCTTGGCCTTGGCATAACCCGCCCATATCATGATTTATATTCTTTCGAATCTAGTCGTGTCCATTGTTTGGGTCTAATAAAATATCTAGTTGTCTCCCTAGAGCAGATCCTGGCCAAAAATGTTCTAATGGATGTGGTGGTTGTTGACATTCCACCACATTTTGGTATGATGATATCAAGATCCTGGGGGGCTAAATTGAGAGGTACACTGTAGTTGGAATTTTCCTATGCAACTATTCCTGTCTTTGGTCAAATGAGAAAATTATACCGTGAGACTAAAATGAAATACATGATCACAAACAAGGAAAGGCCTAATAATCATCCTATAAACGTTGTACATAGAGACTTAGAGTCCTTCATTTTGTACAATTATTCTGGATTAAATGATGTAGATTGTCAATTGGTAGAAATATAGGATGTGCCTAAGGTTTCAAATTGCATTAGAGAAATGTTATAAAAAGAGAAAGAGAATCTGCCTACTATGTCCGAACAACCATCAGAGAAGGCATATGAAAGTTGAGAACAACATAAAGAATCATATCAGAAAATTGTGTCAAATCAGAGTCAAGAGTTTTAGCACCTTGAGGAAGAAGATGGTCTTTGGAGCATGGAATTTGATAGTGCCGTTGGCAAAGACGAGGCCAACATTGGTTTATGGATCCATAACCCATTTCAATAGCAAAATAAAGTCCCTAATAATGTTAGATTTCTTTCCTACAAATTAGCATTCGATTGTACAAACAATGAGGTTGAATATGAGGCACTCATTACTGGTCTGAAAATTTTGAAAAAATTAGGAGATATAAAAATTGTAGTCTACGATGATTCAAAGCTAGTAATTAAACAAGTCAAAGGTGAGTATCAAGCTAATCACCTAAGGATGAGGCAATACAGGAATGCAACACTTGAAATTTTGAGAATATTTTCAGAATATACACTTAAAGTTGTGCCAAGGTTGCAAAATATGATGGCTGATTCATTAGCCATTGTTGAAAGTAATTATATCTACAATGTTTTCAAATAAAAAAATTGAGATTCATGTGAAGCGCAGGCCCGCAATTCCTGATAACTTGTGATTTTGGTAAGTATTCTGGGACAATAGGCAAGTGAACAATTTCCTTCAAAGTGAAGGTGAGTTTTAGAACTGTTCTATGTACGAAGTGTGCGACAAGGATGACCAAGTCATCAAGGCAGATCAGATGGACATGCTTCAACTCAAGGAAAATAATATTCCAAAAGGTCTCATGCCTTTGGAAGAATTATTTGATCAAGATGACATGGCAAGAAAACCTACTAGGGTTCCCACAGAAAAAGGCGTAGAAGATGTTAATATTGGAACAACAGATCAGCCAAATTTCATCAAGCTTTCGAAGGCTTTGTCTCCTGATGTAAAGACTAAATATGTTGATTTTTTTACTGAGTTTTTTAACGTGTTTTCTTGGGATTAATCAGATCTAAAGGTGTACGATAAAGATATCATTCAACACACCAGCCCAATATAGCCAGATCAAAAGCCTTTTAGGCAGAAGCTTAGGAGAATAAACCCAAAGTTGTTTTCATCCATTGAGAAGGAAGTAAACAAGCTCGATAAGGCAGGTATTATTATTCCAATCATATTTTCTGATTGGATGTCCAATTTGGTAACAGTGTGTAAGAAGACTGGTGAAATTTGACTATGTATAGACTTCAGAAATCTAAACAAAGTGTCGCTGAAAGACAATTACCCGCTGCCCAAAATGGAC
The DNA here is from genome assembly GCA_034641835.2 of Pinus albicaulis. Classification (NCBI taxonomy): domain Eukaryota; kingdom Viridiplantae; phylum Streptophyta; class Pinopsida; order Pinales; family Pinaceae; genus Pinus; species Pinus albicaulis. The sequence goes on along the minus strand of CM076575.1, from coordinate 1,120,576,862 downwards.
CATATACTTCAATGAGTTTTAGGAGCCACTAGGATGTCATTTCTAGATGGTTACTCAGGGTACAATCAGATCCTTGTGCATGAAGATGACCAGGACAAGACAACGTTCACTACACCATGGGGTACATTTTGATATGCTAAGATGTCGTTCGATTTGAAGAATGTCGGGACCACTTTCCAGCGTGCCATGGACATAGCATTTGATGATAAGAAGGTTTTTTTCCTTGTTTTTTATTTAGATGATTTCACTGTTTATTCAAATTTAGATGATGAGCATTTACACCATTTGAGATTTTTGTTCCAGCGATGTAGAAAATTTGGGATATCTCTTAACCCTAAAAAGTGCCTATTTGAAATGGAAGAAGGAAATCTTTTGGGTCACATCATCTCAAAGGATGGGATCTGGATAGACCCTTTTAGAGTTGAAGCGATACAACAAATTGATTTCCCTCATAATAAGAAGGAAGTCAAAGTGTTCAACGGTAGGATGAATTTCCTACATAGGTTAATTCCCAACTTAACGGAGCATCTTAGAGAGTTAACTAACATGATAAAGAAGAATAATGATGTAAAATGGTCTGAAGATGCTCGTAATTCATTCATATCAGTAAAATTTTCTTTGACCACTGCTCCAGTTTTGACAAGTCCTGATTATTCACTAGATTTCATTATATTTTCTTTTGCTTCTAAGCATACTTTGGCAGCGGTACTAATGTAGAAAAAATATGGGAAAAATATACCAATAGAATTCTTCAGTCACACAATAAGGGGTGCAGCCCTCCGATACAATATCATCGAGAAACATGTCTTGAATTTGGTTAAAGCACTCAAGGATTTCTGTGTTTATATTTTGCACTCACATATTTTGGCATATTTTCCAAACACGGATGTTAAAGACGTACTCATGCGAGTAGATCCAGAAGGAAGGAGAGGTATATGGATAGAAACCCTCTTAGAGTATGACCTTGAAATCAATCTAGCCAAGCTAATCAAAGGGAAAGGCTTAGTCAAGCTCATGGCTGAGTCAAATCTACACGCACTTGACATCAATCTTATATCAGCACTGTCCGATGAGGAAGAAGGTGTAAGTCTTATTAAGGTATCAGATCTCTTTTCATCATCTACATGATATGATGATATCATTTATGTTTTGAAACATTTGAACCCTCCTCCAAGAATTTCAAAGAGTAAGAGTAGGTCATTGAAACTTAAGGCTTCAAAATATTGCATACTAGACAGTGCACTCTACTGGAAGGATCCTAGAGGTGTGTTACTCAATTTCTTGGTTGAAGATGAGTCCAAAGAAGTGATGAAGGATTTCCACAAAGGATATTATGGAGGTAATTTATACTGGAAGACCATGACCAACAAAGTACTGAGAGTGGGTTACTATTGGTCAACATTGTTTGCAGAGTTGTACAAGACAATCATGAGCTACCATGAATGCAACTTTTCCAAGGTAAACGTAAGATTATTCCTTTACCATTACAACCCATTTTAGTTGAAGCTCCTTTTCACCAGTGGGGCTTATATTTTATTGGTGAGATACATCCACCCTCATCTACTCAACACAGATGGATACTTACGACCACAGACTACTTTACAAAGTGGATCAAAGCGATCCCAACCAAACAAGCTACAGACTTTGTTATAATTTAGTTTTTAGAAACTAATATCTTGCCCAAGTTTGGTTGCCCTAGAAAGATCATCATGGATAATGTCGTAATATTCAAATAAAAGAATATGGTAGAATTATGTGACAGGTAGAAAATTAAGTTGGGTCATTCTACATCATACTATCCACAGGGAAACGGATTGGCGATGTCCTCCAATAAGTATTTGATTAGCATATTAAAAAAAATGTTGGAGGCGAATAAGAAAAAATGGAACAAGAAGATAATTAATGCACTGTGGGCAGATTGGGTAAGCAGCGAGAAATCCATTAGCATGTCTCCATTTCAGGTAGTTAATGGGGTGGACACAATTTTTCCTTCTTCATTGGCTATCCCAGCCATGAAACTTTTACAAGGAGTGGGAAGTGAAGAAAATGACATACCATGCCGGATAAATCAAATGATTCACCTGCAATAGACAAGAGAATAAGTGTTTAAGAACACTTCCAAGATCCATGATAAGATCAAGCAAATATTGATTTCAATATTGGTGATGTAGTACTCCACTGGGATGCCAGGAATGAAGACAAGGGTAAGCATGGGAAGTTCGATAATTTATGGAAAGGACCTTTCAAGGTTGCATATTCTCAAGGAAAAAATGCATATATCCTAGAAGAAATGGATGGGAAATATTTCTTAGGAGGTCCAGTTAATGGTAGGCTCCTGAAGCACTATCTTTTTTAATATAAAATTGTGAAATTTTTATCATCTCCATTGTATATATCAGTTTGATATTCTTGTAAGTGTGAAGTGGAAAAGCACTGGAGTTTTGAGCTTGAAGTGAAGGCCATGGAGCTTCATTGATTTTCCACCATTTTCAAGTTCAGTTTTCAAAAAAGTAAGTTAAGTTTTGAGTCATTGTTTCAGTCAATTTTAGTCAGTTTTAAAAGTCAGTTTGTCATCTAGTTGTCAGTATTTAATCATGCATTCCAGTTTGAGTATTTTTTTATCATATTGGCCCAATGATTAGGAACTTGGTCTACGGTGTTATTGACACCTCCAAGGAATTTCCATCCCCAATAAGGCCAATGTTAGTGTCATAATTTGCATTCTTCCATCAGTGATCAAAATCACTCTTTTCCTATTCATTTTAGGGGTCCCACTCATAATTTTTTTATCATTCCATTAGGTCATGAAAAAAATTGATTCACTAATGGTAACCCTAGTCACAGAATGTCACTCTCCCTCAAAATTTCACATTTTCTAACCCACCTTCATGTCTTTATGAGAATAAAATAATCTTAAAATATGATTTCTCTATGTCATTATGTCAGTCAAATTCAACCATGGAGTCATATCATCCAAGGTCCCATTAGGTCAACTAGGTTTCATTTTTAAAGGTTCATAACACACAATTTCATCTCAATAAGGCCATAAAAGGTGTGAGAGTGACTCAAATAATACTTTCTCAATCATCTGCAAATGATTTATCAACATGTAAATATGATTTTTAAAGATTGTAATTATGGTTTTAGAGTATGATTTTCATACCAAAATGTAATTATATTCACTACAAAGATGTAATTTTTTTAAATTTTTTTATGTAATTTTATGCTCATTATATGTAATAAGTTATGTCCCAAGCTGCAAACTCAAAATTCACATGCCAAACTGAAGAGAAGCAAAGTCAAAGTGAAAAGTGCCAAACTCCAGCAACATCATCCTGCAAAGAACAAAAAATCAAAGAAAAAGGGTAATCAACAATGTTTTCAAAAGGTTAAATAAAACATTAGAAAATTGGATTTTTAATCTAAATTCAAATTCACTCAAGTATTAAAGACTTCCTGACATCAATTCAAATTCATTTGTCTCCTACAAACACCAAGAAAACACTCTAAGAAAGAAAAATTTTGATTTTCTGGGCGAAATTGGCAAAAAACAGAGCAGAGGGTGCAAATCCATGGCAGAGGGCGCAAATCCCTCCGTGAGGGCGCAAATGCTTCAATAACTGCGCATATGACCAGAGAACCCCCATAAACACATTCAAGTGGAAAAAAATCATTTCCAAAGCTTCATAAACCTACCCATCAACCTCCAGCAAATGAGTAAGAGCTAATGCCATTAAATATCATCTTCATCAAGTTCATGTGTTGAGTGTTGTGAAATTTAGGTTAGAATTTGGTGTTTGAAATTGTTTTAAAACCCTAGTATTCCCATTGCACTCTTGAATTCCCTAAATTACACTTCCCTACACCTTTACACCCTTCTAACAATTGCAAATACCCATTCCTAAACCCATTTTTTACAAAATTCCCTTTCCCTAACCCTTTTTCCAAAAACCCTAAGCCCTAGGTGCTACATTCACCTAGGCTCCCAATCCCCAAATCCCCATCCTAAATCCCATCATAATACTACTCCCTATCCCCTCCCCCATTTCATACATCCCTAGCACCATCTCCTTCATTTTCTCTTTCACATCATTCCTCATTCCTAAAAATCATATTTCACACCATCCACTTCCCTAGGTTTTTGATAAAAACACCATTGCAGAAGAGGAAGAAAACAGATCATACAGTGAGGAAGAGGAAACAAAGGTGAAGAGGCCACATAAAGGGGGAAGAGCACTCAGACTTAAACCTACCAGCACTAGGGAACTCCTAGTTTCTCCAATGACTAACATGCTTCAAACATGTTGGTTGTTATGAGTTCTGTGAGAAAATTTAGATGGTCCAACATCATCCCATGTTGGCCAGACTTTTCATATCTAGACTCCATGAAAACCAAGTTTCTTTAGCTGGTGTCACCTTCACTATGTCAACTGCTATAATTTTAGCTGCCACTGGGATCCCAATTGTTGGGAAGAAATGGTTCAAGAAGGGTAATTTGGAGAAACAATACTTTGAGCCTTTCCTAAAACCAAGATACAAGAATGAGAAAAAGAGGTTCTTTCCTTTTTTCTCATCATCATCATATAAGTTCCCTTCACCTCCTTCATCTCCATCTCATCATGACATTGGGTCACCTAGTAGGATTGAGGACAATGAGCCTAAGTGGGCTAATGTGGTTGAGGTTGAGCCATTTCCAAAAACCTACCAAAGAGACCACAAGCATGTGTTTTCTCCACACATAGTGGAAGGGGCCATGCCTTATACAACAACAAAGCAGGTGTACAAAGGCAAAGAAAATGTGATTGAGGCAACCATTCATGATGAGGAGGAACTCCATGAAACATAACAAGAATTTGAGCTTGTTGACCTATATGAGGATGAAAATGATAAAAATCACTAATGCAGCCATCAAAGTAAAGAACACCAAGATTAAAGAGCTCTAGACTAACCTTGACAGGGCCAAGTATTTCATAAACTTCCTTGAGCAGGAGAATGATAAATTGAAGACTAAACATGTCATTGATGAGGTTAAGTATATCAATTTGGGAGGCAGAAGAAGTCAAAGCTATACTAGATGAAACACTTGAAAAGTATGGCTTTCTTGATGAAAAAAGGAACAAGAACCAAGAAAGAGACCTAGAACTAGAGGGCTGAAAGGAGCTCTAGCTCTAGAAAGACAAAGGGAGGCTGAGATTACTGATCAACTAACCCTAAATGAGAAACTTGCCATAGTGATAAGTGAAAATAGAGAGCCATGGCTTGATAGAGCCAATCAACACTTATAGAAGCTTCTAGAAAAGGCTAACAAATACAATGACCTATTGAAGAGGAAGGTCAAAGACCATGCTCTAAAGGAGAAAATTGCAATGGCCAAGCTCAAAAGAGCCAATGCAAAGATTGAAGATTTGACCATGGAAGAGAAGAAAAAAGTGGACATACTTGCTGAGGGTTCCCTCCAAGCCTAGCCATGCCATCATCAGCCATTCTACCAATTTTGAAGCATTTTGAAACTTTTTTGCAAAATATGTGATTTTTTGAGTTTTTCTAAACATGCATTTATTAGAAATTAGGTAATTTGCGCAGCACCCTAAGCGTTGCGCAAATGTCTGGGGAAATTTTGAGGGAAAGGAGACCACCAATGGATTCCTAAGGACAAATTCATTCTATAAAACCATGTTTTCAGCCTTGATTTGCAGATTCGACATGTGAAATGGTAAAAAAACTACCTTAAAATTAGATTTCTGCCTCTGTTTTGGCCTAGGCACTGCACATAGAGCAGTCTTGTGATAATGTCATTTTGAGGGGTCAAATCAACTTCATTTTGAAAAATGGAGGCATATTCAGAAATAGGAATTGAAGGGATTTCAAACAAGCCAGCTTAGGCTTAATTCGGACATCAGGAAGGCACCCAAAATCAGCCTTGAACAGGGAGGGCACAAATGACACAGTGAGGGCACAAATGACCATTTGCTGATATTTTTGGTTTTTCTCTAAAATTTTGACTTTACTTTAGAAATTCATGTTTCTACCTATGTAATTAATGATGGTAAATTTAATTGTGCTATGGATAAGTTACCTAGGGGTAGATTCATTGGGTAAAATTTATCATTGAGTCAAATGAATAAGTTTGAATGTAATTAGGAATGAGTCACTTGGACCATCCTACACTTCAGCTTTCAGTTCAGTATTTTTTGAATCTATTCCTCACCTCATGGATTCGACCACTGAGGATGATTGAATGTTGTTTTTATGTCTACTTATTCCCTTTATTCACTCTTAGCAAGGTTTGCAATCAGTTTGGATGTTAGCTTATTGATCAAGGAATTATTGTACTTAGTTTTGACTAGTTAATAAAGAAGAGTTGTATCTATTTTTTGGGATACATGTGGTATGATGTTTATCATTATTTTTCCTTCAATTTTATATGTTATAATGTTATTTCTTCATGTTCATTACATCTCTATTTTATTATTTCTTTCAATTTGATAGGCAGAACACATTCTTTCTCATGCTCTGTTTAGGGAAAGATATGTCCATTTTCCTCTGTTTAGGAAGAATACATCTCCCATGCTCTTCCTAGCTTCTCATAAATCTTAAAACCATCTCATCACAATCATCTTTAAATTGGTAAGAATTATGCATACCTTTCCCCATTGAATCTCTACAACCCCATCTCATTTTCCTTGACCTAGTTCCCTTGACCTAATATCTTCATCGAGTGAAACCCAACTTAAATCAAATCAAAACAACCCCTACACTTATATCTAGCGTAAAAACCCTAATTCCTCCAGCCCTCTTGGCTGTGACTTTGTGGAGAGAGCCCTCTCCGACTTGGTAGGGCTAGCTACCAAGTTAAATGTTTGGTCTATGGTTACCTCTGTTGGGATTCCTTCTTCAGCCTTGGAAATATGGCGGAGTGATAACACCTTCCACGTCTAGTTTTAAACCATCCTTTAAACCTTATATTTTTTCTTCTATGCCATTAATATTAGCTTCCATACCATCTATCTTAACTTCCATTTCATTTTTGGTTACTCTTTGCAAGAGCGAAATTTGTTGCACTTGGTCTCGTAATTTTGATATATCATGTTGCAATTCTTCCTCTTCATGTGTCACAGTAGATATTTCTGAGGGATTAATGGGGGTGGAATTATTTTTGGAGGAATTTTACAACCCAATACTAATATCAATGCTTCAATATGCCCTTGGAATCAATTCAAGCTTATTTTCCAAACAAAGGTTATGTAATTTTAAAAATATCCACACCTTTTTCTTGTGAGGAGCTTGATATTGAACCTGATGTATCTCTATGATTGCAGATCCCTAAGATTTGAACTTTGGTCATGTGGTGTCCCTTTGAGTCTTCTTTCCTATGACATAGGTCATTTTGGATTCTTCAAGGTAAAGTTATGCTCGGTCTCCCACAACGACCTAATTATGGACTGGTTTAGTAGAGCTAACTTGTACGACATGCCACGCGTCACTATTTATACCTTTGACCCTGAAATTTATACACAAGAAACTAAAGTCTGTGAAATTTCAGCCACTTTTTATAGAATTAAAATCCAATGCCTGAAACAAAAGTTATGATGATTTTCCCTAGGTCACTTGTTTTAGATGAAATTTCGGAGCTTGCAAAAATCCTAACTTCCTAAGATCATATCTCTAAAAATATAGCTAACCAAGATCTAAAATTCATAAAAAAAAATTCACCAGTATTTTGAATCCACGTGATTCCAATTTCAACTTCTGACTATTTGTAGAAAAAAAGTTATAGCGAAAATTCTAATATGTCTTGTTTGAAGAAGTGAAACCCAAGTATCCAAAGCTCTGATACAAACTGTTATGCAACCAACTCACAAAATAGAAGAAAATATAGATCAATGACTTAAAAATTATCCACTTCGAGGGGGAAACATCCTTTGCAATGCATAAATGAATAATTCTTGGATGATTCAAATGAAAAAACCTACTTTCTATATATAGGAGTATAAGGGGTCACAATATAATCATAACCTACATAACAATAATAATGTAAGGGCACAAAAATAACACTAGTGGGCTTATATGGGGTACAATAATAACAATATGGGGACTACATGGGCACAAAAATAACAATAAATGGGCTACACTAACAATAACAATAAGGGGCTACACTAGTATTATAGGGACCTAACCATTAGCATATGTTTTGTTGTTATATTTCACTCCCTACAATTTCAAGTTTTTCCTATAGCATAGAAAAATTAGAATGGTATCTATATAACCATATTTCATCTAGGAACTTCCACCTACTTAAAATATATCAAGGAGAGAGATAGTACTTACTACACATATAGTGCCTATCCCTCTTAATTTGTGTGAACCTCAGGTTGATAATTAAATCCAAGATCCTTGGGAGTTGCAACAATGTTGCTACAATACCAAGGGCCATCACTTTTTGGCACTGTTGTTGGGGAGGTGTCAAAGTATATGTTGTCTTATTCCCTAGCCGCCCTGCTTTTTTTCTCATTTCACTTTATGCAAAAATAAAAATTTCATTATCATTTCAATTTCAAAGAAAAAAGGTTTACAAAAAGAGAAAAATTGCATTAGCATTTTCATTTAAAAAAATTATAAAAGCAGAAAAATGTAGTTCTTTGTTTTATGCCTTGAAGAGTTAGGGATAAAGCAGGAAAATTCTTATCAAAAACCCCCACTTCCACCAACATACAACCTCTTTTTTCTAACTTCGAGCCTCCTACCCTATCCATATGGACAATTGAGGCCCTTTTTGGTGAGAAAGTAAGGGTCTCTGTGGAGCTTGCATAAGGAGAAATATGCTCACATCCCACTAATACCATGGCTAAAAATAGACATCTAAAAGTGTTCACATTCTCCATTAGAGAAATAGATGGAGAGGCCAAAATGAAAAAAATTAATGCATCTATTCTCCCACACATCCAAGCTCTAATCGTAGAAGCTCTTGACACTTTCATGTTTAAGTATGTTGTAGTATGCATGAATTATGACTACAGAAATGATGAGCCAAAGCTCAAATTGTTACCTTCCACTCTTAAGCATGTATCCCTTGATGTTTCTTGAGCCTAGAAGGGGAAAAAATCACCTCATGGGAGGAAATGTAGCAAGCTTTCAATAATATGTACCAAGATTATTGTAGAGAAAGGGATACCATAAACGAGATATTCAAAATGAATTAAGGAGAAGATGAATATATGGAATATTTAGAGGAAAATTTTCATTTGAGTTACAAAATAGCACACAACTTCACCCTAGATCTATATTCCTTGAAGTTAGTCCTACTATGAGGAGTTAGGGAAGAAATGATGGAGACACTCAACCTACTAGCCAATGGAGATATATATGAGCACAACTATGATGATGTCAAAAAGGTATTTAAAATCACTCAAGGGCTACTAGAAAAATAGGTAGAACAAACATTGATTTGGTCAGTTCCTCTTCCTCCTCATTAATTACTAAAAATGAGATAGGAGGTATGGTAAGGATATGAAGACCAAAATCTTACATAAATTTTCCATGCAGATGGACACCCTATAGATTAAGAGAAAGTAGGAGGAAGTAGAAAATGCATTAGCCATATTCCATCCTCAATGCACAAAAATGAATCCTAGGAATGAATTCCATTTAAATCTCATATAAATATGTTATGTATGTGAATAAAATCATTCCACTGATAAGTTTTGAAGTTTGCAACAAGAAACAATGAAATTGGCATCTAGAAGCAACATGACAGCACCTACACTAGTGTGGGATCACAGGTCATGTAGTGATGGGTCCTAGCGATACATTAGTGTGAAATTCAATTTATTTAATAAATTAGATATGTGTCAAATTTAATTATCCCTTAATTAATTTGGACAATAAAATGTAATCTTATTTCATAATCACTTGTAATATTTAACTGAGTGTGATCAACTCAGTTAGCTCATGAATTTTGAGTTGAGGGTAGTTGGTGAGGCATGCAGAGTAATTCTAGTTGTAACAGAGTTCGAAGTGTAATTGGTGCAATAGTTTAATGCATGAATAATCAGTTAACTCTGTTAAGTGAGTTAAAGTCAATTGTGCTAGTTGTAACTCTTTGTTGCACTAGTGAGAGATCAAGTGAATTAAATATTATTTAATTCACAATCAGTGATCTAACGTGCAACTGATTATTTACGATTATTAGTTGCATGCATGTCAGTTCCAGTGGAGACCCAGTTGAGACAAAGGTTAAAGGGAAGTTAACTATTAGCTGTGATATTAACATACTTCCTAGATGCAGTTAAAACGCCATAGGATGCCCATGATACTCAATGCAGTTGAGGAAGTATGAAATTCCTAAAGAATAGGGATTGCGTGAGCAAGGCAGGCTGAAGACAGGTTGAGAATTGGCTGTGTTGGACCAATTTTGTCTGGATCAATGTGAGACGATAGGCAGATTGCAAGAGACTCTTGTGATAAGAGTGCATTGTAATTGTTTCATGATTCCTTGTGGAATATATAATATATGATAAAGGAGTTTTTAGCAGCAAGATTTCCCCAGGAAATTATTTGTGTTGTGGTTTGATTTGATTCTTTCTTTGCTTCATGTGATTCGCGATTGTGTTTAATTTCTGCAATTTATTTATAGAAGCGATTCAGTATCTAGCTTTAGTACATTGTTAGATCGGATTGAATCCTTGATAGAAATATTGTTTGTATAATTTCTACATGGTATTAGAGCAGGATTTTTTTTTTTGGGCAGTGAGTTTGCAGAGACTATCTGAAAATTTTGATGAAAATTTTTCAAAAAAAAAAGCATACTTGGACTCCTTGCGAAAAAATTTCCAAATTGAAAAAATAGCGGTTGAATCGGTGCTCAGATGAGGGAGATATTGTTGATTTAAAATCAACTCTTTTTTTAGAAAATTTTGAGATGACGCAACAATTACAATGTGTGCGAGTCAAGAACCTTCATGCACTTGAGGTAAAAGATGCATGCAAAGCTTTGAGGATCAAAGCAGAGGATAGTGCCTTTGTGATTGTGAGGGAGCCTCTCAACACGAAGTCTCAGAAGCAGTCTAAGAAGGTTGTGGAGCAGTCACAATAGGAGAAGCAGAGAGGAGACCGAGTGGAAGCGTCCACTCAAGAAGAGACCTCTAGGAGGGGGAAATTTCGAGCCATAAGGGCAGAGGGAGTACATGCAGCTATACCTCCAGGTGTGAGGTGGGGAAATGTGAAAAATTAATCCCAAGAATAAATTGGGCAGGGTCCTACAGATGGTGTGTCTCATGGATCAAACTTGGCTAGGAGGAGCCCACAATACAACAGTAGTAGGATTGGTTAGATTGATGCAGTCAGATGTCAGGAAGACAGAACTCAGTGTGGCAAGTGTCAGTTACTGGAGCACAAATCAGAGTTGGAAGCAATGCAGAGTGCATGGATGCAGACAGAGAGTCCAGTAGACATGTGCAGTAGCTAGCAGCAATCAAAAGAATCTGATGGCAGATGCATTATACTGATTCAGTTGTTTGGAGTCTATTCAATTTCATAAGTGTTGCATGCAAAAGTTGCATGTGCAAGAAACACTAGCGAAGTGTTGCATGCAAGAGTTGCATGTGCGAGAAACACTAGCGAAGTGTTGCATGCAAGAGTTTCATGTGCGAGAAACACTAGCGAAGTGTTGCATGCAAGAGTTGCATGTGCGAGAAACACTAGAGAACTATCACATGCAAGAGTTGCATGTCGCATGAAAGAGTTGCATGTCGCATGCAAAAGGTGCATGTACACATGCAAGGACATTCCTTTCTTGTTGAGAGGGAGTGTTGAAGTTTGCAACAAGAAACAGCGAAATTGGCATCTAGATGCAACATGACATCACCTACACTAGTGTGGGACCATAGGTCATGTAGTGATGGGCCCTAGCAATACATTAATGTGAAATTCAATTTATTTAATAAATTGGATATGTGTCAAATTTAATTATCCCTTAAGTAAATTGGACAATAAAATGTAATCTTATCTCATAATCACTTGTAATAGTTAACTGAGTGTGATAAACTTAGTTAGCTCATGAATTTCGAGTTGAGGGTAGTTGGTGAGGCACACAGAGTAAATCTAGTTGTAACAGAGTTTGAAGTGCAATTGGTGCATTAGTTTAATGCATGAGTCACCAATTAACTCAGTTAGGTGATTTAAAGTCAGTTGTGCTAGTTGTAACTGTTTGTTTCACTAGTGAGAGATCAAGTGAATTAAATATTATTTAATTCATAATCAGTGATCTAACATGCAACTGATGATTTACTATTGTTAGTTGCATGCATGTCAGTTCCAGTGAAGACCCAATTGAGACAAAGGTTAAAGGGAAGTTAACGATCAGTTGTGATATTAGCAGACCACCCAAATGCAATTAAAACACTACAAGATGCCCATGGTCCTCAGCGTAGTAGAGGAAGGCTGAAATTCCTAAAGAATAGGGATTGAATTCATTAGGGATTGCGTGAGCAAGGCAGGCTGAAGAAATCCTGAGAATTGGCTAAGTGTTAGCCCAATTTTTCCTGGATCAGTGTGAGACAGAAGATTGCAGGAGACTCTTTTGAGAAGAGTGCATTGTAATTGTTTCATGATTCCTTGTGGAATATAAAATATATGATAGAGGGTTGTTGAGCAGTAAGCTTTCCCCAGGAAATTATTTGTGTTGTGGCTTGATTTGATTCTTTCTTTACTTCATGTGATTGGCAATTGTGTTTAATTTCTGCAATTGATTTGTAGAAGTGATTCAATATCTATCTTTAGTACATTGTTAGATCAGATTGAATTCATGATATACATATTGTTTGTATAATTTATACAATAAGTGTCCATATTTTCTAGGTCTAAAATCCATATATCAAGAAGCATAAGGGATCATGGAGTAACTATTCTTTGTTAACCAAAAGAGGTGACAAGCCCCTCAAAAATTTTAAAAAGGTATGACTCTTCCCCTCTCTTTTAAATGCAATTAAAATTCTCATTATCAACCTTGGTATCCTCCTAACCCTTTTCCTTTGCCTATTCCCACTCCTTAGCTATACCCTCCTCAAAATATTATCCTCCCTTTCAGCTATACCCTACTCAACCTCATCAATGTGGTGATCCATCATGAGCATGGAGGTCTCAAATGGCTCAATCACCTGTCCTAATGTGTCCTCTTCAATAATCTAAATCACCTTAAAAAATCCACCAAATAAACCTCAAATTCCTACCCAACCAAATCAAAATCCTAAAAAAAGGTAGGCCCAACGAGTCTATAACGAAGAAACTGCTTACCAAACCTATGCTATATAAATCCATGAAATCAACATTAGGATGAGAAGGTCCCCCTATATTTTTATCCACCTCCTTTAATAGAGAATATTGAGGAAAATAAGGAAGAACCTGTGCCTCAAGCCACCCAACTGAAACCTCCCTATCCTGAAATGTTGTTAACCTGCAAAGCACACACGCCGAAAGGAACTCAATTTATGGGAGAACTGAAAAATCTTTGTGTAAAGATCCCTCTCCTTCAAACCATCAAGGATATTCCTATTTACAACAAATTAATTAAGGAAGAATGTATTAGAAGTCCTAGAAGGAAGAAGAAGGACCCCACCACTATTAATGTCACAGGGCATCTAGTTGAACTTATGTTGGGGGAGTAATAATACCTAAGTACTTAGATTATGGGAGCCTAGTAATAGATGTACACATCAATGAAATTGCAGTTCAAAACAATCTCATTGATTTGGGAGCTACATTCAATGCCATTATCAAGGAAACCATGTTCAAACTTAACCTCCAAAAATATCTAAGGAAGACCTCTACTATGCTACAACTTGCTGATAGATCCACGATAGCACCTTAAGGTATCAAGGAGGATGTGATGGTATCCATTGATTTTTTGGAGTATCCCACCAATTTCCTTGTCCTTCAACCCAATTCCAAGTTCAATGGCTACCCACTCATCCTATGAAGACCCTAGTTAGCCATTGTTGATGCATACATCAACTATAGGGTTGGGAACATGACCATCACTAATGGGAAATCAACAAAGCAACTTGTATTATATCCACCAGATCAACCTATTGTTGAGGATGAATTTCATACATGGGTAGAGGAACAAGAAGAAGAATAATAATAAGATTACCCTTGCCTCTCATCATCCTACCTTGTATATACATTAGAAACCATCATTAACATCAGAAAAATTGATGAAGATAATTTGATTGATAAATTTATGCAAAATCAATACTTTTCTACCATGAATATTGATGGATTAAAACGAGATTCATCTATAGGGAAACCAAGATTCTCTAAATACAATTTATAAGAAGATCTGATAAATGTTGATTCTGGGAAAAGTGATGTGAAAACCATAGAAATTGGCCCCTCCAAAACCTTAAAAATAAAATTGTTTGTCTTAGCTGATCAAGAGGACCAATTTCAAACTGTCTTGAGACAACACGTTGTTTCATTTGCATGGGACTATAAAGAGATGTGGGACCACATATTTTTGTGTAAAGTCACCATATATATATATATATATCAAGGAGGGCCAAAAACTTGTTCGCTGGCCACATAGGTCAATGAACCTTGCATTAAAAGTAATTGTGAAAAAATGAATTTCAAAATCTGTTGGATGCAATATTCATCTATCCAGGCTTGGATACTGAATGCATGTCTCGCATATTAATTCTCCCTAAGAAGAATGGAAAATGAATAATCTGTGTTGATTACAGAGAAATAAACAAATCCACTAGAAACGATCATTTTACCTTTCAATTTATTGACACTGTTCTTGATGTCTTTGCAGGGAAAATGCAATTCACCTTTTTGGATGGGTTTAGTGGATATAACTAAATCTATATAAGCCCTAAATATCAATATAAAACCACCTTTACATGTCCATGAGGATATTTTTCTCACAAAGTTCTTCCATTTGGTATGTGTGACGCCCTTTCCACCTTCCATAGGGATGTGTTGAGTATAATCTATGACCTTGTGCATGATTCAATGGAAATATACATGGATGATTTTACACCCAATGGGGATAATTTAAAAGAGATTTTTTAAAACTTATGATGAGTCTTGCAGAGGTGTTTAGAAATTAACCTCTCCTCGAGCCATGAGAAATGCCTATTTCTGATGAATGAGGGGATTGTCTTAGGGAACTTTCTTACTTCAAAAGGAATCCAAGTGGACCTTAACAAAATAGCCATCCTAAAAAAGGTTCTTGTTCTTCAAAAACATAAATATGTTAGAGTTTTTCTAGGCCTTGCTGGATATTATCATAGATTCATAGAAGATGTAGCAAAAATTCTTCTATTTTATTTTCATTACTAACAAAAGATGATGAATTTTGTTGGACAAATTTATGTCAAAAAGTATTTGAGGAAATTAAAGAAAAACTAACGATATCACCTATAATCATAGGTTCACATTGGACCCTGACCTTCCATATCCATACTCATGCATCAAACAAGGAAATCAGGGAAACTTTGGGGTAATTCAAACGTAAATTACCATATGCAATCTATTTTATTAGCAAAAATCAGTCCAAAATGAAGTTCAACTACATAGTAACTTAAAAATAATTTCTTTTCCTTGTAATTTCTTTAATAAAATTTAGACATTACATCATCAATTATAAATTATTCATGCACACTGCCCATGGAACAATCAAATACTTAATGAATAAACCAAATGTGAATTCTTGCATAATTAGGTGATTATTACCGTTGCAATAATTTGATTTGACTATTTTTGATAATCCTGGGAAGGGGAATGATGTTGCAGATTTTCTATCAAGAATAATCTTGTCTATAGATGAATAAGTGGTAGATTATTATCTCCTTGATGAGCATCTATTTTCCATATCACTCGTATCTCCATGGTTTTCCAACATAGCCAACTTCCTAGCTATTGGCCAGATCCCTCCTCACCAATGTTCAAATTAGAGAATCAAGATTGTCAGAAAGAGTGCCTCTTACAATTGGATTGGGGGTAACCTCTTCAAGTTGGAGCCTGATCAGATTGATAAAATATGTGTGAGGGAGGATGAATTTTATGACATCATCTCAACTTTCCATGGTGGACCCTATGGGGGTAATTTTTCCGCAAAGAGGAAAACCTACAAAATCTTAAAAGCAGGGTAATTTTGGCCAAATCTTCATAAGGATTCCTAGAGATATACTCCCCAGTGTGATGAATTCCAAAGGATGGGGAAACCTACTCATAAGGATGATATTCCCCTCCATGGGGCATGTACTTCATTGGTCCTATTGATCCCCCATCTAGGAAGAATAAGTACATCATTATTTGTACACACTACCTAACCAAGTGGGTTGAAGTAAAGGTGATAAAATCAACAAAATAATAGAAATTAACTAAGTTTATAAGAGAAAATATCTTCTATAGGTTTGGTTTTCCAGGGTAATTGGTGATAGACCAAGGCTCATAGTTCACCTCTAATTTTATAGAGGGAATAATGAAACAACACCATATATGAAATCAAATGTCTACTCCATATCACCCTCAAAAAAATGGAAAAGTGGAGGTTACCAACAAAGCATTAGAAAGAATTATCACAAAGGTGATTAGTAGTTGAAATAAGGATTGGGCAGAGAGACTTGTTAAGGACACCTAGGCACTACAACAAAACTTGGATGACAACTACTGGATTTACCACCTATGAGATAGTCTATGGTAAGAAATATTTGTTGTTAATTAAGTTTGAATAGAACACCTTAAGGATAAAAGTTTGACTCGATATTTATCTAACTGTATCACATAATGAAATATTGCAAAAATTTAATGAACTAGATGAATAGAGAATGTAGGCCTCATTGCACACTGAAGTAGTCCAAATGTAGAGAAAATTATGGCATGACAAACACATCAAAACCAAAACCTTCCATGAGGGTGATTGGGGTATCTTGTACAACTCTAGGTTCAAATATTTCAAGGGTAATCTCATGAATAAATGATTGGGGCCTTATCTGGTTGAAAAATGTTATAACAATGACTCAATTAGAATTAGGACTATTGATGAGGAACAAGTTCCACTCTTGGTAAATGGATACGGGTTGAAATTCTACAAGAAGCCCCTCTCCAGGGCCAATTTTACCAATTCAATAAGAAAGGAACTAAATATAATTTAGAGCATCAAGGTTGCCAATCCATTCATTTCTTGACCAAAAAATAAGAAAAGAAAAAAAAAAGAGAAAAAATAACCTGAAGCGAAAACCTCCTTTGAGGCACTTGAAGCAAGCTCACTAGTTGAAAACCTCCAAGAGGTAGCGAGCATGTCTGAAAATAGACAAGAAATAAAAAATAACAAACCCCCGATGAAAACCTCTCCATAGGCACCTAGGGAAACCCCATTGGCTAAAAACCTCTACAGGGCAACCAATAGGCCTCAGAAAAAAGAAAAAAAGAAAAAAAAAGAGAAAAATATAAAGGAAAGAAAACAACAACAAATTCTTTTGTATCACCTTAGTTTGTGTGTTTGTAATTCGAAAAGGGAACAACAAGAAAATTAAGTTTGCATGTTCAACCCAAGACATCAACTCCAACACTCCAATGGGCTAAGATCATGCCTCCTGCACTATATTCCACTCATTTTCATCTCCACCATACCACAACTCCATGATCAATTATTTACCATCTATCTTCTCCATCTTCCCTAAATTGCTATAGGAAGTCCTGTAATGCTATAGGATAACCTAGATTCAAGACAAAAACTATAGGTTGAAGGATTCATTTGCATATGAGCTAGAGGCAAGTACCAAAGATATCCTAACATCCAACTCCTCCATCACTATGTATAAGGTGATAATTTTTCCTTCATTGTTTGGAATTTATAGCTCTGGAAGTAGCCCAATTACTCATTTTTTCCACCACATATGCAATAAAAACCTTCTCTATAAACACCAGTATATCCTCCATGAATTATCAAGTCTCCATGAAATTTAAGAAAGGATTTTTGGTGAGCACGAGGGACTTATGCGATTTCTACAATATACTACATAGTCCTGTAGCAACTTATAAAGATCCCACATGCTTAGTATCTAGAGAAAAAATAACACTCCTCACAAAGACTACAACCTATAGTGAAATATCAAACAACTACACCAACATCAATGCAACCATTAGCTCCAGTTTTGAAAAATAAGCTCGAGAAACTACAAAATTTCCTATAAGCTGCTACGAGACTATTTTCTCACCAACAACACCATACACGCACCTCCAAGTACATAGAAACAACCTCAAAAACATTGAAAAGGTAGGACATCAGGTATGGAAACCCTCTAAAATTCACGTTACGAATTTATTTGTGCATAATGAAGTGTTTTTTGTGTAAAATAAATAGGTTTTATAACTAGGTAAACTAGGAGATCCCTGAAAAATTTAGCAAACAAGCTCCACTTTGTCTAAAATACATTCCTGCATGTGGGAGAGAAAAAGAGACAAATCTGATTATCATTTGAAAAGGTAAACATTTTTGCATCTTAATGGAAAAGAAAAGTAAAGTATGATCCACGAAGGTTGATAAGGGGTAGGTGGGGATTTCTCAAGTAATGCGCATAGAGCTCCTTTCCATCCACCACTTGGGATCACTTCCATTTAGGTGAGATATCAACTCAGAGCTCACCATGTATTCACATTTTAACGTATTACATGCAAATAAGAGATAAAAGTGTTGAGATTCAACAAGAAAAATTCAACACCCACGCCTAGTTGCATTAAACACCTAAACTAGGGTGGGGCCCACAGTGCTATTTTTGGGTGCATGTCTATTTTAGTTATCCCTTAATTACGATGGAAAATAAAATATAATTTTTTCTCAATGTAAACTTGAAATAGTTAACTAAGAGTGATTGTAAATTTATGTAGATGTTCTATGCTTGATGCAACTTTACTTTTCACTACAACAATCACATAAACAATCAAGTAAAACGCTGATAGAACATACCAGAGGATCTACAGAAGACAAACCAGAAATAGAAAAATGTGGTGGTGCGTTACAGCGGTCAACATGATGCTTCAACCAGCAAAGTCTCCTTGGTCAGCCAACCCAGCATGTGTCACAACAACCCTCAAAACAACCACACGGTCAACTCAAAGTCAACCCTAGAAAATTCAACGTTGTCCAAAAAAGTCAACAAAGGACAGCAGCAAGAAAGTCAATGCAGTTCGGTCTTCGGTCAAACTTTTGACCTCGGTTCTTGTGCCAATATGTATTCCTTCCAAAATCAAAGTCTCCGCC
The DNA here is from genome assembly GCA_034641835.2 of Pinus albicaulis. Lineage (NCBI taxonomy): Eukaryota > Viridiplantae > Streptophyta > Pinopsida > Pinales > Pinaceae > Pinus > Pinus albicaulis. The sequence goes on along the minus strand of CM076575.1, from coordinate 1,120,557,595 downwards.
AATTTTTAGCCTATTTTGACCATGCATTGACCAAAGTCAATGCTGGTAAAACTTGTGTGGAAATCCTAGCTGCAGTAAATTCGTCCAAACCCTAGTTGCAGTAAATTCGTCCTTCTTCCCACATGTGAACCGAAACTGCTTCCAAGGAGCTCATAGTAAATTAGAGGAGGAGATGATGTGTGAGGATGAGAAGAGTGAAAATGTCCTCCAACGTCGACTCTATTTATATCAATCACTATGGTGTGTGACACATCTACTGGGGGTGTAAAACCTTCAGGCTGACCTGCACATATTTGAAATTATTAAAAAGAAATTCAAAATAAATGTTCTTCTCATTAGATTAAGATCAATTTTAGATCGATATTACATCTCTCCGAAAGAGGAACCCAATACAAATATTGGTATCTTCATCTGAGCATCACACCATGGAGTTTGGACCTAGTTGTCCAATTTTAACACTCCCTCTCAACTAGGGAGAACTCCATCCACCTGTGCAATAAAAAATTGTGCGTCATCCCATCGTAACTTGCTTTGCTAGCCTCTTTATTTCAGAACAGAAGTGGATCAGTCACAAATACATCATTCCATAACTAAAAGATTCAGCCTAGAGGTCCGAAACCTCTATCAGACTCACAAAGAGTCTCATACCAACCCAAAGTTGGTTGACCTGACTCAAAGTCAGTAGGAGGTCCAAAACCTTGCCTGGAATCAAGAGAGTCATATATACTAACTCGAAGTTTGTCTCACTGACCTGAAGTCAGTTGGAGGTCTGAAACTTCACATGGACTCAAAGAGTCACATACCAAACCGAAGTTGGTTTATCTGACTTGAAGTCAGTAGGAGGTCTGAAACCTCACTAGACTTGATCCCAGATCAAGTGGTTGGACATGTGTCATCCTTGATAGAGAGTACGACAATCTCTGATGCATCCATCAGTCTTTGCTACTAGTCTCTAGCTTTTCCCACCTCATTGGCCAAATGAGAGGTACTTCCCATGAGTCCAGAACTAAAATTGATAGGATGCATATGGGGCACAAATCATGAGAGGCGAACCAACTCAATCATCATGTTGGGGCCCAAGCACACCAACAAGGTTCAAAAAGCCTAGCCCTATGGTTTCTTATAGCTTCGAGAATCTATCCCCAAAGACCCCCAGAGCTCCTAGAGCTCATCATCCAACAGGACCCTCAAAATAGGGTCATTCCATGATTCCAAGATTCTCACGGAAGGTTAGGAACATGACCTTCCCCAAGGGCATTGTGAGAATATCCGCAACCTGCTCATAAGTTCCTATATGATCGAGCCTTACAGCACCTCGTTGTACCATATCTTGGATAAAGTGGTACCAACCATCAACATGCTTGGATCGATCATGGAAACCAGGACTCTATGACAAACGAATCCCTCGCTAGTTATCAAAAAGGATAATGGTGGCATCTAGCACATGCTCAAACAACTCACTGAAGAGCTTTTGCAACCAAGTGACTTCACAATATGCCATACATGCTACATTGTATTCGACCTCAGTGGTGCTCAAGGCTACCGACTTCAGTTTCCTGCCCGCAGAAGATCTACGTGTGAAGTAGCATCCATATGTGCTCTTGCGATCCACCACACTGCCAGCCCAATCGACATCAGTATAACCAAGGAGTTTCATGCTCCTGGTAGTGTATCTCAGCCCAAGTTCTATTGTGCCCAAGAGATATCTCAAGAGTTTCTTGGCACCAACCCAGTGAATCTTATGATCAACCATGTGTTGACTCAAAGTGTTCACTGCAAAACGTACGTCCGTACAGGTGTTCACAAAGAACATTAGGGCCCCCACGAGTTGACGATACTCAGTAGGATTTGCTAACACAGGCCCAATAGCGCTGCCACTCAACTTCTTAATGTTTAGCTCCATCGGTGTCGACATGGACTTACAGTCCACCATACAAAATATTTCCAGAAGCTTCACAATGTATTTTCCTTGAGAAAGAAAAATCTCGCCAAGTCTCTGCCAGACCTTCAGGCCTATGAAATAGTGCGTCAGTCCTAGGTCCTTCATCTCGATCTCAGCAGTGAGCTCCCTCTTGCACTAATGAATGAGAGGGTCCGCACATTTTAGGAAGAGGTCATCCACATACAACACCAGAATGAGAGGCTTCCCTTTGACAACCTTGAAATAAAGGTTCAGATCAACATTACTTCAAGTGAAGCCCAGCTTCATCAAGTAGATATCTATGCTCTAGTACCAAGCTCTGGGTGCTTGCTTTAGCCCATAGAGGGCTTTCTTCAGACTACAGACATGGGTGTCCCGATCCTCGACTTCGAACCCCAGAGGTTGCTCCACATATACCTCTTTCTTTATCGCACCATGCAGAAGTGCAATCTTCACATCCATCTGATAAAGACTCCATCCTTGTGTAGCAGCAAGGGCTATAATAGATCGAATTGTGGTGTATAGGGCCACAGGTGCAAATATGTCATCATAATCTATGGCTTCCTTTTGAGATAAGCCACGAGCAATGAATCTTGACTTGAATTTTTTCATCACTTCCATCAGATCCATGCTTGATCTTGTAGAGCCATTTAGAGGTGACAATTACTTTGTCCTTCGGTCTTGGAACCACATTCCAGACATCATTCTTCATAATGGACTCATACACTTTGTGCAGAGCATCCTTTGAGACTTGATGCTTTACGGCTTCCTCAAAGGATCCAGGCTCGGATTGTACAATAGTACTCATGGCTGCTAGATACCTTTGGTATCTACTTGGCTTCTTGGTTTCATAGAATGTCTCCCTTGGGGCTGCATTTCCCTCAGCATCCTTGAGAGTGTCCCTGAGCCATGATGGTCTCTTTCCCAGTGAAGGAGGTGGATCAATCAAGTCCATCGGTCCTTCAACATCAAGCATTGTTTCATCCTTCGGTTCTTCTTGATTTCCAGGCCTTGCTTCATGATATTCCTCGGATCTCAGAAGATTGACTACTTTCCTCAAGGAAGTATCTTCGTTAAAGGTGATATCGTGGCATATCTCCACTTCCCTTTGACCAGGCACATATAATCTATAGGCTTTCAAATTTTCACTATAGCCCACAAACATTGTGGTCTCCCTCTTGGTGCTAGCTCCTCTGCAGAAGTTCTTAAACTTATTCATCTCATATTCGGTGCCATTATTGGTCTATCGGATAGCATCTCATGTCATTTCTCCCAGTGGAATTCCTCCAACCTGGTAGAGTGTATCAATTCTAGACCCAAACGTGATAGCTTTCTTGAAGATCTTCTTCCACATGTGCACCTTTCCATCAATGAATGCCACATTGATACCTGTGTCTTCCATGGTTGATATAGACATGAGGTTCTTCTTCAAATTAGGTACATAGAGTATATCCTGCAAGTGGAGGAATTGACCTTGAGACAAGTGGAGGGTCACAGTCCTTGTCCCTTTCACGGGATATGTGGCATTATCTCCAAGGATAATTTCCAGATTAGTATCCTTCTCAACCATATCAGAGGGTGCTTCCTTGAACCTAGTGATGTGCCTTGAGGCACCACTATCTATCAACCAGACATCCATAGTGTCGAGTGGAGATGCAACAGAGAGGGCAGATACAAGAATGTATTCATTTCTTTTATCAACATCATTTGATTCCTCATACCTGGAATTTCTTGACCTTTTGAAAGGGTGATCGTTTCCGTCGGAGGGAGCCTTCCTCTTTCCCTGGAACCTATTGTTCCTTTAATTTTCATCCCTCTGGTTGTTTTTGTTGTCATCATCATTAGGATAATCCTTCTTGAAAGGGAATTCTCTAGCATAGTGACCTGGCCTATGACAAGTGAAACACTTGCCCTTATTTCCTTGGGTCCCTGCTTTTCATTTTTACTTTAGACCACCAAAGTTCTTCTTTCTAGAATGAGCAGCGTATGCAACATCACCTTCATTTCCATACTCCTTCATTCTTGATTCTTCTTGAACGCATCTTGACAGTACTTCATCAAAGTCAGGTATCACATTATTATTTAGAATGGTAGTGTTGAACACATGCCATTTGGATGAGAGCCCTCCAATTGCGGTGAGTACCATCTCTCAATCAACTATTGTCTCCCCAATAGCCAGCAGATTGTTCCTGATCTCGGTCAGCTTCAGAAAGTATGATTGGACAAACTCATCCTTGCCCTTCTTCAGATTCTTCAATTGATTCTTTAATAATAGTACTTGATTTGCATTGTTGGCCTTAAACACGAGGACCAACTTATCATACATCTCTTTGGATGTGCCCAAATCAGAGATGTAGGCCACCAGACTTTTATGAATGGATTCCTTGATCATCAGCTTTGCTTTAATCTCCCCCTTCTTGTACTTTGTTTTGGCAGAAGCAGTAGCAGTATATGGAGGTTCTTGGATTTTACCCTGCACATAGTCCATGACATCTTGGTCTTCCAATTTGAGATCCAATATAATCTTCCAAGCATGGAAGTCATCCTTCCTAGTCAACTTGTCATCCTCCTTGAAGCCATAGTTTGTGGAACCCATTTTCTTCTTCGGTGATTGCTATAAATTAGGGCTTGTGTTCACCTAAGCTCTGATACCATGCAAATTTATGTAGATGTTCTATGCTTGATGCAACTTTACTTTTCACTACAACAATCACATAAACAATCAAGTAAAATGCTGATAGAACATACCAGAGGATCTACAGAAGACAAACCAGATTCAGAAAAATGTGGTGGTGCATTATGGTGGTCAACAGGATGCTTCAACCAGCAAAGTCCCCTTGGTCATCCAACCCATCACGTGTCACAACAACCCTCAAAACAACCACATGGTAAACTCAAATTCAACACCAAAAAAGTCAATGCTATCTAGAAAAGTCAACACAGGACAACAGTAATAAATTCAACACAGCTCGGTCTTCGGTCAACCTTTTGACCTTGGTTCTTGTGCCAATATGTTCGGCCTTCCAAAATCGAAGTCTCCACCAATTTTCAGCCTATTTAGACCATGCATTGACCAAAGTCAACGCTAGTCAAACTTGTGTGTAAACCCTAGCTGTATTAAATTCATCCTTCTTCCCATGTGTGAACCGAAACTACTTCCAAGGAGCTCGTACTAAATCAGAGGAGGAGATGATGTGTGAGGATGAGATGAGTGAAAAAGTCCTCCAATGTTGACTCTATTTATATCAACCACTGAGGTGTGTGACACATCTGCTAGGGGCGTAAAAACTTAAGGCCGACCTACACATATTTGAAATTATTAAAAATAAATTCAAAATAAATGTTCTGCTCATCAGATTAAGATCAATTTTAGATCGATCTTACACCTCTCTGAAAGAGGAACCCAATACAAATATTGGTATCTTCATCTGAGCATCACAACATGGAGTTTGAACTTAGTTGTCCAATTTTAACAGTGATAAACTCAGTTAGCTAGTGGATTTTGAGTTAAAGGTAGTTGGTGAGGCATGCAAAGTAATTCTAGTTGTAACAGATTTCGAAGTGCAATGGTGCATTAGTTAATGCAGGTTGTAATTAGTTTAACTCAGTTAAGTGAGTTAAACTCGGTTGTGCTAGTTGTAACTGAAGATACACTAGTGAGAGATCAAGTGAATTAAATATTAATTAATTCACAATTAGTTATATCACATGCAACTGAAGATTTACTATTATTAGCTGCATGCATGTCAGATCTAGTGGAGACCTAGTTGAGATCTAGGTGAAAGGGAAGTTGACTATCAATTTTTGGATTATTGGGTTGCACACATGAAATAAAACACCCATTAGAGTGCCCATGATACTTTTGCAGTCAAGGAAGACAATAATTCCTATATTTTAGGGATTCCATCCGTCAGGGATTGCGCAAGAAAGGTAGGATGTCTAGAAGTTGAGAATTGGCTATGTGTTGGTCAGTTTGGTTAATGACAGTGTGACACAATTATATGAGTACAAGAGGGCTCTTGTGAGAAGAGTTTTGTATGTGATTTTTTCATGATCCATGCTGAATATACAATAGAAGATATTGGGGATTTTAGCTGTAAGCTTTCCTAGGGAAATTATCTATGTTGTGTGTGATTTTATTCTTCTTCATGTTTATGTGATTAGCGATTGTGTTTTTAATGCCACAAAATATTTGTAGAAGAGATTCAATATTTAACTTTATTAAATTGTTAGATCGGGTGAATCCAAGATATACATGCATGTTGTATAATTTATACATGGTATCAGAGCACAAGAAATTGCAGAAGTGAAGCAGGAGCTGAGTTTGTGACTGGATTGAATTCAAATTTGCAAAAATAATTTCTTGGTGCTACAACTAATTCAAGATTGAAATGGATTTCAATGGATTGAGGTTGCAACATGCACTTGAGGGCATCTCAAAATATATTTCTTGGAAGGACAGTATGGAGGCAATACTCGAAGACAATGGCTTGAAGGAATTAATTGACAATGATGTTCCTAAACCCGTTGTAGCAGATGCTGCAAATCTTGATGCATGGCAAAAGAAAGTGGAAAAGGTGAGGAGGATCCTATTGGAGGGAGTACGAGACCACATTGTCTCAAGCCTCCATGGGAAATCCACACCATATGCAATGTGGAAGGCTTTGACTAATCTATTCCAAAGCAGCATCGACCATAGGAAATTGGCGCTCAAAGATAAACTCAGGAAGATCAAGATGGAAAAGGGCGACACCATTCCAAAATATCTAACAAAGTTTGTCCAATGTCAGGATGAAATGGGGAGAATTTGAATAACAGTCATTGATGATGATTTGGTGAGCTTGGCTCTCCTAGGACTTCCTAAGAGTTGGCACAGTTATAAATACTCTGTCAATGGAAGGGAAATATTACCAGATTGGGAACGACTGTGGTCGGATTTGGCGCAGGAGGAGTTCAGACGGAACATCAGAGATGGATCTTCATCTAAGAATGAAGATGAAGAAGATTGTTCTTTGGCTGCCAAGGCGAGGAATGGGAAGGGGAATAAATTCAATTTTAAATCCGAGTCTAAGAATGGCAAGAAGAAGGACATGTCCAAGGTGAAGTGTTTTCATCGTCACGAGCATGGGAATTTTTCTACTAACTATCCAAAAAAGAAGAAGAACAAGAAATATGGAGGATCTACAGCTGGTGAGGCCCTTGCCTCGCAATTTGAGCTATACTTCTCATTGATCACATGCATGGTTTCCAATGCATTGGGATCTGTGTGGTATTTGGATAGTGGTGCGTCCTTTCACATGACGGGAGACAAGGAACCTTTCAGTGGCTTGGAGGAGAAGGATCTACAAATGCATATTGAAATGGGCAATGACGGGCAGTACAGTGCTATTGGGATTGGTACCATTACCTTCTAGAGGTAGTCAGGTAAACCCTTTCAATTAAAAGTTGTAATGCATGTACCAGGTCTAAAGAAAAACTTAGTCTTAGTCGCAATGTTAGAGGATAGAGGCTATGATGTTGTTTTTAGTGAAGGAAAATATTTCCCGCGACATAAAACAAAGGAAAAGCCAAGAGGATAGGGATTCAAGTTAAGAATATATACAAGCTAGAGGTAGATGGCTGCACAACAATGATGGGAAAGGAAGATCAAGTGGTGAGCGAGGATGAGGGTGTATTATGGCACAAGAGATTGGGCCATCTTCACCATGGAGCCTTGAAAGTCTTGCAGCAGATTTCTACTGGTCTTCCCAGGGGTACACTCACGCACTCAGACACATGCAAGGGATGTACTATGGGAAAATATGTAAAGGCCACCTTTCATGAGAAGGAAAAACAAGCTTTGGGGATCCTTGAGAGAGTTCACACAGACGTGTGTGGACCATTCTTTGTTGCTTCGACAACCAAACATAAGTAATATGTAATATTTGTTGATAATTTTTTTTGTAAGTGATGGATATTCTTCATGCAGAAGAAAGATCATACATTCTCTAAGTTCTGTGAGTTTAAGGCACTGGTTGAGAAATATTTAGGGAAGAAATTGAAGGCTCGTAGGAGCGACAATGGTGGAGAATACATCTTTAACGAATTCAAGAACTTCTATAGAAAATAAGGAATTCAAAGAGAACTCATAGCGCCTCATAACCCACAAAAAAATGGGGTCATGGAGAGGAAGAACGTAACTATTGTGGGTGTAGCAGAAGCGATGTTTCATGATCAAGGCCCATCGATGCATTTGTGGGCGGAAGCATGCTACACAATGATACATGTGTAGAACCGTTGTCCTCATAGGATACTTGGCATGAGTACACCTGAAGAGGCTTTCACTAGTAAGAAACCTGATGTTCACACTTTAATATTTTTGGCTCATATGTTTATGTGCATGTGACCAAGGATGCCAGGAATAAGCTGGAACCAACAAATGAGGTTGGGATTTTTGTGGGGTACAATGAAACACCCCATAATTATCGTGTGTATTTTCCAAACATCATAATGACTATTGTGCGACGGGATATAAAATTTTATGAGGAGAAATCCATGAGGTTGTCTCTTGAGAGGGAGCTGGACTTGCATGCAGAGGAGGAATTGTTGGTTCCCAAGGATGCATCAGAAGATGTGGATCAACCACATGAGGAGTTTCATGGAGTGGAGGAAAACACTCATGAAAAGTTATCCATCATAAATGGCAGAAGGCACACCACGGAAGTTGATAGATTGAGACTTGCTGCTGTAGAGAATGTAAGAGCCCCTACTTCATAGTGCAGACAAAGATAGTCTCCTGACTGATTTACATGGATCTTATGAGAAAATGTATTGTGACTGAACCATATTCCTTTTAGGAAGAAATGCAGCAACCAACTTGGGTTTATGCAATGGTGGAGTATGACTCCATTGTCAAGAACAATGCATGGGAGATAGTCCCAAGACCGGTCGACAAATCAGTGGTTGTATCGAGATGGATCTACAAGGTAAAGCAAGTTGTTGATGGGAGTGTGGAGAAATACAAGGCCATATTTGTGGCCCAGGGATTGTCACAGATTGAGGGGATATATTATGATGAGAATTTTTCACTTGTTGCAAGGTACTCTTCCATAAGATCCATCATTTCACTCTCAATGAAGATCGGCTGACGCATTCATCAGATGGATATGAAAAATGCATTTCTCAATGGGATCATTAAGGAAGAGGTGTACATAGATTAGCCTGAAAGTTTCAAAATCTTAAATAGTGATTCGCATGTGTGCCGACTCAAAAGAGAATTGTATGGGCTGAAGAAAGCACCCTGTTCTTGGTACACTCAGATAGACAACTATTTCACCGGACTGGGCTTCACCAAAAGTGAAGCAGATGCAAACCTGTAATAGATTGTGGTTGAGGGTAAGATATTGATTATTGTTATTTCTATTTATGATCTAATTTTGATTGGTGACGAGTAGCTAAAACACTCATGTAAGGAGTATCTTGCAAGGGAGTTCAAAATGAAGGACATGGGACTCCTTAATTATTTCCTTGGATTGGAAATATGGCAGCGGGATGGTGAAATTTTTGTGTCTCAAGGAAAGTATGCAAAGGAGATACTGGGTAAGTTTTACATGGAGAGCTGCAAACCCATGGATACTCCTCTTCCAGGAAATTGGAGGAAAGAGGATGCTACTTCTAGAGAGGTAGTGAATGCTATTGTCTATAGGCAGTTAGTGGGTTCACTAATGTATTTGGTGAAAACGAGACCGAACATTGGCTACGCAGTTAACCAACTAAGACAAGCTATGGTTAAGCCTACCAAGCTCTTTTGGAAGGTGGGGAAGCTTGTCTTGAGATACCTGAGGGGAACATCAAAGTATGGCCTATGGTACAAACAAACATAGGGAGTGAAGCTTCAAGGCTTCACGAATGCAGATTGGGTGGGCAGTCCATCAGATAGAAAGAGCACATCAGGAGGGATCTTTAGCATAGGATTGACAACAGTTTCTTGGTAAAATAGGAAACCACGATCTGTGGCACTCAATTCAACAGAAGCAGAATAAATGGCAGCAATTCAAGCTTCATGTGAGGCTATCTGGATGAGAAAGATCTTGGTTGGTTTGTTTAGTTCTCAGATGGATCCGACAGTGATTCATTGTGATAATCAGAGTTGCATTAAAATTTCAATTAATCTTGTGTTTCATGATAGGTCCAAGCATATAGATATCCGATACCATCATCTCAGAGATTTGTGCAAATAAGGATAGTGTTGCCTCAGTACATTCCCATGAAAGATCAGCATGTAGATATTCTAATGAAGGCACTCACCAGGAGAAAATTCGAATACAATAGATACAAGATCAGGGTGAAGGATAATCCCTTTCTTGTTGAGAGGGAGTGTTGAGATTCAACGAGAAAATTTCAGCACCCACACCTAGTTTCATTAAGCACCAAAACTAGGGTGGGGCCCACAGTGCTATTTTTGGGTGCATGTCTATTTTAGTTATCCCTTAATTAAGATCGATAATAAATTGTAATCTATTCTTAATGTAAACTTGAAATAGTAACTGGGAGTGATAAAATTAGTTAGATAGTGGATTTATAGTTAGAGGTAGTTGGTGACGCATGTAGAGTAATTCTAGCTGTAACAGAGTTCGAAGTGTAGTGGTGCGTTAGTTAATGCAGTTCTAATCAATTTAACTTAGTTAAGTGAGTTAAACTCAGTTGTGCTAGTTGTAACTAAAGATACACTAGTGAGAGATCAAGTGAATTAAATATTAATTAATTCACAATCAGTTATCTCACATGCAACTGAGGATTTACTATTATTAGCTGCATGGAGGTCAGATCCAGTGGAGACCCAGTTGAGATCTAGGTGAAAGGGAATTTGACTATCATTTGTAGGATTATTGGGTTGCGCACATGCAACCAAACACCCATTGGAGTGCCCATGATACTTGCGTAGTCAAGGAAGGAAATAATTCCTATCTTTTAGGGATTGCATCCATCAGGGATTGTTCAAGAAAGGCAGGTTTTCTAGAGGCTGAGACATTAGAGAACTTTTGAGGTCTAAAATGGGCCTCCTAATAAAAATGTGCAACCAAAATAAAATTTATAAGAACCAATAGGGTTAAAGATGATGATTTCAACCATGGGGGATGATTCACCATTTTTGGGGTAAAAAGGTAAAAATATTAAAAAATAATAAAATAATAAAACTACTTTTTGAACTTTTATTTTCAACTTATCTACCTAAGTTTTTACTCAAATTTCAAGTGGGAGTACTCTTTGGATGCAAAATTTAATTCCTCATCCAAGGAGTATCCATGTTGTTTACTTTCGATGGACCTTACTACATGAAAAATAAGAAATACATGAAAAAATGTGATTGTAATCATGTTTTTCATGTATTACTCATTTTTCGTGTAGCAGGGTCCATTGAAAGTATGCAACATGGGTACTCCTTGGATGAGGAATCAAATTATTCATCCAATGAGTGTTATAGCTCGAAATTTGAGTAAACCATAGGGAGATAAGTTGAAAATAAGAGTCGAAAAAGTAGTTTTTTATTTTTTCCCTCCAAAATTTGATGATGTAATCTAATATTATTTTATTATTTCCACTATTATTTTATAATTTCCTTAGGAGGCCCATTTTATACCTAAAAATTCCCCTAATTATTGGCTATTTATTGGTCAGTTTTGTTCATGACAGTGTGAGACAATTAGCTAAGTACTTGAGGGATCTTATGAGAAGATTTTTGTATGTAATTGTTTCATGATCCATGCTGAATATACAATAGAAGATAGTGGGGTTTTTAGCTGTAAGCTTTCCCCAAGAAATTATTTGTGTTGTGTGTCATTTGATTCTTCTTCATGTTTATGTGATTAGCGATTGTGTTTTTAATTCCGCAAAATATTTGTAGAAGCGATTCAGTATTTAACTTTAGTACATTGTTAGATCAGGTGAATCCAAGATATACATGCATGTTGTATAATTTCTAAAAAAATTCCATGACGAGGTTTCCCTCACTACAGGGGAATGCTACAGAATATCGAGTGTCAAATTTTAGAGCTATTAGAGTAGATTGTAAACAACTGCATAAGGGAATATTTTTCTACAGGAAAAACATGGCATTTTTAAATCACTCATGAGGACCCTCGATAAGACTATAAAGGACAATTTTAGCTTATAAACCATAAATCTAAGCTCTTTCCCTCATTTTCATTCACATTTGACATTGTTTCTAATGTTGAAATTAATAGCCATCATATTTTTTGTGTCAAAGATTGAGTTAATAGAGGGACAATTGGTGTTTTTGCCTCTCCATTTTTTTTCCTATGAACATATTGGGTGATATGAATTGGGGAAATAAGTAGCTTATTTTGAACCTAATTGGAGAAATATGCATTTATTTTCAGTGAAGAATCCCCTGCTGCCATAAGGAACAACGATTCTTGTAGCAAAGTATTTTCCCCTTCCTAAACTCATGAAAACAACTAATAGACCCATGTAGAACTTGGAATACACTATGGGAGAGGGATTCAATTGAATAGAACTAACTGATACCTCCCAGATTAATCAAAATCTTGAATTTATGGCCACCTTAAAAATCTACCAATGGATGAGCCTCTTTGAAAAACTAAAATGATGTGATGATGAAGTTTCCTTATAGTTTTCCTTGAAATTACAACACCCTTAGGGACATGAAGTAGTCACTACAGTCAAGGGGTTGGTAATATATATTGATGAATACTCAATCAATAGGGTCACTACCCAACCCGAAGGGTTAGCTCACATTTTCAATTTCCCATCGTTAAAAGAATCATGCTAATGGGAGGTCATGGGGTCAACTATCCTCGATGCTCTTGGGGTTTGGCTATGCTAATGAGCCAGCATGAAGTGATCCCTTTGGGTGGATCTACCCGTATATTTTTGTGGACGTAACATCCATCGATATTCAATGTACATGAACCACAAAAAAAAAAGTAGGTTCACTACCCATCCAAAAGGGATACATTAGAGTAAAGAATAAAGGCACGAAGCAACTACAAAGAGAGAATTTTTCATCCTTAAGGAATAGCCAAATGAGGTAAAAAATGGGACCAAAAGGGAAATATTACCTTACCCATGGGATGAAATGGCCTACCATGTTCTTAAGTATATTTCTTATGAGGGAAGGCTAAGCATAGTGTATGATTATCAATTTAGACTACTGTAGAAACTCAAATTTCAAGTTGATCTACTAATTCATGAGTGGTTAAGTGTCCCATATTTCCTCCTCCAATCCCTAAAATATATGAGCACCGATGTGAAGGAGGGTAAACATAATTATCTCTCCCATCATGGCTTGATTAGATTAACATTCATGGATGCATTATAGCATCTTCAGTTCCACATTCCCTGGGTATAATTTGTTGACATGGACAAACATGACTTCTTAGAGGCCCAGACTGAGTTAGAAAAACCTCAAATAGAGTTGGAAGAACATCAAATATAATTGGCACAAACTTAAACAAATCTGGAATAATGTCAAACAGAATTTGTAGGAACTCAAGAAGAATCATCAAAATATCAGGTAGAGGTTGAAAAAACAAAAAAGAAGCAAACTATAAAGAGAAAATAAGAGGTAGTGGCAAGCCTTGTAGCATAGATATAAGGAGAAGAACCCTTGGAATAAGAGGAACAGGGAATTTAGCTACATTTCCAGTACTTATCCCTCCCACAAATTCAAAGACAAGTAGACATGCCCGATATACTAATTAAATCAAGAGGAGAAAAGGAACTAGCATATGATATAATGGCAAGCCAAGACCTCATTTTCCCACTCTTATCACTATTAAAGAAACCCCTAGCCCAAAAAAAGAATAGCTTCATGATGTAAAGTAGTAGAATTTAAAGGCACCAAAGGTACAAAAAATAGAAATACAAATGACACTTGAGGAAATGAGGTAGAAAATATACTGAGAGGGACAAGATGCTCAACTATAGGAATAGGCTTCCATGCTACAGGAAAAACTTGCAAAATTACAAGATATTGAAAGGAAAATAAATAAATCAGCTCCAAGGAAATCCGCCTCCTTTATTCTTGTTTTGAGGCAGGAAAAACACTTCCTATGCACCAAGCACCATAACTGTTCCTCGCAATAGAGTGGGAGAAAATTGAGACTCACCGATGGACGAGGATCACCCAATATAAAGATGTCGCTAGTATTTCCTAGATGGAATATTAGATGAAGAGAATGAGAGATGAAATGGAACTCCTAAGTTTTAACGAATCAAATATAAGGTAGCACCTAGAAAAATAAAACAAGCATGCAACTAAAAAACTAAATGAACCATACAAAAAGACTGCTACAGGAGAGGGGCACTCAGATTTCAACCTTGGAAAGATCTTTTGGAACCATGCCACACCTCTCTTTAGAGGCAGACAATTACAAGAAACCCTCAAATACTTACTCTTTATTCATGAAAGATAAATTATTCCAGTTTCATATAAACATGCTTGCATGAAAAGGGGATATCCCTTTGCAAGAAGTTAGGGAATTCGTTGAATTTTACCTACAATGTATCATAGAAGACTCAACCAAGGTTGTTGTTGGAACAGGGTCTCCTACAAGCTGCAAAACTGGTCCATTTGGATACTTTTTTATTAGATTTAATCTAGCGGAGGGGTTTTGGGGCATGTCAAAGCCCCGAAAGCATTGTAATGGGTAAAAGGGTAAACCAGGGGTCTGAAAACCATGGTTTTCGGACTATAGGAAAGTCTAGGCTAGATTGCTATAAATAGAGGGACATTTTGTATTGCAAAGGATAGGAATGATGAGCTATTGATGTGAATTGTGGTTTAAGCTATCTGTTTGGGTTTTGGGGAAAGGACTCCTGTTGGCTATGTGCGTGGAGATCCAAGTCCAACTGTTTGCGGACCCTGCTGCTGTGTGCGCAGGTTGGGAAGGGAATTGTAAGAAAGGATTGATGAATGAATGAATAAGAAAGATTGATAAAGAACTGAATCTATGAGCACTCTTGTGCGAATTGTTCGTAATTTTTGCACTGTGTATTTTCTATGTTTAAGCTGCGAAGATCTGTGTAAGTGTGTTTTCGGTATCTGGATTGGTTATGTTCTATTCTGTTATGTTTATGTAATACTTTGTTACTATCATAAAGGCATATAATTATAGATCTAGAGAACATGGATGCGAATAGAGACCTAATTAACCCTGCATAGAGCAAATTAATCTGGGAATTATAGGGCCTAGCGCAGCTCTGCTTGCCTTACCTATCCTTTCTCAGGGTGCGGAAACCTAGTTCCAACACCCACCCACACTAGTTCGGGTGATACTTTGACCTGCGCAAGAAAGTCACTGCCAAAAGGGCCAGTAGTATAGGGGTTTTTTGGTAAACCTTGCGCTCTGAACTTGGGTCAAGACCCCTAGAGCCAAAAAATGGTTTCGTTGCCGGGACCCTGTAGCATTTTGAGGAAGTGATCACGTACTGACAAGAAAATACTAAACGGAAGTGAATGAGCGGTAAGTACTATCGAGCTGAGCAAGAAAAGGATCACTCTGCCCATAGTCCCCTGAGAAGAGAAACGATGCAAGATTCGCTAGACTTACGGGAGAACAAGCCCTCAACCGAAACATCGGTAGAAGGAGACATGGCAGTACACTTGAAGTCAAGACATGACTCCATGAGGGATGGCCGACTCGTATGGGATCGCATGTGGGGGTGGTGAGCGATACTGTGAAGAGAGCACAGTTGTCCCTGGCCATCGAAGACAGAGTGCTGGACTGGTACATGTGGTACATATCTCAAAATGGGAGTGCATCTCTTCAAGATATTAAGGATGCCCTAAAACAACAGTTTTGAAAGCCAAGATCATACTCACAGTTGGTAGCGGAAGTAAAAGACTTCAAGCAAGGTACGTCTGAGTCAGTGTGGGAGGCCGATCAGCGATTAAAGAAAGCAATCAGGGAAGGAGGGTTAAAGTATGACGACAGACAACACACAGAATGGTTCATCGCTATGTTTCTACCTCACTTACGTATACCAATGGGTCACCAGACCTTCAAGTCGCAGGAAAAATCCTTGGAAGCTACCATGAAACTCGAAGCCACACCCAAGGACGAAACGTTGGGGGGGTACAAAAAATTCAAGAACAGCTCGAAGCCTTGCACATTGAGATTCAAAGCTTACGAACGGAACGGGGAAAAGGAGCTAGCACAGACCTTAGGTGCATATGATGTCGGGTGTCTGGCCATACAAAGGACCAATGTCCTATATTGACAAATTACGTGCAAGCGGGAGGACCTAGTCCGCTACGACCAAGCTCCAGCAGAACTGCGCTATGGTGCGATAATTGCCAGGTATTCGGACTGCATGATATGACCCAGTGCCCTCGGCTAAGTATGGGTGAACTAAAGTAGAAGTGGTGCAGGTTCTGCAAATCGGTAGGGCATGATGAACAGAACTGTCACACGTATGACTTGATTGCAGATCGAGGGAATCTCTATAGGGTAAAGTCAAACCTTGCATCGCCAAGATCCCCCGCGAACTTCGGTGGCTCCCCAGCAAGGGGCAGGGGAGGTCAGGGAGGAAGCGTAAGACAGGGGCGGGGGAAATTGATCTGCTATAACTACGAAGAGATAGGGTACTTAACAAGTGACTGCCCAAATCCCACCAGGAAATTCTGCAAATATTTCTAGCAGCTGGACCATGAGATTGAAGACTACCTGATCCTGATAGCCAAAATGCAGGAAAAACAGCCCACACCTACGCAAAATGTGAAACGAGTTAAAACCGAATTAAGGAATGCAGATCTGAGCGTAAAGGTCATGACATAGAGTAGGATGGTAACCCTGGGAGAAAAGGAGGATCTTGCCCCTCGGGAAGGAGTGAGCTTCAAAGAAAAAGAACCACTGACAGCCCCCATGCAGCTGCCAACGCACCTCAAGATAGAAGAAGGGATTGAGCCCTTTCTGCAGGCATGTCTTAAGCTGCTAAAAAACCCACAGGCCATAGGAAACCTCCAAGCACTACTTAATACCTACGCATCTCAGCCAAATTTGATTCCTGGGACCAAGGATGTACACAAACTATACAGCTATAAGAAATGCACCAGAAAATAAATTCGGTTGACTACGCAGATTGGGGACTACAAGATGGATCAGGTTATCTTAGATCTTGGATCGGATGCGAATGTATTACCGAAGCAGACATGGCAACGAATGGGAGAGCCTAAAATAGAATGGTCCACCTTCCAACTGCGAATGGATAATCAACAAAAAATAATTCCTCTGGGTAGGCTACCAAAATTCATGGTTGATATCGCAGGGGTATGGGTCCTAGCTGACTTCGAAGTCATAGAAA
The DNA here is from genome assembly GCA_034641835.2 of Pinus albicaulis. Taxonomy (NCBI): domain Eukaryota; kingdom Viridiplantae; phylum Streptophyta; class Pinopsida; order Pinales; family Pinaceae; genus Pinus; species Pinus albicaulis. The sequence goes on along the minus strand of CM076575.1, from coordinate 1,120,540,347 downwards.
TTGTGGAAGATGCGGATCCCTACCCTGTGCTCCTAGGACTGGACTGGGCTATAGACATAGGGGGTGTCATCAATCTCAAAAAGCGTAGCATGATGTTTGAGAACAATGGCACATGCGTGATAGTACCACTAGACCCAACAGAAGGTGCGCAGTATACAGAGCCAGCCTACATGAGGGAGGAACTAGATCATATTTATAGATTGACTACGTAGGATGAAGACAGGATTAACCCCACAGCAGACGGGATATTTTGGGGAAGGAGAGACAGTGAATGTTTTTTTGACGCTGATGAGAAACTGGAGATCTGGAAAAATTGGTTACATAAGGTTTCAGCGCTGTGCTGCCCTCGGGTCGCAAGGACCCTCTAATTCATTTTCTCGGAGGTAAGAGATCTACCCCACTTTGATGAGGCTGGTAGTGTCCAGGAATTCCTAAGGACACTAGAAGCTAGGGTACCAAGAGACAGACAGCTCTAGGCCCTTAATCTGGCTATGCGTGGGACACCCACGCATTGGTGGGACACCCACAAGAAAGAATTCCCAGACTGGGAAGCATGTCGGGATAGTATCCTTCTACGGTTTTCTCCTCTAGCTGACATACACACCAAGATGTTCCATGGACCCGAGGATCCCCACGGACATCTGAACGCCTGGATGACCAAATGGTCTAACCAAACTACAGAAGAATGGGTCCATCTATTTGTTCATGCCTTGGGCCCTATCTGGCCGCTTGGTACTTAGATGCGGAGTTACACCAGTGCACTTGCCATTGGGATGTGCTAAAAGAGGACTTTGTCAGAACGTTCAGATTGATTGGGGGATAGAGGCGCTCGACGAGGCTCTACAGGACATTGATGCGTTTGTATTTAAGAACTCTCACCACCGCACTGCACCAACGGTCCTGTCATGGGAAGCGTAGATGCAAGACATAGCCAACTGCTGGAGCTTGGTGATTGACGAAGAAGAAGATAATCCTCGAAACATTTCTATCCCGAAATTTGAAGGGGAACGCATTGTCGTTGGGCCATCGCTACAAAATATTGATGTAACACAGCCTCTTAAGTTGCGCGACATTAATATTGGGACGAAAGAAAATGCTAGGCTGGCTAAAATTAGGGACTATTAGGATGAAGGAACGGTAGGAAAAATCACAGAATTACTCACGGAGTATCAGGACTTATTTCCAACAAAGTTTTCTGAGCTCAAGGGAATCACCGGGGACCTCGGTATTATGCACATCACACTGAAACATGAGGTGCACCCCGTCAAGTAGCGACCTTACCGACCGAATCCTAAATATAATAAAAAGGTCAAAGAAGAGCTGGACAAAATTCTTGCCGCAGGTATTATTGAACCAGTTGAACAGTCGGATTGGGTAATTCCATTCTCCGGATACCACCAGATCTAAATTGCACCTAAAGATCACAGTAAGACTACCTTCGCAATTGAATGGGGGTCCATTCAGTGTATGGTCATGCCCTTTGGTCTCAAGAACACACCTGCTATTTTTTCTAGGGTCGTAGTTGCAATATTCGAGTTTATTCATAAGTTCCTAGAGGTTTATTTCGATAACTGGACGGTCTTCGGCCTAGTAAAGGAGCATGTCTCTAACCTGCGATTAATGTTGGATGCGTGCCAGAAGCACCAGACTTCATTGAATATTAAGAATTTCATCTTATGTGTACCATTTGTAATATTTCTCGGGCACATAGTCTATCGGCAAGGGTTGATGGTTGATCCTATGAAGGTAGCCGTAATTATAAACCTTGTGGTCCCAACAATGGAAAAACAGTTGCATTCTATTCTTGGACACACGGGCTATTATAGGAAATTCATTCAAGGATACGCCCTAATCATGGCACCCATGGAAAAGCTACTAAAAAAATATGTTTCCTTTTTTTGGGATGATGAATGTCAGAAGAGCTTCGAACTACTCAAAGAGAAGATGATTTCTGCAACAATACTCATATTTCCTGATTGGTCGAAGGAATTTCATGTACATGTGGCATCAGGCATCGCGTTGGGTGTTGTTCTCATGCAGCCTAGAGAAGGATATATTGATCACCCGGTTGCCTTTGCGAGTCGGAAACTCTCGAGCGTAGAATGGAACTACTCTACCACTGAGCGTGAAGGATTGGCTATGGTCTATGCATTACAAAAATATCAGCACTATCCACTAGGTGGACACTTTAAAATTTTCACTGATCATTTGGCCTTGAAATACCTGGTCAATAAGCTTGTGTTGGGGGGGAATATTTGCCACTATCTGTTGCTATTCCAAGAATATTATTTTGAGATCATCATCAAGCCCGGAAGGTTGAATGCAGGCCTGGATCATCTATCTCGCATTGAAACAGGGGAAGAACCTACTAGCTTGGAAGAGGGTTTACCAGATGTGCAGCTATTTACCATTAAGGTGGTTGATGCACACTTTGTTGATCTCATTGAGTTCCTCACTACAGGAGTGGCCCCTGCATAATATTCGGTACAAAAAAAGAAGGAGTTGGTTACTCAAGAAGCGGACTTTACTATCATCACCGATCAGTTATACAAGCTAGGCGCAGATGAAATACTACACAGATATGTCCTGGAACATGAACGACTTGCCGTATTAGCAGAAGCACACGAAGGTGTCGTAGGAGGCCACTATGCAGGATGAGAAATGACACAAAAGATTTTGAGGGCTAGGTTATGGTGGCCTACCCTGCATCAGGATTCTTACACCTATTGTAGATCATGCGACACCTGCCAACGAACAGGACGACCCTCACACTGAGATGAGATGCCATTATAGCCTCAAGTAGCTTTACAGGCTTTTGAAAAATGGGCCATTGATTTTATAGGACCCATCAATCTGTCGGGCAAGAAAACAGGTGCGCGCTACATTATCACCGCCACCGACTATGTCACTTGATGGGTTGAAGCACAAGCGGGAAAGGAATGTACTGCGGATACTGTTGTGCACTTCATCTTTGAGCATATTCTGACCAGGTTTGGCTGCCCAAAGATCCTGATGAGTGACAGAGGTACACACTTTGTTAACCAAACGATTCAAGCCTTGAATGAATAATTCTGGATCCACCATGCGAAGAGTACACCATACCATCCCCAGGCAAATGGAGCGGTTGAAGCTTTTAACAAAATTTTAGAACAGGCTTTAACTAAGGTTTGCAATGCCGATCATAGTGACTAGGATGTTCACATTCCCTCTATTCTGTGGGCCTACCACACGACCTGCAAGAAGCTAACACGCAGGACCCCCTTCCAGATGGTCTATGGAAAAGAGGCCATTATGCCCATAGAATACATTGTTCCTAGCCTACGCATCGCAGCATTTACAAATATGGCGGACCCCAATATCATTGAGGAGCGTCTTGCGCAGCTTGTGGATTTGGAGGAAGATCAATTTATTTCTAATTTTCATCAACAAGTTCAGAAGGCTCGTGATAAAGCATGGCATGATCGACATATTCGCCAAAAGACATTTGTCACAGGTGACCTTGTCCTTTTATACAATAGCCAATTTGCGAAACATCCAAGAAAATTTCGGCAGGACTGGCTTGATCCCTACACAGTTAAGGAAATTACGAATGGCAGAGCAGTCCAACTAGCTACCCTGTGTGGGGACATCTTACCTGGCTTTGTCAATGGTAGTCGAATCATGCCATACCAGGTTCAATGAATATATGGCAGCTACAGTGACTCAGGACGAGTCACAAGATTGTGTTGGGGGACTGTTGGAACAAGGTCTCCTACAAGCTGCGAAACTAGTCCATTTGGATACTTTTTTATTAGATTTAATCTAGCAGAGGGGTTTTGGGGCGGGTCAAAGCCCAAAAATCATTGTAATGGGTAAAAGGGTAAACCAGGGGTTCGAAAACCACGGTTTGCGGACCATAGGAAATTCTAGGCTAGATTGCTATAAACAGAGGGACATTTTTTATTGCAAAGGATAGGAATGATGAGCTATTGATTCAAATTGTGGTTTAAGCTATCTGTTTGGGTTTTGGGGAAAGGACTCCTGTTGGCTGTGTGAGCAGAGATCCAAGTCTAGCTGTGTGCGGACCCTGATACTGTGTGCGTAGATTGGGAAGGGAATTTTAAGGAAGGATTGATGAATGAATGAATAAGAAAGATTGATAGAGAACTGAATCTGTGAGTAGTCTTGTGTTAATTGTTGGTAATTGCGGAATTGTGTATTTTCTTTGTTTAAGCTATGAAGATCTGTGTAAGTGTGTTTTCAGTATCTGGATTGGTTTTGTTCTATTATGTTATGTTTATGTAATACTTTGTTACTATCATAAAGGCATATAATTATAGATCTAGCATGTGGATGCGAATAGAGACCTAATTAACCCTACGCAGAGCAAATTATTCTGGGAATTACAGGGCTTAGCAAAACTATGCTTTCCTTACCTATCCTTTCTCAAGGTGCGGAAACCTGGTTCCAGCACCCACCCATACTACTTCGGGTGAGACTTTTACCTTCGCAATTAGGTCACTGCTGAAAGGGCCAGTAGTATAGGGGTTTGTTGGAAAACCTTACACTCTGATCCTGGGTCAGGACCCCTTGAGCCAAGAGTTGTTGTAGTTTACCTTCTCAACCTTGTGCTTATAGATATGACCACATGGGATACAAAGCCTTATTTAGGAGATGCCCAATTGTTGGCCCTAACATCTTGGCTAGGGCATGAGTAGGTAAAAGTTGAAGAAGTAAAAAATACTATGGATGGAGAGCTGAAGGAGCCAATGTGGATTAGACCTGAACACCCAAATCCATCCATCCTTGGCTGCACTCATGTACTCCTAGAAATGTTTCATAACATAGTGGAAATTTTAAAATGCAAGAAAGTGGAGGACATTGTCCACTATGAATATACTTTCTAGTTGTTAGAAGAAGAAATCACACATGCTTTCCAAAGGAGATTCCAATCACTACCTCACAACAAGATAATTAGAGAATATCATTCATTTGACAAGTTACAAGATACAGTTTCTAAGAATCCTTTGTATAATAGGATCATTCATAGGCTTGTGGTCCAATGGATTGGACTTACATTAAATCCACCCCTACTATTAGGAATTTAGGAGCATCAAAGTTAGGAAGATGAGTCAAGAGAGTGGTATTACATTGAAGAGAATGAAAATTTCCATTAAGTAGAAATAGTCACCTCCAACTAAGCATGGAATGTCAAACAAGTTATCAAAGAAATAAATTAGGAAAAAATAAGGAAGGAGGAGGCACGAGAATATAAAAAGGTGAGAAATAGTTTTAGTAGGGGGGTAATGATGCGCCTCCTAAATAGGTAAAACATAAATTTTCATCTAACCACTCTTAGGCACATAAAGGCTGCATTAAACCTTCCTTTTTTCACTTAATAACACTTTCCTAGCTCAATGTATTCTTAGAAGGGTCAAGGATATTTTTCATGCTTTATGTGCCTAACATGATCATTGTGTAGTATATTACGAGAATTTTGCATATATTTTGAGGAGATGCATCCAAATATATTCATGGATCCTAATACTTGCTACAAAATACTTCCAACTTGTATGGATGAGGATAATAAATAATCCTTCATACTACTACATGGTGACCTAGAAAACATGATCCATATTTTTAGGGATTTTTGAGGGAAAGTAGTCTTCTCCTTAAGGAGGCTGCTCCCTACTCATTTTATATAAATTAGTGTTGCAAAAATCTCGATAACTTCCCGATTTTATCTCGAAATCACGATTTTTTGGCCTAGCTAATGTTTGCCTATGTTTAAAGACATTTTTATGGTATCTTAGTTTTTCTGATGTTTGCCGATATTTTACCGATATTTTCTTGATTTTTACGAATTTTTGGTTTTCTAGACCCTTGCTGATTTTATCCCGATGTTGATGTTCGCAACATTGATATAAATAGAGGGATCAAGTAGCAGAATATAACAAAGTAGGAAGAAGCTATAGAATATCAACATAAAATTATTAGTACAATTATGTAAGTTTTTCCATGTACAAGCAAATTTTTTATTAATGGAAATGATATCTGGTTTAATTTATTAGTTTGCTTTTGCTTTAGAGTTTTAAACTTCCTTGGGTTAGGGCCCACCCAAGGTGCTTAAGGCCCCTTTTGTACCTGTTTTCGCTGCAACAAAAATGCTCCAAAATTTTTCCCATACTTGAATTTTGGAGCCTATCATGGATCTTGCAAGAGGTTGTTCCATAGTCACTTATTGGCCAACTGATGATTTTTTAGCTCCCTCTTGAATTGGAAGTGTTAAATTCACTTTCACACACATGGTGAGTCAAAAATAAGTTCATGATCACATTCTTCTACATAATCTTGGACAAGCATAGAAAGTTCCATCAGGACTGTGCCTATGGGATGCCCAATCCATGTCGACAGTCAGTGCGCACTGATAGCAACAATTTCTCACATTCAAACTGCATCCATACTTCCATTTCGGTGAGTTTTTCAAATTGTCGCTTTCATGCACCTTTGTTTTCGTGAGTGTTTTTTTCATTTTTTTGGATGTCACTTTTGATTTCCGTTACTCTAATTAGTGTCATTTAAGTGTTACCTTTTCTTTGGCATGTGTTACTATCACTGTCATCCACATATCGCAAGGTTCGTTCACACTTTAGAAATTGGTGTCTTTTCGCATGTTATCTATTGCACAATGTATGCATGCCTATTATGGTGGTTTAAAGGGCGTATACTTGTGTGAATGAGTTGGTATAACCATGTAAACATCAATCAAACTCATTCCCATAGTTTTAAGCACTGTCACACAAGTGTCGTCATGATCCTCACAAAGTATATCTTTAGTGTCGCAATTGTCGTGAATTCATCACAAGGTTGTTACATTGAGGGAAATATGTTGTCAACGTGTACAAATCATCTAATTTGTTGTGTCATCAAATTGTTTCAAGTGTGTCATCACATTCAAGTCATATCACTGTTCATATCAGTCTCTTTGGTCCCACACTTACCCAATTTTCAGAAGTTCCCCAACAATGTATCCTCATCCAACCTTTCTGAACTACGCACTACGTAGTTCCAACCCTAAAGATACATCCTTGTCCCTTGACACTACATAATGCACAGTTCTTGATTTCCAGTACTGCGCACTTTGTAATTTCAGTGCTCAAGCCTGACCTTTCCTCCAAAAATTGAGTAATTCATCTTCCCAGCATGGAAAATTCATGTTGAAAAATATATAGCCTCAATCTCATCTCTTGAGCTCATGATTTGGACAAATGTGCAATGGCCCAAGCTCCTCTTCCTCCCAGAACTGCGCAATTTTCCTAAGTAGTGAAAAACCTTTAGCTGAGCTCAATAAGTCTAGAAACTGCATAGTTTGTCTCCCCAGTCCTATTTGAAATGTGCACTGTGCAATATCAAGGCTCAAGGCTCATATCTAAGATCTTGAACTGCACAATTTCACAATCACCTGGGCTCATCTTCCCTCTAGAACTGCGTAATTGGTTGAAACAATGAAAAATCCCTCAGCCTGTCACCCTAAGCTCTAAAATTGTGCAATATTTTTCATCATTCCAATTTGAACTATGCATTGTGCAATTCCAAAGCCCAAGCTCCACCCCTAACTATCTGAGCTACACAAATACACAATCATTGAGCCTCTCGCTTGGCCTACCACCCTATTCTGGCTCAGTCAGTGGATCATCATGCAGGATCATAGACTAGGGGTTTATTAGAGTGATGTCGTATTTTCATGAGTGAATTGGAGATGCAAGAAATTTGTTATGATATGACAAGATGATGAATAAGGAGATGGAGAAGGAGGACATGATAGAAGATACACATGGAGGTGAAGAGATAAGATGATCAATAGGTGAGAAAACAAGGAACACCGGACTATAACAAAAGATGAATATCAAGATCACATGGAAGACTCCTCATCTTCAAGTTATAAGGAGTAGGAATAAGAGGAAATGTATCATCTTTTCAAGAAGACACAAAAAAAGAAGTAGCAAGAAGGGAAACTTGGAACTGTCACATCATCATGAAGTCCATCTTATCAGTGTCATGTAATGTCCTGTCACAAATCGTCAAATCCCAGATCATGATTATGGATCATGTAAATTGTATCCAAACTATATTATAAAGTGGAAAAACAAAGGACACACATGGAATATGAAGAGTCATGTATGTTTAAAAGTTATAGGAAGTAAAATAGTCATGAGGGTAGTCAAAGAGTCACAAGTAGGGTGAAGCATCACCCCATTGGTTATATATACACCCTCATTGTATGAGCAAAGGAATTTTCACCTTGGCTCCTCCCACAAGGCATTAGAGAGATAAGCTAGTTCTTTTGAGGATAAATTTGTGGCTCCAACGCTCCACTACTAGAGCTAGCGGTGTTCATTGTTTACATGTGTCTTGGAAATTTTACTTAATATAAAAATCCCTATGGGCCAACATGATTCTTCATGCACAGATTATGGATATTTTTAAGACTATTCTGTGAATGTTTGTAATTCATGTTTTCTTTCATATGTGCTAAAGTAATTGAACTATTTCAGTTATTTGTGTACTTATCATATTGATAATGTTTTGTAATTTCTATTATCGTTGTCGCATCATCGTGGACTATTCTGCTAGATATTAGACATATCTTCCTTTTCATATTGGTTTCAATGATCATCACATCTCTGTGGACTACTCTACTTGATGTTGTATGGAACCTTCTTGTTCATGTGTGTCTCTATTAGAGTGGTAATAATACCTCTCTCTTAGAGGCTCAGTTTTTCTCACCTCCATAGTGAAATAAATTTGAAACACATGTGATTGAACAATCACCAAGCACACCCCCTTTCTTTTAAAAGGCACATTTTCACTCCTCTCCCTTGTTGATAGTTATAACCAAGGAACATCTATAAGAATACATGGAAATTAGTCCAATATTTTTGATGGGGCTCCTACTCCAAATGGCGTGAGTTCTAAGTGGGACTTCACACTAGGGAGACCCCTTGGTTTATGGATTTCCAACTGCATCAACAATACCATTACCACTTATGCATTTTCTCATTTCTGAATACAAATTTTATGAATGGTTAGTTAGATGGTGTATAAATAGTATTTATTTACAAAGAATCCGAGAATTAGATGATACCATTGATATTGGTTACATATATCAATTATCATTCTTGTTTATGCATTTCAATTCACTTTGGTTGCTACTATTTCTTCGCTATCCATCATTATTGTTTCATTGTGTCTGTGCAACCCCCTGTTTTGCACCTACAAGAAACTCTACAACCACATATTTCATTGAAGAAACCCTACGACCTCTAATGTGATGACTTGGAAATATGTGCCTTATCATTTATTGTCAACTTTCTTAGCTTCTTTTTCTTTTCAACCTTGCCTTTAGCACACTTTTATGCTCATCGAATTCTCTTTTGTAGAAAAATAGAGACTACTGTAGCAGTTTACAATTTGCTTCCAAAATTGGCCCAAATTTGCATCCAACTCATGATTCACCTTATTTTATGTGTTACAAGGTATATAAAACCATAAAGATGGAATTTAGAAGTAGTGAGATGAACTAGATGCCTTTACCTAGATCAATGTAAAAATTGCTTCTTTCTTTTAGACTTAAGGTTACTATTTGCGAGCTTTTACTTTAGCGTTGTTTTTTATTTATTTTCTCAATAGAATATATATGTTTTCATTTTATTACAGTTAAGATGGTTTTCCTTCCGTCATTGCAATTATCATATGTTTTCATGTTGTCTTTCATTCCCAACAATTTCAAGTTTTTCCTGTAGCGTAGAACAACTATAATGGTCTTTGTATAACCATATTTCATCTCAACACTTCCACCTACATAATAGACAACAGGGATACAGATAATTATTACTACACATATAGTGTGAAAACCTCTTAATTTTGTATGGGCCCTAGGTTAATAATTAAATCTAAGACCCTTGGGAGTTGCAACATTGTCGTTGCAATACTAAGGGCCATCAATACTTAGGGTAAGCTATAAATGTTATGACACAAAAAACCATGGGTAAAATCCTTTTTCTATGCTATGACCAACACATATATTCCTTTAGTTAGTAGATAATTTTATAGTAAATCCATAAGAAATTATTGAGGATATGATTGATTTTATAGATTCACGGGATTACCTCAATTTCATGGTCCTACAACCCAAATCCAACCTAGGAGGTACCCATTGATTCCTGATATGCCATGGTTTTCAAATGTTGATGTCAATATCAACTATAGATCAGAGACATGACTATATACAACATGTATTCCACTAAGAATCTTATTATTTATCCTCTTTTGATACCTTCCCATAATCAAGAGGACCCTCCTTGGCTTGAAGATAGTAATGAGGAGGCCTTTCAACCTCTCATGACTATGGATCAAGTCGTAAGATTTAAAGAAAATTCTAAAGAGGATTTGATTTGCATTTTCTTTACACATCCTCATATATCTATTTATCAAAAAATTCAAAATGTGTTAGAATTAAATCCATAGGAAATTCCAAATAAACTAACGCAACAAATTGGCATCATGATTGCTTGAAGTACCATAATCGAGAACCATAACTCACCTATTCAAATCCATCCTCGAAAGAATTTAAATATTAATTCTAGTCTCGAATTATCTCAATAGAAAAACTAATTGAAATGTTACAAAAACATAGCGATAGATTCACTAGGGACTATATTGACATGAAGGGGTATCATATTTATATTAAGGAAGATTCCCAACTTTTCGATAGATAATTTCCTTCTGTAGACAAAAGAAAATTCCCAATATATAATGGTTTGATCTAGAAACAATAGAGACAAAATCACTTATGTTTTCCTTAGAGAGTTTAGAATATGGAAGAAATAATTACGTGGATCTAACACAATCTCTCCTCTTCTCCTTGCTTGTAAGCTCCAGATCCATCTCTAAGTGCTAAAAGTGGAACCCACAAAACAAATAAAACAAGCAAGAGAACCAAAACATTCAAATAACATATACTAACATCTATAAACAATGAGTCAAGAAGGAATTGTTATACATATGCATAAATGAGACATAAGTATAGGAAAACAAAGCACTTTTTTTATTACTGGATGTAGGAGAAGATACAACCCTAGCAGATATTGACCTTGTAGATGTATCCCAACTATATTGTCCTTCCTTTGCTACAAATCAAGCCTTCAATAAAATATAAAGTGCATGAATGGATAATGGATCCCTAAGCACAAAGTAGAAACATGAGAGCATAACTAAGATTATCCAAAAGCCAACCAAGACTCTATGGGAGGCAGTGAATTTATAGGGTAAAAGAGGTGGTTTGGGTTTTACCATTCTAGGACTTAGATCCACATTAGAGGGATAATCATTTCTAGGGATAAGAGATAATACCTAAAGAGTATGAATTAAATATCTAATCCAATAGTAAATAGTTAAAACCACTCAGGAATATTCTATAAAGAGAAGATTCAAAATGATTTTTTTATTTTTACCAAATTCCACTAGTTATCACACTTGCAGTGCATTAGATAAATTTTGAGGTTAAAAATGTGCCTAAAAAAAAAATGTATAACCAAAATAAAATTTATAAGAACCAGTAGGATTCAATATGATTATGTCAACCACGAGGGATGATTCAACATTTTTGGAGTAAAAAAGTAAAAATATTAAAAATAAAAAAATGATAAATTTCAAGCGGGAGCACTCGTTGGATGTGAAATTTAAATCCTCATCCAAGAAGTACCCATGTTGCATACTTTCGATGGACTTTGCTACATGAAAAATGATAAATACATGAAATATATGATTGCAATAACATTTTTTCATGTGTTTCTCATTTTTCGTGTAGTAGGGTCCATCAAAAGTATGGAACATGGGTACTCCTTGGATGTGGAATTAAATTTTGCATCCAATGAGTTCTCACCTATAAATTTAAGTAAAACCATAGGGAGATAAGATAAAAATACTAGTTGAAAAAGTATTTTTTTATTTTTTACCTCTAAAATTTGATGATGCAATCTAATCTTGTTTCATTATTTCCACTATTATTTTATAATATTACTTAGGAGGCACATTTTAGACCTCAAAATTTCTCTAATGGAAAGCAGCATGAGCTATTCAATGCAGTTTGCATGAAGGATAAGTGCGATGGGGATAAAAATTATGGTTTTGAGCTATTTAACCCATAGTTCTTGGGACTTTTGGAGATAGGATGCTCTTGGTTTTGCAAGGGATGAAAGAAAAGTTTCAAAGGATTTTTATTGATCCGGTTTTAAGGCCATTTGGTTTAGATGTGACAAAATTACATGTAATAGATTTCCCCCTAAAGTACACAGTCAGAAGCAGTGGCTAAGGACTGAAGTGCTTTACCATATGACAAGCCTGGATCAAGAATAGGCTGGTCGATACCATCAATTGTCTGTTACAATACATGTTCATCATGATATCAGTGTTGAGGTAGGAATACCCATACTCAACATATAAGCCAATTTACATGTACATGTACAGTAATTAGAATCACGTCCATTGATGATATATTATGGACCCATTCTTGGATAACTTTCTGAATGATCATAGTCATACTTTATAATCTTGTATGAATCCTGAAATCATAGCCCATATGGATGAAACTATATCCGAGGTTTTTTACTTCGTCATTTGACAGTAAAGTCTAACCATGTGAATAAATGTGTTGAATTTAAACATGGTATACATGATTTGATTACCAACCAATGATGTAAGTTGTTAAAATATGCAAGAGGAACCATCGATAGTGATAATGGATCCCAAGGTACTAAAATACAATCTATGCAATGTGAATAAATGAGTTGAAGTTGAACACCACACATAATCTTCCAGTCGAAGGCCAATGATGAGAAATTTCCACCAAAAGCAAGGAAAATTTTCATTGAGGCATGCGAGATCCAAGGCAATGAAGGGAGTTTCTAAGTCAAATTCCTAGATAATTTGATGATGTCAAAAGGAAATGACCCATCGCAAGAGAGACTTAATGTATGCCCCATCAATGACATGAAATAAGTATCAATATTTGAGAAAGAAAGTGATCATGCAGCGCTGGTTGAGGGAATTTAGACATGAAGTAAGGCTTAAAGGTAATGTAGCAGATGCCAAATAAGGGTAGAATTTCTCTTGAACATATTGGCGACATTGATACAGATTTGGAAACATTGATTCAAAGACCCGTCATGAAGGCTTTCACTAAGGTGTGATAAACAAAGAGGAAAACGAATTCCCCAACCCAAAGCAGTCACAAAGATGAAGTGAAAGAGTGTAATTTTTAAGAGTGACCCTCTACCATTAATAATTTTTATGCCTAGCTTTCCCAATTTCCTAACCATTTCTAGCTAGTACCTCTTTATTTTTGAAAATCTTGAGGAGGATAACATAGGATTGATCTATAAGTTCATCCTTAAGAATAATTATTCTAAGTATTTTTAACAAACCCTAAGAAGGAGTGGTTTGGTCTCATCATATTTGAAGAGTCTAATGATGTTTAATAGTTTAATGAGTCCAACGAAGGTGTAAATCGACTTCTTTTTCATTTTTAGAAAGTTTGAAAAAGAGGCGAAAAAGAAAACTCCAAGATGTTCCTTTTCATAAATTTGTCCCTTGGGCCTGAAAAGGCGTAAAATGATACCTAAAAGAAATTTTTATCCATGTTCGCCTAAAGTATTCCTTTTTCGTAAATATTATATGCAGCCTGGAAAAGGGGTAAACTTGTATTGGGAATATGTATTTTCATTTAATTTAACGAGTTCGAAAAGACAAGTGCTCAACAATCTTTTCTATTTTTGGATTCTGAAAATAGCTTACAGAAGGCTCCACCTTGAGGAACGAGTGGCATAAATGGGTAGCAACTAGTTCTAGTCATGGTGGAACTACTAAAAACATGTATATGTCAAGAGGCATGCTAATAAGACCACTCACCGGAGCGGTTCCTTAGGAAAAGGTAAAACACCAAGTGAAAGAGAATAATTGACCAAGAAGATGATGAAGACAAAGTGATAAAACCAAGGCTCATATTACAGAAACAGGTTGATAAAAAATAGAAATTGCAAGAGGTAAATTCTGGTATAGGTTTCATTTTTATACAAGCTTGAAACAAAGAAAAACTATTCTTGAAAATACTTGAATATGGTTTCATTTTTACACAAGCTTGAAACATGTGGAAACTATGCTTGGAATTGGTTTCATTTTTACACAAGCTTGAAACATGTGGAAACCATGTTTGGGATTGGTTTATTTTCCAACATAAGGGTAGAGGAATGTGCCCCCCCGGTACCCCCCCCCCCCTCCCCCACAACTTTGTTTTGTATGAAAACTCTTCTCGTGGACCCCAAATAGAGTGCTGGTTACTAAAAGAAACATTTTCACCAGGAAGGAAGGAAGGAAGAGGATTATGGGCATATTAAATGAAGCTAACATCTCTAAGATTGAAATCAAGATCATAGTCAAAGAGTCAAATTAGTTTTTTTTCATTTTTTAACGAGATTAACACAATAAAATAACTTTGCTTGAATGCCTGGTTTCATTTTTATGGAAGCTTGAAACTTTTAGAAGAAACTATGCTGCACATAACCTGTTTAATTTTTTAACATAATGACACTAGAAAAGGAACTGTGCTTAGTTTTATCTTGATCATGGCCCCCAAAATTCCATGGCTTCCAAGAGGTTCTTGTTAGGTAGGAGAGCAATTATATGGAAGGTATCAAAAGATCATATGGAAATATCGGGTTCCAATTCCACCAATAAATGATTTTCCATATCACCTACTGGATCTAGGTCAAAATAATCTAAGAAAATAGTGAAAGGACCATCTTCATCAGTAGATATATGAACGAGATAGGTTTCCACATAATTAACTTGTGGTGGGGGAGATAAAACTTGCATATTTGGAACATTTAGGGAAGTCATATGATTGGCAATCAAATTAGGACCAACAAATGGAAGTTGGTCAATAATCACAATTTTTCCATCATGCAGGAAAAAAATCACTCAAAAAAGTGTGGAAACTACAACACTCATAGCATAAACATATTATCCCCCCGAGATAAAATTGAAATCCAAGGGGCCCATGACTGACATAACATTAATACATACAATTTTTCCTTCCAAAGTAACATGAATCTGAGGAATGATCCATAAAGGTTGAATGGTTCTTCTATTAAAAGCTAACATATTCGAAGTGACAGACACAAGGTGACGAGAACCCAAAATTTTCCAAGTAGTGGACGATAGAATGCTAATAGAGTAGCCCTCTTCAATAATAGTGAAAAATATGCCCTTATTATAATACTTCACCGTGATTTGGAAGGGAATGTAAGAATGGAGACGCAGTTCTATCAATTGATTCCAATAAAAGGAAATGTCATCATTACTTGGAGGGGGTTCGATGATAACATGATAGATTCTGCTTTATTCGATACAATCAGAAGAAACAAGAAAAGCCTGAGAGATATGATCCTCACTCTCTATGGGAAAATTTGAATCTACTAAAGGTGGAATCGTGTTAACCACTTCCTCAACCAATGGTTGGTTGGGAATTAAATCATGGGATTCACATTCAAATAGAGTGTGATTGATATAATATGGATTCAAGTCAATTCATCAAATAGTGGAGGATTCGGGGAAATTTTTTGGTAACCAATTGGAAGTTGGTGTTGATAAGTAGTAAGGGTTTCCAATATTTTTGAGGCTTCATCCAAATGAGGTAAAAGGTGAATTGGATGATTCCATTCACATAAATTACAGGGAAACTTAACTCTACCCTTATTTTTCTGGACCTTATTAGCACTAGTCGACGGTTGGTCACTAGTTAATGACAACGGCTGACATGAGCCTGTAGACCACACTTATAATACTTGGGGGATACCAGAAAAATATCAAAGGAGGTGGTCACCCTTACAAATCATGCTAGGGAATTTAACTTTACGGGGATTCTAAGGACTAGCTACATAAAAAATAATGGTTTCTTGTTTGCCCCCTTTCTTATTTGGTTTCTTTGTCTTCTTAGTTTTCTTCTTATTGTTAGCCTCTTGATTACTAACACTAATAATTTCACTAGGAAAGGAAGAAGAAAGGGAATAAGAGACAATGGGGGAATAAGGAAAAGGGTCAACTTGAGGATCAACTTGAGGTTGATGTTGTTCATGTGGAAGACTCGATTGTGGAACAGTTTAGACATTCATAACTAAAGAGGTCGAAAATAACCAAACTAGAAAACCTATGGTGAATCTAGGAATAAACAACATAGATGTATAAGGGGCACAAATTTTTACAAAATAAAAAAAAGAACCAATATTCCCATTAGAGGGGTTTCTTAGACTGGTGGAATAAGGAAATTTTTCCATCAAACTCAATCTAATGTTTACTAAGGAGTATAAAGTGAGTTAATTAATTGATTTCACAAATAAAAATAAAGAGGGGTAACTAGGCATATAAGGATTACCAAGTCACTATGAACTTCAATATACGGCTAACTACGTGCAAGCAGACTCTCCGAATGTTGTGTTAGGTGTATCACAATTAATAAGGCGACCTACTCGGTTATCTATGGTAGGTAATTTGTAACCTAATGGGGACCTCCGAGATATACTCAGAGATACATGGAATCACAATCCATATTAGTGCTATCTAATGCATAATTATATGATGGGGGTGTTCTGATATAATCAGATGTACATGGAGTTCCTTCCTGTATACTCAAAGGTACGTGGAAGAACGTTCTGATATACTCCAATGTATGTGGGAAACCAACCATCCCTAGGTTGTAACACTGACAAGTAATTGAAACTCCTACGTTTAATGATGTTAGAACACATCTTCTAGCCTAGACCACTATGTGTGGCATTAACATTCCAAATGCTCATTAGTTTAATTGAATAAATTTTAAAGTTGATCTCGATTAAAGTTTCAATTTCAAGGCTCATGAAATGAATGTACCTGAATTACTAAAATGCAACTAGCATGATTAAAAGAAATATTTTTCATTCAAAATGAAAATCACACTCAAATTTAAACACATTATTGGCTTCACAGAGACCTAGACTAGTTGAGAGACTCGGGAAAAATTAGTGCATCAGAACATAACTCAGAGTAAGGCATGGAAAATATTTTTTTTTTCATCCTACAAGACCATCATAGGCTATATATGAAAACCAATGCGATTCATCGCACTTACAGTGAGAGAAAAATGTGTTGGGTCGCTCTATCTCATAACAGAAAATGTGTTGGGGATGATTTTTCTCAAAAGATGAAAAAAAAACTCTACCAAGCTCATAATTTTACTTTCATAATATTGATAACTATCTGAACAAGTGAAATTTAGTTGCTTTCAAAGGTCCTAAAATACTAGGCAAAGGAAACCACTAAAGGAAAATTCCGTTCCCCAATGGAGTCGTTAAGTTGTTTGACAGAAGAAAACTCCCTAGATCTAGTGGATTGATCTAGAACAAAATAAACAAAAATAATTATATTTTCTTTAGAGAGTTTATAATATAGAAGAAATACTTACCTGGAATCCAATGCAAGCTCTCCTCTTCTCCTTGCTTGCAAGATCCAGCTCCAATTCTAAATGCTAAAAGGGGAACCTAAAAAACAAATAATACATGAAAGAGAACCAACACATACAATAACATATAATAAAATCTATAAACAATGAATAAAGAAGGAATTGTTATACATATCCATAAATTAGACATAAGTATAGGAGAACAAAACACTTTTTGTATTAATGAATGTAGGAGCAGATACAACCCTTGCAGATCTTAACCTTATAGATGTATCCCAACTATCTTTTCCTTCCTTTGCCATAAAGAAAGACTTAAATTAAAAATAAAGTGCATGGATGGATAGTGTATCTCTAGGAACAAATCAACAACATGAGGGCATAACTAAGAGTCTCCAAAAGCCAATCCAAACTCTATGGGAGGCAATGAATTTATCGAGTAAAAGAGGTGGTTTTGGTTTTACCATTCTATGACTTATATCCACATTAGAGGGAGGATAATTTATAGGGATAATAGATAATACCTCAAGTTCCAATCCAATAGTAAATAGTTAAAACCATTCGGGAATCTTCTAGAAAGAGAATTTTAAAAATTATTTTTTATTTTTATCGAATTCTAGGGGCCATCACACTTGCAGTGAAATCAACGTGTGTTGGTCAGTGCAGTTTCTCTATGTACAACTCGCATTAATGCCGTTTTCATGAAGGATAAGTGCGGCGAGGCAAAAAATTATGGTTTTGTGTTGTTTAACCCTGAATTCTTGGAAATTTTGGAGAGAGAATTATCTTAGCTTTGCAGGGGAAGAAATAAAATTGTCAAAAGATGTTGACTGATTCAGTTTCAAGGCCATTTGATTGGATGTGACAAAATTACATGTAACATCAACCTATTAGGCAAGCCTAGAAAATAATGGATCTTTATCTTAAGGATATAGTTAAAGAAGAACTCCAGAAAATTGTCAATGGAAATTTTATTTGTCCAATTTCTAACAATAAGTGGGATTCAACCCTAGTTATTAAACCAAATTAAAATGGCAAATGGCACATATGCATTGATTATGTGGAATTAAATAAATATACGTTAAAATATTATTTTCCTTTACATTTTCCTTTATTTTATTTTTCTCTCTTCTCGATGGATTCAATGGTTATAATCAGATTCAGGTGGCCCTTGGATATCAAGGAAAACCAATTTTACTTTCCCTTTGGAAACTTACTCCTATTTAGTAATTCCATTTTGAATTGTGTAACCTCCAGCTACATTACAAAGGGTTTTTCTCACGATATTTTTTGACTTGACCAATCACTATGTAGAAATATACATGGATGAATTCATCATTATGGGGATACTTTTAGGGATGCCTTAGATAATCTATAAAATCTGATAATTAGATGTTAGGAAGCAAAAATTTCTCTCAATTATGAAAAATTCCAAATGCTACTTACCAAGTGTTGAGGAGGTAAATCCCCTCTATGGACAGAGGCGATCCCTACTAGCCCAGCAGGGGTCTAGCAACAATCATCAAATGTTACAGCGCAAATTCCTAGTTACGAATAAAAGACCAAAGATGGAGGCCTACCTAGAATCCAATGCTATGATCCGTAGAAGAGAGCGTTCCCGTTCCTCAACCTCGGAAGATCACGATCCTCCCACGATCTCCACGGATGGACACCTGCACATGCAAGAAACAACACGAATACAAGCATAAAATCCAGAATATGCAACTATATATCAGTCAGAAAGGATATAACTCATTATTAACATAAGTGAAAACAGAGTGGAACCATAACCGTAATCATTCATTAAATAACAATCGAGAGAGAGTACAACCACGTTCTGACGTCACTCTCCTTTTCTTCGGATGGGTCTCTGGCTGCTCACGTCTCGCAAAGCTCGCTGTGGAAAGGGCAAACTCTAGTCTCTCTCGATGATAGTATCCTTACTTGAGCTTCCATTTTTTTTGCGAAGAAAGAGGGCTCAGCAACACAAAGGCTCTTGGAACTTGAAGATTCAAGGCTTAGGCACTTTCAAGACTAGCTTGCAATGGCAATGAGCTAGCTTTTATAGATGGAGGAAGGGGAGTTGGGATCCCTATAATTGTGGGATTGGCCCTATCTTCAAGGAAGCTTCCATGAGAGGTGGCAAACCACTTTCCTTCCATGGAACTCCCGGAGCCAAACCTCCCAACTCAAGATATGCAATGGTTTCTCGAAGTTTGAGCAGAAACACAAATTCCGCTATCTTTATTTAAAAACTTTAAAAACACTCCCTTAAACTTACACGCGTCCCTGGGAGCCGTGAGCGGCCACTATGCGGCTTCTTTGCAGGATTTTCCTCATTGGCGCGAGTACTGAACTGCTCGCCCGCGCCAATGCAAAAAGGGATGTTTTTCATGATTTTTGCAAGGAGATGTCTTAAGGGAAAATGAAGCTCATGCTTAGAGGAATGCATTGATGATGTTTTCAAGGCATGACAATGTTCATAGGTCACAAAATGGGTCCTCCATTGTGCAGGACGGGGAATGGTAGGGACGGGGACAAATTACTGTGTAACAGATGCCCCCTAAAGCATGAGGCCCGAGAGAGAGGGGTGAAATTCTTTACGAGAACATGTTTAACTGAAGCCCCGCCGTCGGAAAACTTGCATAGAAAAATACAACTGATATCTCAAGTACATGATGTATATGCGGTATGGGCGCAGCCATCCGAAATAGAGTACACTATAATCTGGATCCAGGGTATGGGCGCAGCCTAAGCAACAGAGGATCAAATAAATAGGACTGCATGGTCAGCCCATCCAATCACGGACATGTACATAATGATAATAATCCACAATCGTGTACCGGATTACAATGTGTACACAATCCAGGGTCTTGCGCTCCATCTCGGACCGAACAAAAGTACAAGTTCAAGCATGCGAATGTGGAGCACAAGTCGAACATGCAAGAACATCGTCTCGATTACCAGCCAATGATAGGGAGCCATGAATGTGACGAGAGGAACCACCAATAATGACAATGGTCCTCAAGGTACTGCTGCATTGAATCTACTGGCCATGGTGAATCAATGAGTTGGCATCGAACACTCCGCAGAATCACTCGACGGAGGCTACCGGGAGAAACCCTTATCGGCCGACGTATCGAACCTCGCTTATCAGGCATGCAGGCTCCAAGGTACCATAAAGGAGTCTCTAGATCAACTTCCTGGATAATGAGCTGAAGTCGAGAGGAAATGACCTTGATCGAAGGTGGGCCATAATGTTTCCCACATCATCGACATGAGACAGAGGAACATGATTTTTTTGTTGTGAATCAGGATCGTATGAGAATAAGAGGAAGGTTGATATTCGCAGAGGCCAAATTCTCTTGAACATATAAACGGCACGACAATGGACTTGGTAGTATTTGACATCAACAGATCAGAGGTCATGGTGACGAGGCAATGAGCAGATGAGAGGTCAAAAGGGATTATCCAAACCCACGGAGGCAAAGTGAAGAAACGAGATGAGATGTCCCCAACCCGACATGAATGCAGACAAGTGCCATGTTCAAGAGCGACATACTGCCGAATAAAACGACGATGGTTCCATTTTTCCCCACCATTTCTGGCGAGTACCCCAATTATTTTTTATAACAAGCTTGAAGGGGATAGCATATGCTTGTAATATAAGTCCGCCCTTCGGGCGAATCCATCCTAGTGCATTTAATGAGTCCTAGGAAGGAGGAACTCGAAGAACGTCATTTCGACTGGATCCGATGTCATCAGGGTTTAACGAGTCTGACAAAGGAAGAACTCGGCGTCTTTTCATGTTTAGAGAGTTTGAAAAGATAGCGGAAAAGTAAACTCCACAGGTCCCTTTTCGTGAATAGTTCCTCAGATCCGAAAAGGTAGAAAACAATATCCGAGAAAACCTCCTAGTCGCGATAGGCTAGGGTATTCCTTTTTCGTAATCAATCCATCCCAGCCCGAAAAAGGGTTAAACTTATACTGGGTGGATGTCGATTCGTGTCCATTTTAACGAGATCGAAACGATAAGGGCCTCGGCAATCTTTTCATATTTAGAGAGTCAGAAAAGAGCTGAAAGATGACTCCAAAGTGACTTTTTCGTGTATTTACCGAGTCCGAAAAAGTATAAAATACAACTCGTTTCCATCGTTAAAGTCACAAAAACCTGCTGCTGCACATACCAAGCAAGCGTAAAACCCATTTTCGACATAACATATTAAAATATTTGATAAAAATAACTTTTTAAAACTCATTTTATGTCAAAAAAGTTATAAATATGCCAAAATGGTAAAAATAAAATTACATTTACTATTCACCTTGGTAAAAAGCAGCAGTGGTCCATTTGGAGTGCAAACTTCTGACGGCGATTGCGACAGATCCGGTTGACCATTCAGATTCTCGTCTACTACAGGTAAGAGGCGCTTCCCTGCTCTTCATTTCCATCCATTTTTTAATAGTTTTCCCTTGTGTATCAGTCATCTGTGGCCACTTTTGAAATTTTAGGGTCGCGCTCATTGGCGCGGGTATCGGGCACGGACCCGCGCCAATGGGCTCTTTTATACAAAGGGCTCGCGCCACGTGGCGCGACTGTTCACAAAATAGCCGCGCCAGCGGCCGAACCTAAAATTCCGCCTAAAAATTCGATATTTTAACCAAATTGAATGGAATTTGAAGCCTACCAGAGATCTAACTAAGGGTTTATGACCATATGGATGCAGGTAATCAAGAAAAATGGTGATTGAATGGAAAGAACGAGAGCATGGAGAAGAGGATGAACAGGCCATAGAAAGTGAGGCTTGCATGAATGCCCTCAGAAATTGTGGGCTAAAGAAGTTCTTCCTTACACCCTGTCTACGAGCTCAGCCCGAGCTCCTCCAGTATCTGATCAATATTTGGGATGAACATGAACAAGTGTTCAAGTTGCGAGATCAGGTATTGGAGCTGGAGGTTTCTGATGTGTATTTTACCACCGAATTGTCTCGCAGAGGTCCGATCCCTGTCTTGACTGGAAGTAGACCATCTGGTGAGAAGATGGAAGAAGTGATGGCACGAGTGTGCCAAGGAGCACAAATGGGATCAGGGAGCAAAAAGGTGGATATCCACACTATCCCCGATCTGGCATTGAGAGTTGTCCTACATACCATCACGCGAGCTGCAGGGTCACAGGCACCGCACGAGGCCACAAAGGCCCAACCCCTGCTAGCCTCAGAATGCATGAGTCCCTTACTGTTCGACTGGGCAACAACAGTAACAATAAACATGAAAAGACAGCTCACAAAATGCAAACAAGCTAAACTGAAACAGTTTGGCTATGGTTCCATCCTGGTATCGTTCATTCTGGAATGCTTACCAATCTTCCAGGGCCAAGGGGCCATAGTAGCAGATCCGATACCACGAGAGCCAAGAATGGCTTGCTGGGCAGCACTAATGCCCAGAGCTGGAGGCGACCAACAAATGTCCTGGAGGCCGGAGTTCTTTAGGTGGTTACGGCGCCAGTTGATCGTTGTGGAGGACTGGCCATATGCAGGAACTGACTTCACCGGAGACCCAGATCTCCCATTGCCAGAAGGAGATGACTGGGACGAGGAGTTGGGTAAGACCTCATGTTTTTTATTTTATGTTTTATGTTTTTTTTTGTTAATACACATTCATCCTAACACATTTTATATATGGATGCAGATGTGGGACCTGAGAGACCAGCTGGGATGTCTCCAATCTCACGGAGGACTCAGCTTGCCCCTGATCCTCAGGGAGAGGGCACCGGAGGAGAGGAGTTGATCCAGAATCTCGAGGGCATTGCCCGAGGGATCCCGAACTATGCTCGGCTGGCGGACGTACCGATGGCATACTAGCGTCATACGGTGGGAGTTCCAAGTCAGATCCACCGAATCCTGAGACGCTTGGTGCGTGCAGTTACATGCTATCATGAGCACCATGCGGATTAGCTCTTAGGGATTATACCACACCTATTTTTTTGAGAGACGTATCGTCTCCGGATGTACTTAAGACGATTATGTATATTTTGACTTTATGTGACACACTCTATGTAAACATTTCGATATCTATATATATATGCATATCTATTTCTGGATGGATCTTTCTTTACATGTGATGATGATTTACAAATTGTGCAAATGCCTGTCTAATACCAAATTTTCTACTGCATCTGTTAATGTATTCAAATGCCTGGGTATATGATGATATGTAATGTAGTCAAAATTCCTTTCCAGTAATCGAATACGCAGATATAGACGTAAAATGGACGGGTTTCTTACCGAATAGTGTCCGTTCAGCTGTAACACTACAAGTTGCGAATCTAGATACACGATCAATTCACGGATACCAAGGCTTACTGCCTCGGTTAATAATTCTAACACAGCACTATATTCCACGATATTGTTCGTAGCACATCCTAGACACACTCCTTGCAGGTTGACCAGCTCACCAGCAGGATCATAGATTACCCAGACTGCTGAAGACAGATTCCTGGTACTGCGGGAGGCACCATCCGCGAAACCAACAAATGGATGAATAGACATCTGCACAACCAGGAAGACCCGATCAGCAGAAAGATGTTTACAAGGCACACCACACTATACATGCACACAAATGAAAATCACACACCTATGTACACACACCACACCAAGAAATCACTTCAGGCATAGTACTTTTTGAGGTACAACCTATTTCTGGGCTGCGCCAGCGGAACTCCTTCATAGTCTATAAGCTCGTAGGCCTCGTTTTTCAAAATGCGTTTTACTATATAGGGCCCATGCCACATAGGCTGGAACTTACCGGCTCCAAGCTTGTCATGTGCTTTATCGTACAGGAGGACGAGGTCTCCTTCGATAAAGGAACGAGGAGAAACAGATTGATCAAAATGAGTTTTGACCCTCTTCTTTTGTGCTTCGATAACCAAAGCAGCCAGATGACGGGTTTCATCTAACCGTTCCAGATACAGAAGATGTTCTTCCTCAGCAAAAGTGTTAGGTAGAAGTTCCACAGCTAATTTCAACGAAGGAATCTTGCATTCAACTGGAAGAGTTGCTTCCAGACCATACACCAATTGAAATGGTGTGAACCCAGTTGCACTCTTTGCAGATGTTCAGTATGCCCAGAGAGCTGAGAACAGTTGGAGATGCCAATTGGATTTGTGAATACCAACTGTTCGCTGAAGCATAGTGACCAAAACCTTGTTCACTGCTTCAACCTGACCATTCGCCTGAGGGTAATATGGTGTTGAGCTGTCGTGACGCGAGCCCAACTTTGAAGTTAGCTCCGCCATCATATAATATCGGAAATGAGTACCGTGATCAGTGACGATGGCTTGAGGAACCCTGAATTGTGCAATAACATGGTTGAATATAAATTGAGCAGCCGTTTTCCCGTCAGCAGCTAGTGTAGGCATCGCCTCGGCCCACTTGGTGAAGTAGTCGACGGCGACAATTATATACGCATGCCCCCCGGCCGAGCGAGGGTTACACGTCATAAAATCCACGCCCCATTTCGCAAAAGGGCTGATGGTAATAACGGGATGCAATGGTAAAGGCGGCGCGCGCATCTTGCGCTGAAATATCTGGCACGCATGACATTTACGGACTGTAGTGATACAGTCTTTGAATATGGAAGGCCAGAAATAACCTTCTCGCAGAATCTTCTGGGCAGTAGCATACCTGGACATATGTCCACCACAGGTGCCACTGTGGCAGTCATTTAGGACCTTTTCAACCTCTTCCAAGGTTAGGCATCGCCGGAGCACCGAATCTACTCCAATGCGGTATAAGGTATCTCCTACTATACAGTAGGGCTGGGACTGGTGCCGAATCCGACGGCGGGCAGCTTTATCCAACTCAGACCAAAACGTTGAGGTCTGAAGATACACTATTATGTCACCGTACCAAGGGTCACGAGTACTGATGAGGAAAAGCATTTCGTCCGGTATATGGTCTTCAGAGTGTGAGGGAGCAGAGTCTGTAGGGAGAGAACATATCAAATCCACGAAGACCAGTGATTTAGTTGACTTAGCAGTAGTGAACTCTAAGTCAAACTCCTGCAGGATCACAATCCATTTGGAGTACTTGCCCCCCAGTAATTGTCTAGAAATAATATACGTCATAGGGTTGCAGTCTGAAACCACTGTTATCGTACGCAAAAGGATGTAATGGCGAAAGCGCTGTACAGCGTGTACTGCTGCTAATGCCAACTTCTCGACATGAGCATAACGCGTTTCTGGATCGAGAAGGTTCCGTGACAGGTAGTAAACAACATGTTCATCACCGTCATTGTCATCCTGCACCAAGAGCATGGCTATGGTGCTAAATGCGGTGGCTAGATATAAAGTGAAGTCGCGGTGGTAGTCCGGAGGACGAAGCAACGGAGCATTGACAAGCAACGTCTTTAGCTTCTCAAAGGATTCCTGAGAAATTTCGTCCCAATGAAAGGGAACGTTCTGCTTTACCAAACGAGTGAATCCTTTGGCCACCTCGGCATAATTCGAGATAAAGCGCCAAAGAAAGTTCTCTTTCCCTTGTAGACTCTGTAACTGATACAGGGAGGAGGGTGATGGGAGATTTACGATGGCCTCAACCTTTAAAGGGTCAAGGCGAATTCCGTCTTTCAAGACTATGAATCCTAAAAGACAGCCAGAATCAACGCAGAAGACGCATTTATGAGGATTGAGCCTGATATTGTAGCGCCTGCAACGAAGAAAGATATGGCGGAGATGCTCAGGATGGTCCTCTCGCTTACTCGAATGGGTTGGCAAGTCGTCCAAATAAGGCTGAACGATATGGCGAATGTCATGAAAAGCATAGGACATCGCACGCTGAAAAGTGGCTCCAGCGTTCTTCAAGCCGAACGAGAGCTTTTTATATGCGAAAGTACCCCACGGACAAATGAATGTGGTCTTGTGTTGATCCTTAGGTGCAATATTGATTTGATTATATCCTGAGAAACCGTCCATTAAGGAATAGATCTCACTCCCGGCACATTCATCGATGATCTGGTCTATAAACGGAGTGGGATAATTATCCTTTGGACAGGCGCGATTGATGTCGCGATAATCAACACAGACTCTAATCGTACCCTACTTTTTATCGACAGGGACAATGTTGGACACCCATTCTGTGAGGGGGATGGGATAAATAAAGCCCGCGTTCAGAAGTTTTTCAACTTCTGCCTTGATGGCGGCGGCTTTCCGAGGATGCATGGGGCGTAAGCGTTGGCGCACGGGTTTCGCACCTGGATAGGTTGGAATCTCGTGCACTACGATACTGGGATCAATCCCCGGAATTTCCTCGTAGGACCACGCGAAAACATCTTTGAATTATTTGAAAAGCTCAGTATAGACTTGAATCTCATCGGGAGAACAAGTTACACCCACATGAATATTCTCAAAAATCCCCGGTTTAACGGAGATCTTGATCGGGATAGTCTGAGTAATGTTACTCGGGTTACCCTCCGAAAAAACCTCGTGCGTCAAAATGGGCATTTGAAGAGGAGGGGTAGGAACCTGAGTAGCATAATGCTCCAGACAGTCAGTCATTGCCCCCAAGCTAGGCATAAAAGAGGAGCGATGATTTCCATCGCCCCAAGGCAGCTCCTCAAGAGACATAGTTTCAATGATAGCCTCATCTGAAGGAAAAGTCTCTTTGAGAGGATCAGGTGAATCAGCCTGACCAAGCCAGGGGGATTGAGAGTAGACGTCGAGAGCCATGCTCAACGGAGCATGCTGAGGAGGTGGATGATCAGATGCGGCAACAATTTCACAGTAGCTGATCTCTACTGGCATCAAGGGCATTGATTCTCCAAACTCAAACACCTGCTCAGGCGTAGGAATAAGCCAGGGGTCATCGGACCTGGACATCATGTTGACTTGAGCGGTGTGCGGTGGTGGTGCGGGAAAAATACCCATGAGGACCGGGTCTTTGAAGAGACCAGGTCCCACACTGTCCGGGGGATTCGGAATTTGATCCACGTATGGCACGTTGTTCTCAGAGGTAGAGGTAAAAAATGACAACTGATCCACCGTGACAATCTTGCCCTCGTGAGGGAACTTAATGAATCGAAAGATGGTGGATGGCACGTAGAGCATGGCATGGGTCCAACTGCGGCCAAGAAGTATATTGTAGTTGAGTTTAGCTTCAACCACTTCCACTTCCACGTTGACAGTTTTCCCCTGTAATGTGATCGCTAGACTCTTGAGAACACCCAGGGGTTTGGATTCCCGACCATCAAATGCCTCAAGGGCATTGGGGGATGACGAAAGGGCTGGAGAGCCGATGGCCTTCCAGCAAGCGGAGGACATAACACAGGTAGATGCACCTTCATCCATGACGGCCCTATGAATGTTCAGACCGTTAATCCCGACTTGAATAATAAGGGCGATTTGATGTGGAAGCCGGGGAGTGAAATTCTCCAAATCGAAGGTGAGAAGACTCGAGTCGGCAGGATCAATGCCCCCGATCGCAGACAGTAAAGCCTTCCATTGCGAAGGACAACTTTGAAGAACTTCTAGCGCAGACATGGCAGGCGGCGCCTGTGCCAAATCCTCAACAATGCTGTAATGTTGAGCGGCACGAGCATTTGGATTATAAGAAGATCTTCTAAGGAAACCTTTAGAAGGTGGCTTCACAACGGGTTCAGGAGTAGGCTTCTTGATTTCCAACGGACCGAAGACAGGTGGGGGAGGCGGCCCATCCGCAACTGCCTTCCCGGGTGCCTGCCGCGATTCGTTGTAATCCTTCGACCGTGTAGCGACAAAGATAGGTGCAACACTCTTCACCATGAAAACCTGAGACCCAAACGGTGCAGATGGTGACGGTTGTTCGACCATCTGGGTCTGCTGAGATGGAAATGGCTCTTTTAAAACAGCTGGAGTCCCTTTAGGGCCCTTAAGAAGTTGACTAACCTTGGATCGTCGTGGACAATCCTTAGTATAATGGTCCCCTTCACAAATGAGGCAAGGGTACTTCGGTTTACGCTGAGAGCCATCCTCAGTACGAGATTTAGATTCTGGTTTCGGGGCATCAGATTTAGATTTGCCTTTGCCCTTCTTTTTCCCCTCGGAAGTTTTCTCCGTAGGATTGGCCTGAACGGCATTCACTTCCGCGGTTTTACCAGAATCGGAGGGGGCAGGATTAGCAGGAGCATTGTTGGAAGAATTAGACTTCTGCTTCCCATTCGAATATTTCTTCGAATTCTGAGAGACAGAACCAATGACACCATCCACCGCAGGGGTAGGCGGAGTCTTAGAGGTTCCGGACCGCGAGGCATCAGGCAAGATATCATAAAGCGTGCCAGACTGAGAATATACAAGATCCAGATATTGGGCACGCGCAATGGCCTGTTTCTCCGTCACACACGCTCCCATCGCAATATCCTGAGTTATTTTATTCACAAAGGAGGTGGTGAACCAGTGAGTCAGTATCTGATCAGGTATGTGAAACTTGATCAGTCTATGACGGCGCTGCCACTCATGAATGTGATCAGAGATGTGAGTGGCTTTGTCCTGCTTCAGAGAAGTCAAGAGGTGCGTCCCGGCTTCATAACGAACCGGTAACTGGAAGTGCGTGAGGAAAGCCATGGCTAAAGAATTGAAATCTTGGAAAATGTCGCGGGATAACTCTATGTACCACTTAGTAGAAGCTCCAGTTAAAGTACGCTGGAAGAGGCGCAGGCGAATCGAATCGTCGACCCAAGAGTTAGACGAACACCAAAGATGATACGTCATCACATGCGCCTGGGGATCCTCTCCAGCTTTTCCCTCAAACTTGGGGCAATCACCTGGTATCTTGGTGGGAACTGGAGGCCAATATGGATTATGTAAAATCGGATCATTGGTCAACTTTGAAACATCCGGCAACTCCAAGGTGGCCAGGAATGGCAATGGCGGATTGACCGGCATGCCAGACCCAGGATGAGGACCGTTACCTGTACTCCACAATGGTTGTGAATATCCTTGCCCCCATGGGTTCTGTCCCGCAGGATTCTGACCGTAGGGGGTGTAGGTCATATAACCAGACTGATTTGGATGCTGGTAACCAGAGTGTGGGGCCTGATAACCAGGGTACGGACCCTGATTATATGTCGGCCTGGTGTAAGCAGCGTTTGGATTTGGCTACTGAGTATAGGTAAAACCGGGTGGAGGAGGATAATACTGAGAGCCTCTGGGGTGGTTGTAATTCGGTTGAGATTGACCATGAGGATAATAACCACCCTGAGGATGAGTAGGCTGCTGAAAAGTGGAACCCTGTGGAGCCTGATACGCAGGGCGCAGCTGTTGATTTGGCTACGGCATTGAATGAGTCGGCTGCTGAGCAGGGTTGATGAAATGAGCGGGCTGCCCTGAGTGAACAGGTTGACCTGACTGAGAGGGCTGACCTGAGTGAACAGGTTGACCCGGGTGAGAGGGATGACCTGAATGACCAGGTTGACCCGGATAGACAGGCGACACCGGTTGCGCAGGTTGTCTTGGTTGTAAGTGAGCCCCAGGTTGTACCGGATGGGCTGGTTGGCCTGGAGGCAGGACGCCGGGTTGTACCGGATGGGCCGGTTGGCCTGGGGGTGGAACAGGACCAGGTGGTTGCTGGAAACCGGTTTGACCTGAATCGGAACCATAGGATGGTCCCGGCTGATATGCAACGTTAGAAACAACAGGATACTGCAGTTGCATCGGTAACGAAGGCTAGATTTGCCCCCCAGGACCATAGACCGGTCCCGGTTGATACCCTGGCTGAGGCTAAACAGGTTGATCGGAAGGGCTATAATACTATCCTTGCGGACCGTACGATGGCCCTCGTTGGCCGACAGGATAGCTTTGAATGGGATGCCCCTGTGGATCATAAAGATAGCCAGGTTGGCCCGCAAGTTGGCCTTGGAAAGGCTGTCCTTGCGGGTTATAAGCCTGGTTATAAGGTAAACCTTGAGCATAGAGATAAGCCTCAGGAGTGGGTAGATGTAAAATGTCCCCGTGCTCATCATACTGACCTGGGAAATCATACACAGGAGTACCATCCTGTGCATAGTGCGAAAAGTAAGAGCGGTTAGGATCTTGGGAGGACGGCCCAACCTCGGCATTCGGCTGTTGCAAGGACAACCGATACTCCTCCGGAGAGATATTCTCCGGTATAGAAGTCGCTAGATAAACATCTTCAGGAGTTGGCATAGACCTTGCAGCAGATGTTGTGACAATAGGAGAAGAGGCGGCCACATAGACAGTGGGTCGGACGGGAACAGAAGTAACGGGTGTCTGAGGAGACACCCCGGGTGTAGTAGCAGCTGGCCTCGAAGCAGGAGATGACACTCCCATAGAGGATGCGGCGGAAATGATCTAACCCAGAGATCTGTATCCCTGTGGTAAAGAAGGACTGGCTGTTGACATGTCAGCCAGCTCAGAGTTGTCTCCCTGAAACAATCTTCGTGGGAAGAGCTGATAGTCTTCACCAGACATTGGGATTTCCTCACCAGAATCACTCATGGTTGATCCTGCCATTAAATATCGCAAGAGACGGCGAGGACTAGGAGGAAATACAGCAGCAACAAAAGGCGAACCCGATGTAAGAGAAAGGAAATCAGCTCCTAATCTCAATTCAGACACAGGGTCCGAAAAGGGCCAATTGAACTCAACTGGTCCTCCAAAGCGTTGCTCAGCAAGAACCGGTCCCCCGTAAGGAAACTCGGAAACAATAGGCTGCTGCGGTTCAGCAGAGGATTGGGAAGCCTCTGAAGAATCGTCCGTGTAAGGACTACCAGTAGACGAAACCGAAGGTTCCGCCACTGTGGCAAATGACCAGAGAAAAAGAAGCAAACGCACACACGGGCTGAAAAAGAGTCAAGACACACGATCAAACGGTCAACAAGCAATATCTAACAGGGCGTATAATCGTGGGTGATTAATTTTTACCACATTGAAAAATAAGAAACTTCACCGTTTCATGTTTTAAGAGTCGAGAAACGATAAAAGATGACTCTATCTCTTTCAGATTTGACACAAGCGTGAAAGGACAAGCGCTTGACGGTATTTTCAAATTTAGGGAGTCAGAAAAGACCAAATGACTGCTCAGGAATACTAGGCACAAAGGGTGTACCAAATAACCGTGAACTGCAATATACACCTTGGTTTTAATAATGAAGAAGAAATTAACCAAGGACTTTCCGTACGTGCAGGCAATCTCCCCAAATGCTGTGTTCGGTGTATCATGGGTATAGGGCAGCAGACTCGGCTTCCTGTGGATAAAGGATTGAAAACCTAGAGGGGTCTCCCTTTATATACGCGACAGTACGGGGAGCACAAGTCCGTACTAGCGATGTCTAAAGCCAAAAGGCGAACAACAGCTGCTAGGTTTAAAGACGCCGAAACACATCTCTAGCCTAGACCTCTAAATATGTTTCGTTAGATTTCAATGCTGCCTTAGGTTAATTGAGTGGATTTTAAAGTTGATCTTCAATTAGGTTTCAATTTTCAGGCCCTAACGAATGTATTGTTTCAAAAACTCCTAAATGCAAAGCTACATGCCACAGTAGACCATTTCGTTCGATGAAAACTAGCTACAGAAGAGTTGAGAGTCTTTACACAAACAAAATGATCGGAAGACAAAAAATGAGATCTCTAATGCAACTAATGAAATCGAAAATTTCTCATTCCAATCACTAATTACTAGTAAAATCGAAAAATTTCAATTTGCACTAATTAACCAAAAGCAAAAGAGATTTTTTTTTTTTAATTTTCAATGTTTGATAGCTAGATACACTAAACAAACTGAAAATAAACGGAACAACTCGAGAAACAATATTGAGAGAGCAAAATAAACAAATTTCACTCAATGACACAAGCAATCAGATCTCAAATCGACCAAAGTCTCTCAAAACCAAGAAAGAGACTCAAAGGCTCCAATGGACCGTGTGATCTAGGCCCAAAGCAAGACCAAACGAAATTCGAATGAAGAAACAAGCAATCACCCAAAAATCGCAACAAAATAGTGACCAACTACTAAGAGGGTGCGGAGGAGCAATCAAAGAGTCGACTGGACAAATGAAACACCAAAACTCCCAAGGAGGGCTCGATACACAAAGCCACTAGATGCCCTAGGGCTTAAAACGTGAAATCGATAGATAAAAGCAAACAACCAAAGGACGAGGGAAAATTCCCAGTCAAACAAAAGTCCAACACACTCAGGTAGTCAAAAAATCAAGAAGAAAAGCACTGACCAAACCCAGAGAGCTCAAAACTGAGCAAACTCAAAAACCCTATAGGAGTGGCGCGACTGTAAGGCTGCAACTAGTGCCAGCAAGCAATTGGCGCGGGCTATGCAAAAGCAACATGCGCCAATTGGCGCGACTGTCGGGCTAAAAAGTGCGCCAGTAGAGTTTCTCAGCCAAAAACAAGAAAGAACTACTCCAGAAACAGATCAATGTAAACTAAGCAAACCAAGAAGCAAAAAACAGCAAAAGAACCCAACCCATAAGGCTAACCAAGCAAGGAAAATCATAAAATAATCAAAACGAGACAATCTAAACGAGACAGTGAAATCTAGACGATCCCCAGTGGATTCGCCAAATTTTTGAGGAGGTAAATCCCCTCTGCGGACAGAGGCGATCCCTACTAGCCCAGCAGGGGTCTAGCAACAATCATCAAATGTTACAGCGCAAATTCCTAGTTACGAATAAAAGACCAAAGATGGAGGCCTACCTGGAATCCAATGCTATGATCCGTAGAAGAGAGCGTTCCCGTTCCTCAGCCTCGGTAGATCACGATCCTCCCACGATCTCCACGGATGGACACCTACACATGCAAGAAACAACACGAATACAAGCATAAAATCCAGAATACGCAACTATATATCAGTCAGAAAGGATATAACTCATTATTAACATAAGTGAAAACAGAGTGGAACCATAACCGTAATCATTCATTAAATAACAATCAAAAGAGAGTACAACCAATGTTCTGATGTCGCAGTCTCCTTCGGATGGGTCTCCAGTCCTTCACGTCTCGCAAAGCTCGCCAGGGAAAGGGCAAACCTCTCCAGAGTCTCTCGACGATAGTCTCCTTACTTGAGTCGGCCTTAAGGGAAGAAAGAGGGCTCTTACAGCACAAAGGCTCTTGGGAATTTGGAGATTCAAAGCTTAGGCACTTCAAGACTAGCTTGCAATAGAATTGAGCAAGCTTTTATAGATGGGGAAGGAGGGAGTTGGGATCCCTATTATTGTGGGATTGGCCCTATCAACAAGGAAGGTTCCATGGGAGGTGGCAAAACCACTTCCCTTCCATAGAACTCCCGCAGCCAACCTCCCAACTCAAGATAGGCAATGGTTTCTGAGTTTGTTGAAACTCAACTTCCGCCATATTTATTTAAAAAACACTTAAATTGGTCAAGCACAGACTGGCTGTCCGGGGACAGGCGCCAGCTGGCGCGGCCTCTTTGTAGGATTTTCCCCATTGGCGCGAGGATGGAACCGCTCGCCCGCGCCAATGCAAAAGGAGATGTTTTCATGATTTTTTGCAAGGAGATGTCTTTAGGGCAATTGAAGCTCATGCTTAAAGGAATGCATTGATGATGATTTCAAGGCATGACAATGTTCACAGGTCACAAAATGGGTCCTCCATTGTGCGGGACGGGGAATGGTAGGGACGGTGACAAATTACTGTGTAACACCAAGTGAATTACGTCAGGCCATCATATATCATCTATTGGGATAAGGGTATATCATGCTAAGATAGAAGTCATTCTCGAATTCCCAGTCTCAACAACCCAAAGAGATGTTCAGAAATTTCTAGGGTATGCTGGGTATTATTAAATATTTAAATAAAATTCCACCAAAATGTAATCATCCCTATCCTAGATAATCATAAAGGCCACCAAAATCTGTTTATTTCCTCATTCCAAACTACATTTGAAACCCTGAAAGAGAAATTAGCACTAGCCCTTATTTTTCGAGGAAAAAATTGGTCTCTACCATTTCAGATTTCTATAGACACTTCAGAATTAGTTGTTACGGTTGTATTAGAAAAAAAATGAGTAGCAACCTTATGCTATATATTTCATCAACAAGAACCTTACTTTGATTGAATATATATATATATATATATATATATATATAGTAACCAAAAAACAATTTCCTTATGTTTTCCAAACTATTAATCATTTTTTTCATTATATTATTGTATATCCCATATTTATACATATTTACCATTCTACCATCTGTTATTTTATGAATAAACCTATTACTAATGGTAAGGTGGCTAGATGGCTACTTTTGTTTTAGTATTTTAAAATTTTGATCCTTGATAAACCTGAAAGGCAAAATGTGGTCACTCACTCTCTCTATACTTAATAATAAGGGTGAAGTTATTCCTATTGAAGATGTTTTCTTGGATGAACATTTGTTTTCTTTATCAACCAACACCTTGTAGTTTGTAGACAATGCTAATTATCTATTTGGAGGGAAGCTTCCATAGAGTTTGTCACCAAGATAATTCCAAAAGGTCATGAAGTAAAGTGTTATGTATTCCCGAGTTTAGGGGTACCTTTTGTTAGCCTCTTCTCATAAGAATTCATGAAGTCCTAGTATACCACCTAATGTATTTCACATCTTGGGATATAGTTTTTATCCTAAGTGTGTTTATAGATCCTATTTTATCTCTTCCTACTTTATCTCTTTGTGAGGTGTCAAAGTGAGAGAAATTGAGGTGGTTTCATAATTGTATTATATATTTGTATCATTGGAATATGAATGTCCAATGTAACAATGCGAGAATAGAGATTATGGCTTGAGGCATTTTCCGTCAAATTCCTTGTCTTTTATATTATCCTTTTGTTTTCTAAATTATATCAAAATTTCGACATCGAACCAAATCTTGTTATCAGACACTATGTGATGGAGGATCAAATCTACGATATTCTTAAGGCTTGTCATGATAATCCCTATGGAGGGAACTTTGCTAAAAAATAGATTTAAAAAAAAAAGGTATTACATTTGGGATATTATTGGCTGACCATATTCAGAGGAACTAAGAAGTACATTAGAAGTTGCAACAAGTGTCAGCAAATGGGGCAAAAAATATAGTCTTATGAGATTCCAATCCAACCTCAAATTTTGAGAGAGACATTTGAAAAATGGTCCATTGACTTCATGTGGCCAATTAACCCTCCATTTGAACAAAATATGTATATATTAGTATGCACTGGTTATGTGACTAAATGGGTTGAGGCTAAGGCTCTATTGAAGGATACTGAGAAGGCAGTGGCTAAATTTTTATATGAAGACACTTTTATCTATTTTTCCCATCCCTAAGATATTATCATCAACTAGGGTCCTTAGTTTACTTGTCAACTTGCACAATACATTACCGAGTAGTTTAAAATAAATCATAGGGTGTATACCTCATATCATCCTTAGGATAATGGGAAAGTGGAGGTCACCAATAAGGTGTTAAATTTAGGTATTAACCATGTACATAAATTACCTACATTCTTAAAAAGCAGAAGAAATATACAATAGCGAGATCATAAAATACACAAATATTTTTCTCTTGGAACCCAAAATTGGTAAAAATAGACTAATTTTTCATTATAATCCTATCAATGTTATAATAAATTATATACATGTCGAATAATTTGTAAATCCCAATCCATTAAACCTATATTAAAACATAACTGTAGTTCCCTTTAACGGATCTACAAAATACCATGAGAAAAAGCATCATGCCTAAAAAACCATGCACACAACTGTGGATAGGTTCACCCACCATCCTTGGGTTTTCCCAACTATTATTGAATCCGCAATTTTTTTTCCCACGGGGGGTACTGCCCCCCTACTAACCCCTTGAAAAGGGTGATGCCATCCTCATGTAACCCCCCCCCCCCACCCCCCCGCTACACCCCCGACACAACGTAATATTGTGTGGCTCTAGTCACGAAAAGAATATAACACATACCAAACATTCTCCCTCTTGTTGTTTTATTTCCACATAGGGGGCCACATGAGTGCATAATAATTGGTCAAGGAATGCAATGCCCATTGTTTCTCTATACCAAGAAAAATTATCAATGCTCATAAACTTTTTCAATGCATCTGTAACATTCTTCAAAGTGTCCACCTTTACTAGCAACACATTTTTGTCTTCAACCATATCCCTCACAAATTCATACTGAACATAGATATTATTTGTATTTGAATGATAAGCAGGGTTATTTTCCAGTAAAATTACACTTTGGACATCACATTCTATTGTTATAGCTCATTGTACCCAACCTATAATTGAACACAATCTTTGTAATTGAATTGCTTCCTTTCTTGCATGACTAGTTTCCATGTATTCAACCTTTGTAGTTGAAAGTGCCACTACAAAATGTCTCTTCCTCGTCCTACTGAATGCTCCTCCAAATAAGTTAAACACATACCTACTTATAGATATTCTGTGATCCATATCTCTAGCTCAGTTTGCATAAAAAAATCCATGTATGTCCAAAACTATGTCCAATCTTGGTATTCCTTGGTAGCACAAACCATAATCACTAGTTCCATGCAAATACCTAAAAATATGCTTCATTGTTGTCCAATGCTCCTTCCCTGGTTTTGACATAAACCTGCTCAATACTCCCAATGCATGTGCAATGTTTGGTCTGGTATAGACCATTTCATAAATAAGGATACCAGCTGCACTCACACATGGAACACAAGAAATTTCCTCTTCCTCTTCCCATGCCTTGGGACATTGTTCAAAAAATAACTTTGCACCTATAGGAATAAGAACCTTCACTGGTTTACTATCTTGCATATTAAAAGTCTGCAATATTACCTCGACATACTTCCTATGGTTTAACCATAGCTTCCTGTTTTTCCGATCTCATTTGGTTTCCATGCCCAAAATAAAGCTTGCAACACCAATATCCTTCATCTGAAATTTATAGGATAATTGGGTGTTCAAATCCTTGATAATTTCTTTATAATTTCCAATCAACAACATATCATCCACATATAATACCAAATAAATAACATGATCAATAATTAATTTAAAATACACATAGTCATATGCTTTTCTCTTTGTGAATCCAAGTCCCTGTATATATGTATCATATTTTTATACCACATCCTTGGCGAATATTTAACCCATATACCAGTTCTTTCTTACCCTTCACTGCAAAGAATTTTGGTTTCTTCATGTATATCTCTTCTTCCAAATCCCTGTGAAAAAATGTTGTCTTCACATCCATCTATTCAACCTAAAAATCAAAAGTAACAACAACAGATAAAAGTAATATAAAAGAAACTAACTTGGAAACAAGAGAAAAACTATCATCAAATTTAATTCGCAGCACTTGGGAATAACCTTTTTCTACCAACATAGCTTTGTATTTCTCCACATTTCCTTCTGCATTCATTTTCTTCTTAAACAACCATTTGATGCGAATGGGTTTCCTTCGATCCAACAACTCCACTAGCTCCCAAGCCTCATTTTTTTCCAAGGATTCCATTTCTTCAACCATGCCCTTTTTCTATATTTTTCCATCCTATGAATCCATTGCCTCCCTAATAGTTATAGGATCATCATCAATAATAGATAAAGAAAAATTCCAATAAAAAGTAGATGGATTATACCTCTTTGGTTTCCTTCTCTCTCAAAATTATCTCCTGAAAAATGGAGTGTGCGACTCTTCCTCTCTGATTCCTGTTTTCCTATAGAGTTGGATTCTTCCTCCTTCGATTCAAACCCTATATTTTATGGTTCCTTTTCCTTTGGTCGGACTTCATGTTTAATAGCATATTTCTCTTCTCTAAATACAACATCTCGATTGTACATGACCTTCCTTGTTTTTGGTTCCAAATAATTTAACCTTTTAAACCATACTTATACCCAATAAAGGTGCACCTTTGAGATTTACTATCCAATTTGGTTCTTTTCTCCTTTGGAACATGTACATATGCATCAAAGCCAAATACCCTCAGATGTGAGAGAAAGGGTTTCTTACTTGTCCATAACTCACGTGGAGCCTTAACCTCGAATGTTGATGTGTAGAAATTATACAAACAATATGTATACACCAATGGATTCATTCTAATCATGCAATATACTAAAGAAAAATACTGAATCCTTTTACAATTAATTCTGCGAAAATTAAGCATGATCGCACAATCACACCAAGTAAGAGAAAGAAGAAAATAAATCCACAATACAGATGCTTTTCCTGGGGAAATATTCCTGCTCAAAACCCCTCTATATATATTGTATAATGAACCAAGTAATCATGAAACAATTATAATGCACTCTTTTAACAAGAGTCTCCTGCAATCTGCTAATCGTCTCACGCTAATCCAAACAAAATAGGGCCAATACTTAGCCAATTCTCAGCCTATCTTCATCCTACCTTTCTCATGCAATTCATGAGGAATTCAATCCATATTCATTAGGAATTTTAGCCTTTCTCAACTGCACAAGTATCATGGGAAATCCTGTGGTGTTTTAACTGCATCCCGACAGTTTTCTAATAATACAACTGATTGTAAACTTTCCTTTAACCTTTGTCTTAACTAGGTCTCCATTGGAACTGACATGCATACAAATATTAATATTAAATCATCAGTTGCATGAAAAATCAATGCATGTGAATTAAATCTGGTTTAATTCACTTGATCTCTCACTAGTGCAACAAACAATTACAACTAGTTCAAGTGACTTTAACTCAATTAATTGAGTTAGTTGATTTTTCATGCATTAAACTAATGCACTAACTGCAACTTGAACTCTAAAACACATAGAATCACTCTGCATGCCTCACCAACGACCCTCAAATCGAAATTCATGAGCTAACTAACTTTATCACACTCAATTAACTATTACAAGTGATTATGAGATAAAATTACATTTTATTTTCCAATTTAATTAAGGGATAATTAAATTTGACACATTTCCAATTTATTAAATAAATTGAATTGCACACTAATGTATCTCTAGGACGCATCACTACATGACCTATGGTCCCACACTAGTTGTTGGGTTTGTGTTATATTCTTTCCATGACTAGTCATGCGCAGGCGGGTAACAGGGGGGGCGATAGCCCCCCCTGTATGTTGCGTTGGGTGCAATGTATAGGGGGGTCATAGGGGGGGTGGTAGCCCCCCCTGTCGAGATCTGGGGTAGTGCCCCGAAAAAAAAAATTGGTCCTTTTCTTCCGATGGGCGGATCCGCCCATGGTTTTGTACATGGGTTTGCAAATGGTTTTGGGGCATGATGGTTTTCGGCCCCTGGTATTTTGTGGATCTGGTCAAGGGAACTATGATTATGTTCTAATCCAGGTTTAATGGATTGGATTTTATGTATTCTTCAGCATGTATATATATGTGTTGTAACACTAAAAGGAATATAATGAAAAATCAAGCCGGTCGTCTCGATTTGGGATCCAGGGGAAAATCTCTGTGTTTATTTGTTTTATGTTTTATGCTCTCGCTAATATTTATTTTCTATCTTTCAGATTCATTTGCAGATAATTTATGTACAGGGTTAAAACCTAAATTTGGTATCGGAGCAGTTTTGGCTTCAAGGGGATGCCTTTTCTGTTGAGGGGTTTTTTGCTTGGGCCTGAGGTAGACCCTATTCAGTGGGAGATCTACGAGATCGATTCTTGCGGTGAAAGAAGATGGCGAGTGGAGGGAAGATATAGATCGAGAAATTTAATGGTCAGAGTTTTGAGTTGTGGAAGCTTAACATGGAGGATGTGCTGGTGGATAAAGATCAGTGGATCGTGGTAGATCCAGGTACTAAACCAACGGCAATGTCAGATGAAGACTAGAAGAAGCTAGATCGGAAGGCAAAGAGCACAATACGATTGTGTGTCTCAGATTCGGTATTGTTGAATGTATCTGGGGAAGCTACGGCGAAGACATTATGGGACAAGCTAAGGACTTTGTACCAATCTAAGTCTCTGGTGAATAAATTGTTCCTGCAGAAAATTTTGTATAACCTGAGGATGAAGGATGGAGACTCAGTGACAGAGCATCTAAACGTCTTCAATATTGTGGTAAGTCAGTTTTCATCTGTTGATATTAAAATCTCAAATGAATATAAGTGCATCAATTTTTTTTGTTCTCTACCAAACTCGTGGGATAGTCTGGTTATTGCAATAAGTAGCAATACAACTACCTTGAATTTTGATGATATTGTCTCAGCCTTGTTGTCATAGGAAATGAGATGGATAAGTATGGAGGGTCAGAATGGAGATGCCTTATCTATACGAGGAAGGTCCCAAAATATAAACAAGAATAAGGTTTCGAGTGGGAGATCTAAATCTAGAGGGAGATCTAAATATCCTAGAAAGTTTGTAAAGGTGTGCTGGAAATGTGGAAAGGAAGGGCACTACAAAAAGGATTGCAGATCTAAGGCTCCTGAGAAAGGAAAGGGATCTGATGATGCTCCTTCTGTAGAGGAAAAAACCACCTTGGATGAAGGTGGGGATGTGTATTTGGCTTCTTCTTCAAATACACATGTAGATCATGAGTCATGGTTGATTGACTCGGGTGCATCTTTTCACTTCACACCCCATAGGGAGTGGTTCTGCAAGTATGAGAAATATGATGGCGGTGATGTCTTCCCAGGGGATGATAGGAAGGTTAGAATCGTCGGACGTGGAAAAGTCAAGATAAAGCTACAAGGTGGAAGGATTAGAACACTTCATGGTGTTCTACACATTCCTGCATTAGCTAGAAATCTGATTTCTGTAAGCAAGATGGATGATGCAGGTGTAAAAACAATGTTCAAAAAAGATATTTGTAAGATGGTTCGGGGAGCACTGGTATTAATGCAGGGAGTTCGGATTGGAACTCTGTAAAAGCTTCAGGGCAGCACTGTTATTGTTGGGTGCAATAGTTATGTGGTTCCCGAAAGTGGAGCAGAAAGCCTAGCAGTCTCTGGAGAAAAAACCATGCTATGGAATCAAGCTTGGACATATTGGAGAGAAGGGCCTTCGTATACTACATGGAAATGGTATGGTAGAAGGTATGTCTAATAGCTCTCTATATTTCAATTTCTATGAAAATTATGTATATGGGAAGCAGAATTGGGTGAGTTTTCCTTCTGGTGCTAAGAGGGCGAACAAGATATTAGAGCTTGTGCACAATGATGTGTTTGGACCTGTGTCGGTTCAATCACTGGCTAAGCATGTGTACTATGTTTCATTCATAGATGAATTCTCAAGGAATACATGGATTTATTTCTTGAGGAAGAAATTTGAAGTCTTTGACAGATTTAAAGAATTTAAGGCTCTGGTGGAAAACTAGACAGAGAAGAAGATAAAGGTGTTGAGGACAGATAATGGTGGGGAGTTCTGCAAGAAGAAATTTGAAGAGTTATATAAGAAGTGTGGTATAACATGGCAGAAGACTACTCCATACACATCTCAGCAAAACGGAGTTGTAGAAAGAATGAATAGAACGTTGATGGAAAAGGCAAGAAGCATGCTTAGTGGTACCAGGATAGGACAAGAATTCTGGGCAAAGGTAGTGGAGATTGCATGTTACTTGGTGAACATATCACCTTCATCAGTGTTGGACGGTAAGACTCCACATGAGGTATGGACTGGTAAGAAACCCTCTCTTTCACATCTGAGGGTATTTGGATGCGATGCATATGTACATGTTCCAAAGGAGAAAAGGACCAAGTTGGATAATAAATATGAAAGGTGCATCTTTATTGGGTATAAGGATGGTTTAAAGGGTTACAAGCATTGGAACCCAGAAACAAGGAAGGTTGTGTACAATCGAGATTTGGTGTTTAGAGAGGTGAAAGATATTGTTAAACATGAATTCCTACCAAAGGAACCCGAGAAGATAGATTTTGAGCTAAAGGAGGATGAATCAGAATCTACAATAGAAAAAGACTCAAAAGAGGAAGAGCCACAAACTCCAGCTGTGAGAAGATCAGTTCGGGAAAGAATACAACCAGAAAGGTATAGTCCATCTACTTTCTGTTCAAATTTTTCTTTAACTATAACTGATGATGATCCCAGAACTGTCAGGGAGGTAGTATATTTAAAGGATGGAAAACTCTAGAAGGAGGCCATGGTTGATGAAATGGCATCCTTGCATAAAAATGAGGCATGGGATCTGGTGGAGTTTCCAGCTGGAAGGAAGCCCATCGGGAGAAAATGGGTGTTTAAGAAGAAGATGAATGTAGAAGGCAAGGTGGATAAATACAAAGCTTGGTTGGTAGCAAAAGGTTATTCCCAGGTGCCAGGAATTGATTTTGGTGATATTTTTTCTCCTATTGCCAAAGTTACTTCTATTAGATTACTTTTATCTATTGTTGTTGCATTTGATTTTGAGGTAGACCAGATGGATGTGAAGACAACATTTCTTCACGGGGATCTGGAAGAGGAGATCTACATGAAACAACCTGAAGACTTTATGGTGAAAGGGAAGAAAGAGCTGGTATGTAGGTTAAATAATTCTCTGTATGGGTTAAAACAGTCACCAAGGATGTGGTATTAGAAAATTGATACCTATATACGGGGACTTGGCTTCACCAGAAGCAAGGAGGATCACTATGTTTATTTTAAATTAATTTGTGACCGTGTTATTTATTTGGTCTTGTATGTGGATGATATTTTGTTGATTGGAAATGACAAAGAAATTATCCAAGATTTGAAGACCCAACTGTTCTCCAAATTCAACATGAAGGATCTTGGTGCTGTAAACTATATTTTGGGCATGGAAATTAAGAGAGATCGGGCAAAGAGGAAGCTCTGGTTAAAGTAAAGAAAGTATGTCGAGACTATATTGTAGAGGTTCAATATGCAGGATAGTAAACTGGTGAATGTTTCTATTCCTGTAGGTACAAAGTTGTATGCTGAATAGTGTCCCAAGACACAAGAAGAAGAGGAGGATATGTCCCATGTTCCTTATGCAAGTGCAATGGGTAGCCTGATGTATGCAATGGTCTGTTCTAGACCAGACATTGCACATGCAGTGGGATTATTGAGCAGGTTTATGTCAAACCTAGGGAAGGAGCATTGGACAGCAGTGAAGCAGGTTTTCAGATATTTGCGTGGCACTAGTGATTATGGCTTGTGTTACCAAGGAATACCAGGATTGGAAAGAGTGTTGGACATTCGTGGTTTTGTTGATGCAGACTGGGTTGGAGATCTGGGCCAAAGAAGATCTACAAGTGGGTATGTGTTTAGCCTATTTGGAGATGCAGTTAGTTGGATGAGTAAAAGACAGTCTGTAGTGGCTCTTTCAACTACAGAGGCAGAATACATGGCAACCACTCATGCAAGAAAGGAAGCAGTTTGGTTGTAGAGATTGTGTTCAAGTATGTGGTTGGTGCAGCAAGCTATAAGGATAGACTATGATAGCTAAAGTGCAATTTTCTTGGCTAAGAACCCTCCTTATCATTCAAAGACAAAGCACATTGATGTTCAATATCACTTTGTGAGATATATGGTTGAAGCTAAAAGGGTGTTGCTGGTAAAGGTGGACACTTTGAAGAATGTTGCAGATGCATTGAAAAATTCTGTGAGCACTCAGAATTTTTCTTGGTGTAGAGAAACAATGGGTGTAGCAAATTTGGGCTAATGAC
This sequence comes from Pinus albicaulis, assembly GCA_034641835.2. Lineage (NCBI taxonomy): Eukaryota > Viridiplantae > Streptophyta > Pinopsida > Pinales > Pinaceae > Pinus > Pinus albicaulis. The sequence continues at coordinate 1,120,496,242 of CM076575.1, read as the reverse complement.
TCAGCTCTCCTGTGGCCCCCTGTGGAAATAAAACAAGAAGTGGGGGAATGTTGGGTTTTTGTTATATTCTTTCCACGACTAGTCATGCGCGGGGGGGTAACAGGAGGGGCGATAGCCCCCACTCACTACTACATTTGGCGGAAATTCCGACACTTGGTTCCGACGCTTTTGACCAAATGTCGGAAATTTCCCCAAATTTTTTCCATCCCGCCCGAAATCGTCGCTATACCGACGTTTATAGAAAAGTGTCGCAATATCGACACTTAGAAAAGTGTCGCAATTGCGACGTTTGGAGGAAGACGTCGCAATTACGACACCATGGCCCAAAGTGTCGCTATTGAGACGACTCCAATAGTCGCAAGTGTGACACAATGTCTAGGTGTCGCCATTGCGACGTTTGGAGGCACCCGTCGCAATAGCGACGCTTTTTCGACACTTATATGCACACTACATTAAAATACGAAACTTATATGTGTGCTACATAAAAATTCAAAACTTATATGCGTGCTACATTAAAATGATTTTATTGTTTCGTATTCGTCGCAATAGCTACATTAACGTCTGATATCATGCGCGCATTCGCCCTCCGTCTTGCAGAACATTATTCGCCCTCAGCTCTTGCAGAACAGCATTTACCCTCAGCATTCACCCTCAGTGTTCGCCCTCAGCTCTTGCAGAACAGAATTCGCCCTCAGCTCTTGCAAAATGGTAAGTTCTTACTGCAGGCCCTTCCTCCTATATTAGGGTTTACTCTATTTGGGTTTTTTTGGTCAATTCCATTGGATTGTGTTAGGCTGTAGGGTTCTCTCTAGATGTCAAGAATCAATATTCAATACCCTCTATTATCTTCATCACCCAATACAAGATTCAAATTTTTCCCAAAGAAACGCTTATTAATTTGGCAGCCATTATTTCTCCCTGCTTTAAAAACCCTACATTTATATGAAAACAAGCATTGCATTTCAACTACAAAAATCTATTAGTGTTCAAATGTACATGTGTGCTACATTAACGTCTGATATCACGCACACATTCGCCCTCCGCTCTTGTAGAACAACATTCGCCCTCATCTCTTGCAGAACAACATTCGCCCTCAGCATTCACCCTGAGCTCTTGCAGAACAGCATTCGCCCTCAGCATTCACCCTCAGCACTTGCAGAACAGCATTCGCCCTGCATTAGGTGTCAATAATAATAATAATATAAAAAAATCACAACTTTATTCTTGAAATATGATTGTTACACATTGGTAACCTAGTTCATGAGTTACTATCACCCAAAGACTACAAAACAAACTTCAAATATAAATTAAACCAACATGAGAATCCAACTAAGGGTTTCTCGACAAAATCATGCCATAACCTAGCATTTTGAAACCCAAATTTGAATCCATCATAAGTAATACAATGCAAACTCAGATGGATTTTCAATGCATGTTTGCATGCTACACTTATTCTCTATCTAGATATCATTTTTTAAATGGAACCATTAGTCAAGCCCACAATCCTTTTTATGTGAAAAATTTCAGCTCTATTTGAGCTCTTTTTTGCTCCACCACCTCCATAAACATATGCAAACATATATCATGATCTTGGAATCCCATTACATATGTATGTGCCAATGTTCCATAATCATGCCCCATCATCAATTTAAGAAATTTCCATTGAATATCAAATTATGGAGGGGGGGGACTTTTTGTTGCAACATTTGGCTCAAAATCAGGGACCATCTCCGTATGAGGTGAATGAGAACTATAGATATTTGAAGAAGTAGATTAGTGCCTTTTCCTCTGGCCATGGAGTCATATACGGTCATCCATCACAAAAATTTGTCTTTGTTCATTCTCACCTTGAAAGTTGCAAAAATTCATGCCCTAATTGAAACGACACTAAATTTGAAAGATATAATAAAAATGCAAGCTAGAAGTGCCCTATTAATACAAAGGGAAAACCTTCCTACCTACCCTAATTGAGATAAATTTTGATTGAATAGGAAACATGATATTTCCTATGGAGTTGATCCAAAAACTTGTTAAATGTATGGGACTAAATCATGCATTTGATTTCCAGGGAAACATGCGCATGAAGAGAAAAAGTGCAGAATTAATGGAAAATCCATACATGCCACTTATAAAAACTACACCGAAAGGTCAAAAACTACTTAAGGCCTTAACTTAATTTGAATCCAAAAATGACAAAACACGATTAGTGAAAACACTAGAGTGGTGTGGGTGAACAACATAAATAAAAAGTGAAGATACCTTTCCCCAAGATGCCTTTGTCACCGTTGTATGAAAACATGTTTTCCTTTCCCTTTATACATGCAAGTGAATGCATTATAGGTATGGTGTTTTCCCAGAATAGGAGAAGCCTACTTAAATATATCATTTGTGGAGTGAATGTTTGGGTGCATTAATGTGAAATGACATGTTTCCAGGACTGAATTCAATGCAAGGCATATTTGAAACTCTAACTCTGTCTTCCGGTGTCTTATTAGAAATTATTTCAGTTTTCATTTTGTGTTTTCAAGTTAGATATTGTTTTGAAATTTTTACATTTATAATTTTATTGCAATGTGGCAGACTGCTTAGAGCTGTGCAGGAACAACCCCGAGACAGGATGATCGCGGAAAGAGGCCAGCGGAAGAACATGTAAAGTGCCAGCATTTCTCTATCTTCAGGTATTTTAGTTATTTACATAATTAAAATAATATTAATTTTGTTCAAATTAATATAATTGAAAAATATTAATTTTTTGCATACCCCTGGCCATGGTACGCCTGATGATTCCCTCTTTGAGGAAGAGCTTTCTTCATCCCTATCTCCAGTGTTCTTGTTGCAAAAAAAGGCACGAGATGCAAGGTCGGAATTTAATACTTTGATAGACGCGCCTCAAACAACTGAAACAGAAGAGAGGATAAAACATCTTATGAGGCAGCCATAAAGATATCAGGTAATAATAAAAATTCAAAAGGATATTTTTTTTTTTCTGCATGAGATGAATTGTGATAGTTTGATTTTTAATTTTTACATTGACTAAACTAACAAAAATTTCTTTTGTATGTAGCATTTTCTGGCACTTGCTGAACCCGGTGTTGGTGGTAGTGGGACACAAGGGCAAGAGATTGCCCAAAAACCCTCTCGTACACCTTCTACTCCTTTAGGTGCTAGCCAAGAAACACACCCTGCCCAAGCTGACACCCAGCCAACTGCTGAACGTGTTGGCAATGATGAGGCTGATATGGCCATCTACATTGTTGCGTTTCCTGGAGCTACACGTGTCAGCTCCACAGGGACCATTAATGGCACGTTGTTGGTGAACGATGAGGGTGTCCCTATAAAGCATGTACAACTCCCAGGTAAATTTTAATATTTTAACTATTTCATGTACTTTATCTAAAACATATTTATCATGATTTTTATTTTTAAATTAATGACAATATCTTCTTCTTCTTTTTTGGTTTTATTCTGTGTAGGAAACAATGAGTTCTACAATATTTTGGAGAGCCATGCGTTGGTAATTTTTGGCCCAACCATACGTACAAGGTGGAATTCCCAGAATTCCAACCTGAAAAAGGAACTTCTAGATTATCTAGAAGCCCTTTTTTGGGTCGGCACATTTGACAGAACAGCGGTGGCTCGGGTAGCCGACAAATATTTGAAATATACCAGGGACACCTATAGGACGCAATTGCAATTTAAACCTAGATATGACCGTCCTCTCGCAGTTTCAGAGAGTGAGTGGAGAGCACTCATCCATGACGGAAAAGAGAAAAGGGCAAAGAAAGAAGGAAAAATGACAACTGGACCCGCAAGGTAAATTACAACTTTAATTCAATAGCTTTAATTTTTGTTATGTCTAAAATAAAAGTGTGCTACGTCATATCTGACTTCAATCTTTTGATGCTAGGTTGCCTGACACCTCAAAGGCAACCAAAGCTAGGATTGAGAAAAAGGGCCATCACAAGGTAGGCCAGGGCGGCTACTTGAAATTAGCTGCAAGAATTGTAATTAAGTAGCTAAACATCTTATAATTAATTGTATCGCCTTCCAACGTTTTTGTAATCCTATAAAATATGATTAAAAATACACAATCATATGTAATGTAGGGTGATTACTTCGAAACAGAAACTACAGAGGAAGATAAAAATATCACTTTTCATTTCGGCTATCAAGCTGTAGTTGAACGTCGCAGAAGCTTGGTGCAGGTCCCAAGATCCAGAATCCCTGATAAGGTAAAACATTAACCTTTCAATATTTTTGTTTTCGTCCATAAATTTAATTTCTAACAACTTGTTTAAATCAGGGGAGAAGCACTACCGACGAGGCAAATAACCCAGTTTTAGAGCCAGATGTAGATGATCCTCACGTGCAACCTGATCATTGTAGTGGGGACCAGGCCGACAATGCTGCTATCAGTGAGGGCCGTGACGGTAATTAATTTCCACTTATATTTTTTTCTAATTATACCTTGATGGTTGTCCTTATAACGTTTTTTGTTTAAATGACAGAGAATGTTTCCCTTGAGGATCTTACCACCAAAGAGGAAGATAGGGCAACAGTCCCAACGGCGACAACTGGTGCACCAGGTAAATAATCTCATTGCAATTTTTTTTATTAATATTACCGAACTAGTTCAATGATATTTAAAAGCTGATAATTAAAATTTAATATTATCTGTTTTTGTAGGCGATGCCCTGTCACTGGATGAGACCAGACATCGTGACAACGCAACTAGGTCAGCGGCGACAACTGGTGCACCAGGTAAATAATCTCATTGCAACTTTTTTATTAATATTACCGAACTAGTTCAATGATATTTAAAAACTGACAATTAAAATTTAATATTATCTGTTTTTGTAGGCGATGCCCCATCACTGGATGAGACCAAACATCGTGACAACGCAACTAGGTCAGCGGCGACAACTGGTGCACCAGGTAAATAATCTCATTGCAATTTTTTTTATTAATATTACCGAACTAGTTCAATGATATTTAAAAACTGACAATTAAAATTTAATATTATCTGTTTTGTAGGCGATGCCCCGTCACTGGATGAGACCAGACATCGTGACTACGCAACTAGGTCAGCGGCGACAACTGGTGCACCAGGTAAATAATCTCATTGCAATTTTTTTTTATTAATATTACCGAACTTGTTCAATGATATTTAAAAACTGACAATTAAAATTTAATATTATCTGTTTTTGTAGGCGATGCCCCGTCACTGGATGAGACCAGACATCGTGACAATGCAACTAGGTCAGCGGCGACAACTGGTGCACCAGGTAAATAATCTCATTGTAATTTTTTTTATTAATATTACCGAACTAGTTCAATGATATTTAAAAACTGAGAATTAAAATTTAATATTATATGTTTTTGTAGGCGATGCCCCGTCACTGGATGAGCCCAGACATCGTGAATACGCAACTAGGTCAGCAGTGCGGGTCGAAAGGCACGAAACAGGAGCAGAGCACGATGATATTGATGATGTAATTATGAGCTTTAAAAATAGGAAGAAGAAAAAGAAATTTTGACAATGTAAAATATTGTATTATTATAAGACAAATGTTACCATACTTGGAACGTTTTTTGCGTTATATAAAAAACTCATTTATCATACTATTTTTATGTCAAGCATTAATTGCAATTTTTCCTTGCATACTTTTTGTTGAATTGTTTTTTTATTAGTTATTGAATATTTTTTTTTATGCTCATGAAAGTAAAAAATGAAATATAGATTGGGTATTGGGGAATTGAGAGTGATGTGAGGGGGGGGGGGGGAAGGGCCATAAGAGCTTCCACCTTCACGTGGTTGGCCCTGTTTAGTAGAGAATAATTTATTGGAGCGATTTAATCTTGGAGCAAACCACCCTCGATCCAGTGTAGCAACAAAAAAGTCACTGTTGACTTAGTTGCTACTCTTTCGGATCGTGGGAGGCTTGTTCCAAGTTCATGCGACTCCAATAAATTGTTCTTGAAACGAAGAGGAGCTTATTCAGGTATGTTTTGACATTTTCAACATATGTTCTAACATTATCATAAGAATGCATCTTAGAGTAAAAAATACTACATCAACTACTTGTATTTATTGTATAGATAATGACGGATTTTGATTGACTTGGCAGTGCAGGTACAAATCCTCTTGCATCATGAGCAATACAACTTGTCAACCAGGGTCATGTCCAGGATATTTTTGCTTGTGCGCTTGACCAGGTTCATAATGTCACATTTTGTAAGTTCCTTTACGGTTCATAATTCAATATTAAGCTTGTTCATGATTATTATCTAGGTTTTTTGTATGTGTTTTTTCATCTATTTGATTGTAAGCAACTATGCATGTTTCCTGTTGTTCACTATGATTTCTCCCATTACCACTCCCAGGATGAATCCGACTTTATTGTTACATAGGTTACTTTATTGTTACATAGGTTACTTTATTGTTACTATGATTTCTCCATTTACGATTTCATAGGTTACATCATGTAAAGTTGTCAATCTCAGGTTGGTGATGAGCTTTAGTTCTCTAGATTTGGGGCTTTTCTGATATTTTCTCCATCATGTCATTCCTGCATCACCTCGTTGTTTGAGCATTCCAATTGTCTACCACTTTTACCAATTTGCACATGTCAATCTCTAAGTGGTGCCACATTTCACCTATTTTCAGTGAGAGTTTAGGGTTTCTCTAACATAGCTTCAGAAATCCGATTCAGTGCCTGCTTGAATATTGTCACATAATACTCATGGTTTGGATTGATGAGCATGTTTTGAATGGTTGGTTGATTCATAAGAACCACCCATATAGTCATCTTGAGATATTTCAGAAGGTTTCTCGGGTTTCCTTTTTCACTGTTTCTAGTGGGTGGGATGGTGTGGGGTGATCCATCAATACTGGTGCTCTTGTAGTAGGGAATTTGTTTTGGGGATATAAAGGAGCATTTGATGTAGATATCCCATTGGATGCATTCATAGATGGGCACGAGAGGTCAAGAATTTAAATTAAAAATATGCAACCTCTAGCATGGCAACCTGAAGGCCGCGAGAGACACTGGTTAAAGATTGTTTTGTGCTGGCCTTAATATAGTCGTGATTTCTTTCTATTATCTTAATGAAAATATATAGTATGGTCTCATTAAAATGAGGATTGTGGTTGTATTTCTCTTTGGTTTTTTCTCTCTTAATGCTCCAGAAGTTGCCAAAAGTTACGATAGTTGTTTAGTTTGCCTGTTACAACTTAAAAGTGGTTTTTAGCAATGGGAGTCATGTTTTTTAAGGTTCATACTAATATGAAGATCTTGTAATTATATATTCAACATAAGAGAAGATGGCCTCTGCTTTGGGTGGTATGACAACAATTTCCATATCTACCTCATTGGGTAACAATGGAAAGGGGAAGAAGTTGGGTGCAATGTTTGATAATTATGGCAGACAATTGTCTTCTCTTTCAGTTTTTTCACCCATTTCCTTTAATCGCTCAAGCACAAGAGGGATTCTGAGATTACGCGACAGAGAGAAGGTAGTTAATACAAGAGCTATGGAAAAGGAGTTGTACTTCAACAAGGATGGCTCAGTGACAAAAAAATTGTAGGTCAGAGAAAAAATTGTGTTTAAAGGAAGGTCACCTGCACGTGAAAATTCAACTGCGGTGGATCTTTCCTTGTCCACTTTTATTCGATTTTAATGTTTTATTTTATTTTTTCATGGAGGGTTTTTTTGGCATATGGTCTGGCATTCAATTGCACACTTACTGAAAGCATTGTCAATTTGTCTTGCAGGCGGTGTGAACAAACTTGTTGATCTTGTTGGATTCACCCTTGGGGCGAAGGGCAAAATGTTGTCTTGGAGAGCAAGCATGGTTCTCCTAAAATAGTTAATGATGGTGTGACAGTAGCTAAGGAGGTAATTTGTAGATGTGTGCTCTGGTTTTCTTTTTAACGTTGTATTAGTTCCCCCTCTTAAACGTCTTAGATTTGGTAGGCATAATTTGAAAACTCAAAGGTGAAAGGAAACATATTTGTTACCGAGTGGTCTACTTGGCCTATGGACTAGCCACATTAGAGTAATGCATAAAGCTTTTCACAACAATAAAAGGAAAGGGTTATGGTTGAGTCAAATTTTATTGTTATTGACAGTGTAATGAAATGTATCTCAATGCTATGGTTTTGGCCTTTTTATTGGTTGATTTAGAGGACCCAGTTGAAAATATTGGGGCCAAGTTGGTAAGGCAAGCTGCGACAAAGACAAATGATTTAGCTGGGGATGGAACCACAACATATATTGTTCTTGCACATGTTGAAATATTGAAAAATTCTAGAACAATGAATGGAGAATAAATCTCCCTTCCTCTAACACAGAGAAAATAAAAATTTCTTTGATAGGAGACATAGTTTCAATACTTTGAAAACAAACTTCTATTCCCTTCAATAACTCAAAAAAAAACTATTACACTACTTCCTCACTGGGAGGGATTACAAAATTATGACTGCTACAAAACGCAGTGCATAAAACCAACTCACTGTCTGTTCAAAACAAACATACTCTGTCTCTAAAACACTCTGCTGTGTTTTTCCCTTTCGCACTGCTGTGCATACACACTTAAAAAATTACACTCAGTCTTTCACTTTTTACACACTGCTGTGTAATAAAAAATTTATGTACTGTCTATAAAAAAAACTACCAAGCTTTTTCGTCCTTTTTATTTTTATATGCCGTAACATATAAAACATATTATAATAAACCCTCTTTTAAAAAAAATAAAATTAAAACTAAATTCTATGGCCCACCTTTCATTTCGCATATGATATATATAACATATGTTTAAAACATATGTATATATTAAACTATCAAAACATTAAAGAACCCTTTCCTTCAGACTTCAAAAGTCTGAATAGATTGAATTTCAAACCAAATTCGCGTTCCAAAATGGGATGCTGACGTCTGCCTAATTTTAACTCGAATTCTCAATCCAATGTGCCCTATAAAAAATCCGGGTCCGGTTTTCAGGTTTTTAGATTCCCTTCAATTTCATGCGATCCAATATTAATGCTCCACGTGTCCTCCTTTTGAATTTACAAAACTTTCGGGTAAATTTTTGTTTATTTAATTTCTGGTTGGTGAATTGCGTTAATGTTGGTTGTTGTGTTTAAATACAATCCTGTACAGAAATATGGCTGCGTCCGTCTACAAAAAAAACTTGCAGGAATTTTAAATGCTGAATTAAATTTTTGGATGGCATGCAAGAAACCTCAAAAAAAAATGTTGTTGCTGCATCCGTCCTTCTGCTGCAGCAGTTGAAGTTAAAATTCAATAGCACAGGGTTTAATAAGTGAGGGTGTAAAGGTAACTTTTTGTCGATAGTATTGGATTAAGATCATCTATTCATTTTTGTAGGGTCTTATGGTGTTTGGTTTTTTAGTTTTGGGTTGGGATTATTGAGTCTAAGATAGTTTTTGAGTGAAAAAATTGCTATCAGGTATTAAAAAATTTTGGTTCTTTTGTCAAAATTTATGAACTTGTTAGGAAATACAAAACTGACAATGGTTGTATCTTAAATTTGTGGAAAATAATTTGAAATGAAACCTTTTTGTTTAGGTTGTTGCAGCAGGTGCAAACCCCGTTCAAATTACTAGGGGCATTGACAAGACAATAAAGGCCCTTGTTTCCAAACTCAAAATTTTGTCAAAGGAGGTAAACACTTGCCTTTTGAGTAGGCTGGTTTTCCTTTTTGCTGATGGTTTGGTGTATCTAATTGAATTAGTTGCCTAAGGTATTTTTGGTTGCAAACTCCTTTTCATTTTTCATACATTATTGGCCTTGTGGAATACATTTGATTGTGTGGTCTTGTTAGATCTACAACATTTGTAGTTGTTTAGTCTTATGGACGAGGTGCACTTTTATTATGGAAATAGTTGATGCAATATTGTCATTTAATCCTTACTGCAGGGTAGCATGTTGAGAAGTTTCTTGTGAAACATTTGGTATTCAAAAAGACACTTGATCCTATACAGCATCATGCACTTGACTTCAAAATTCATATTCAAAGTGTGCCAGACAATTCTTGCAAAATTTCAAATATTTATGTTGTTTTAAACCATTATCTTTTTCATGTATTGGATGCTGAAAATGAGAAAAAGACTTTGGTATGAAACCAACTGGTGAATAATTTCCGGCAAAACAACCACTTCCAAGACATGATTTAGAAGTAGAACATATGTACTTATGAAGCATAGAAAGATATCCTTGATGCATTGTCAATGTTTGGCTAGGGTTATTTTTGGAGAAAATAACTCCTTATTCCTAGAATAGTGATCTTCAATACAAGTAAATGCCAGAGAAGAGAGATCATCGTGTGACGCAACAAAACTGAAATTGGACCCCCAAGGAGAGCTGGTGTGTCTACAATCGCTCTGTCAGCATTTTCCCTTGGTGTACCCCGTTCTTTTCCTCTAGCCTGAGTCTTAATTGACTTCTTCTTTCTTTGGGTTTATTTATCAAATTCATAGAATTTGATAAATAAATACTATCCACAATGGTTGGACTTTAATTTATATTCACAACTTTATATTATCTCCAAGCCTTATAACCAATGTTTAACTTTCAACACTTTGTATTTATACTCCACGTTTCTTTTTAAATAAATAACTTGTAATGAACTTTCGGCTCTATATTTCACCACCCAGCCTTACAAAAATCACGCTCCAAACTTATGCTAATTATTTGCCAATCGTTTAATTAAACAATTTCATTATTCTCCAGCCCCACCTATATATATCAATAACCAATCAAACACTCGTATCGTACCTGGCTATCCTCCACACACCTTAGTTAACCTCCAAGCAAGTTCAACGTGCGACCACCGTCCGATGGCCCTTCTCCAAATCAACGACTCTTGGCAATTTCGCTCGGCTTCCAACGTCGAGATTTAACGTGCGATGGCGCGGGTTAAACGGTGGTTTTCCAAGGGTCACTTCGCCACGTGTCGCATTCCTTATGGAATCGCTCGCGAATAGGAAATACTGCCTACTCCGCAAAAGTGGTGCGATATGGGCAACCCGCTTTTGTGATTCCGCTCGTGGTTTTGGTAGAGGGCTTGACCACGGGTGCAAGTCTGGTTCCACTATCCTTTTTTTTGTTAACTCATGTCCAATCCTCGGGTCAGGTTCCGAAAGCACAACAATTTTATCTCTTTATTAAGCGGGATTTTTATATTTAAACATTTTTCACGACCTCGGTTCTCTACACAGACCTCGCCTTCAGGTGGGGTGAGTTCACAGGGTTATCCAACAATTTATGGGAATTCAAAGACAGAAGAATGGAATTATCAGTACCTAATCGCCTCACATTTAAACAATTCTTCACAATTAGCAGTTCGAGATAATTCAATGGCAACTAAGCTTGGAAATCATGTAACTGGAAACAATTGTTCACACACAGAGGTTTATTGCAGAAATCCCCTCTCTACTCTCCTCTTCCCTCTCTACTTTTATTCATCCGAGGAATTACAATTTATATACATAACATATGGCTCTTCAGTTCCTCTGAGAGGACCGTTATAGAAATCAAAAGGTATAATTATAATAATTCAACTAACTGAAACTTTTCGACTCCCACAACTCTAACTAGTCTAAGTAATACAGTCAGCTGAGGTATTGACACCTAGCTGTTACAACTCAAATGTTTTCGAACCCTCCTAGCCACAACATGTGGACAAAACCTCCTACATTGCTGGCTAGTGCCTAATGCCCCTGCATCATCGTGTGACATAAACCTATTAACAAAAGTGAATTCCTTGAATTTCACCAAATATTTTCTTTGAATTCCTTGCTTTTAAAAGCCAATGATATGCCTTATTGTGTTAATGTTATGGAAATTCCTTGTCCTAGTGCCTCACACTCTACTATGAATGTTTGACCAAAAGTAGGTGCAACCGATGTTGGTGTAGAAGACATGGCATCCATTGAAAGAGAGAATGCCAAAGTAGCCTCATCATTCCATATAAATGATATTTTCTTCTAGAGATATGTGAGTGGACTTGAAATGCATGCATAATTCTTAACAAATGATCAATAATATCATGTAAGTCTAAAAAATCTTCTAAGAACCTTGATTTTATTAGGAATAGGTCATTTTGTAATAGCTTGCATCTTTTGAGGCTCAAACTTCACTCCTTCCTTTAAAACAATATGAACCAAATACTCTAATTGTTATTTCCCAAAAGCACATTTGGATATTTTTACATAAAAATGATTGTTCTGAATAATTTATATAACTTTTCCACATGTTTAGTGTGGTATTCCCATGATTTATTATAAATATGTGTATTATCAAAGAAAACCAACACAAATTTTATAAGATGGGATCAAAAAAAAAATTTCTTAAGTCGAGCCCGCCGGACTTCAAACGGCCATAAACCATAGTTCAAACCAAATTCGCGTTCCAAAATAGCCTGCTAACGTCGGCCAATTTTGTGACGCGAAAACCAAATGAATTCTGCCCTAATATTTTTTGGGTCCGAAGTTGGGCTGGCGTACGGAGGGAGAGTTGTGACGCGAATTTCTTATCAAATTCACCCTAATATTTTTCGGGTCCGGATTTCCACTGCGCGAGCGGCCCAAACAAAGATCCGCTCCAATCAATTTCTGCCACGTGTCCTCAATAAAAAATTGCCCTGCTCCCGGCTGCGAGTGCATTCGATGGCGTTTAAGGTGATGGGACATGGATATGGCAATTTCATATCAATCGCATTAACATTTAACGCTGTTCAATTAAGTTTTCACATCAAATCCGCATTAATTAATTTTTAACACTATTCAAGATCGTACCTCCACTCCTCTTAGCGATTCCGCACGCTCCAATATGATCCGGCCTTCGGCTCTCATTATTAATGATCAGAGATTAATTATGATGAGCATCCTTTGATTGCATTACAGTCAGGTCGAAAAAATGGCATTTAGCTATGGTTTTTCAGATGAGCCAGTTGCTAGATTACACTGCCTGCTAACTGTGACGATAAGGAGAAGTGGCCAGTTGAACTGCTGCCTAGACCTTGCAGCATATCTACATTTCTCTCGGTTCTGTCTCTGTCTATCTTCCTCTGTTAATTGGAATTTTTCTTCTCCATCTCCTCTTATGCCCACTGCACCTGAGACTGCACCCATGCCTCGCATGTGTCATAGGATACATTGCCGCAGGGGGAGCACTAGAGTTCAACCCCTGCGTGCTCCCTCCATCCCCTCAACAGAGTTGACTTCCGGCCAGTCCAGTGATTATTACGCAGGTCAATATCCAAATACTAGGAGTGGGCAGGGTCAAGTTGTAGGATCTGGCCACCGTATGGATTCCCCTGCTCCTCGCTTCCCCACCGCTAGTTCACCTTCTCCCATGACGCGCACTGCGCAATTTTCCTTTAATTTCTCTCTCAATCGCCCGCAAATCATGGCTTTAGTCACTGTGGTCTTCCGTGAGGAGGCCCAAATGGAGGAATAATGCACCCGTTCAGCGGGTCTGAGCTCGGAAAAAGCCGGCCAGCATTCGGGCCTTCAGGAGGGGAGCCGTGGCATGCATGTGGAGGTAGCACCTAGCGATCCTAGACCTTCCGAAGGATGGTGCCGAATCGTGGAGGAACCACCGGAGGAGTAGTTTGGTTAATTTGTTTTTCTTGCTTAGCAGGCCCACTTAATTGGGCTGATTTTAGATTATTTTACTGTGCTGGACCTTTGTAATATTTTTGAATTCTGTAAATTAAACGTTCAAGACTGGTTTCCCCGTATGAGGGCAGTCTTCTTAATTTTTTTATTTTTTGATGACAAATTTTCCATGAGTATGGCCAGGAAATGTTTTTGACTTCGGTGTAATTTTATTCGCAATGTTAATAGATTAAATTTACTTTGAATTCTCACATGATTAGCGTTTTTCTTGATCTGTTCAAGGATTTTGGATACTTTAATTTGTATTTGGAACAATGGACGTCGGTACTCTATCTGTTGCTTTACTGTTCTACATACTGCTATTTCACTTTCTTATAGATGCCTCGGGCATATTTTAATGCTTTCTCAGATTGTCGATAATATCCATGTGGACCGTTACTGGATTTTATATCATGTCCCTGTATGTGACATGGGGTATTTTTCTATCATTGTCTGGGGTGGGACTTCCACTTTTCTGGATGGATATTTGGGTTCCAATCTTCAGATGTGAAAATGCAATGACTTCATGGACTGTTTTACTTCATATAATATATTCAAAATAGCATTTTTTCTCTTCTGAAAAAAAAATGATTAATGTTTATCATTCTGCCTTCAAAACTAGCGATGCGGGTCTATGTTGCTGGTTTATTGATATGGTCTGATGGTCTTTTTATATTTTGGACATATCACACTCCTCACATGATTAGCATTTTTCTCTGTTCAAGGATTTTGGGTACTTTAATTTGTATTTGGAACAATGGACGTCGGTACTCTATCTGTTGCTTTACTATTCTACATACTGCTATTTCACTTTCTTATAGATGCCTCGGGCATATTTGGATGCTTTCTCAGATTGTTGATAATCTCCATGTGGACCGTTACTGGGTTTTATATCAAGTCGTTGTATGTGACATGGGGTATTTTTCTATCATTGTCTGGGGTGGGACTTCCACTTTTCTGGATGGATATTTGGGTTCCAATCTTCAGATGTGAAAATGTAATGACTTCGTGGACTGTTTTACTTCATATAATATATTCAAAACAACATTTTTTCTCTTGTGAAAAAAAAATGATTAATGTTTATCACTCTGCCTTCAAAACTAGCGATGCTGGTCTATGTTGCTGGTTTATTGATATGGTCTGATGGTCTTTTTATATTTGGACATATCACACTCCTCACATGATTAGCGTTTTTCTCTGTTCAAGGATTTTGGGTACTTTAATTTGTATTTGGAACAATGGACGTCGGTACTCTGTCTGTTGCTTTACTATTCTACATACTGCTATTTCACTTTCTTATATATGCCTCGGGCATATTTGGATGCTTTCTCATATTGTCGATAATATCCATGTGGACCGTTACTAGGTTTTATATCATGTCCCTGTATGTGACATGGGGTATTTTTCTATCATTGTCTGGGGTGGGACTTCCACTTTTCTGGATGGATATTTGGGTTCCAATCTTCAGATGTGAAAATGTAATGACTTCATGGACTATTTTACTTCATATAATATATTCAAAACAACGTTTTTTTCTCTTGTGAAAAAAAAATGATTAATGTTTATCACTCTGCCTTCAAAACTAGCTATGCTGGTCTATGTTGCTGGTTTATTGATATGGTCTGATGGTCTTTTATATTTTGGACAT